>OZ025248.1:31832943-32368542 GCA_964019135.1 Arenicola marina
CACTCCGCTAGGGCTTCATTATATCTCTGTTGTCGCCTATGTCCTCAATGCATTTTCACACTCACTCGCCAGGGCGGCGCTGCGCAGATAGATAGGAAAATTGCGTCGCGCATTTCTACAAATTAGTGCTGGGACCCAGCCTAAGCCTAATGACGCATGAAATCAGGTGATGAAAAGAAAGAGTTCCATCACAATTATAACTTTTCGAGAGGGTAAAAGATCCGTTTGGCTGTATTAAATATGCAAAGCTCGTTATTTTTATGTTTGATTGTTGAAAACTATAATGTTGCAGAAAATTATACCTAATTTGACCGTTTTTCAAGAATCTTGACATTTGCCCCCGGCCGACAACAGCGGTAGAAGCGGAGCTTGCGTAGCGCCACCGTGCGGGGAGCTTGCTTCCCTACATTGCCTGACAAGTTCATTCAGTCGCTAGGGGTCGCGCCTCTCCCCTTCCCTACATTGCCTCTGACAAGTTCATTCAGTTGCTAGGGGTCGCCCGCTATCCTTCCCTGCATTGCCCCTGACAGGTTCCTTTATTCGCTAGGAGTCTCTATTCGGTACATACTGAGAAACTTTCCCCATGTTTCGCGTTAAGTTTTGCGGCTGGAAAACAAACCGCTCTCGGTCAGCCTCTTCATCGCGTGGTTGATGGATGGGTGGACGGGACAATCGATCGACGGAATGATTGGGTGACCGATGGCTTGATTAAATACTGGGCCTCAAGTCGGTGTTTGATTTCGGTCCCTGTGACACCGCGGGATGGATGGGGGCGTCGGGATCTCCTTCACAATATAATCCTCCCGACTTCTGTCTGGAACTGTTTCCACTTTCCGGAGCACCCACTACATGTTGCCATTCCTGCATGGGCGCGGGTCCCATAGGCCATTCCGGTTAACTTTCTGCTCCCCTCTGTGCAATGTTTTCGCCCGCCGCCCGTCCACCCTTCCGCCGACCGCTCTAGTTTTTTAATTCCCTCTGTGCCCTGCCCCCCGTCCCTGCCCTTCCCGCCGACCTCCTCAGCTCCCCCCCCCCCTAACCCCTACCCCGCCCAGGACGGGGTGATTTGCCTGGAAGCCGGCCCGTGTTTCACACGGAATCAACTTGAGAGGCGACTCAATCACCTGCCAATAACCGTTGTTTTAGCCGCTCAAGTATTCATGAGATCGGGGGATTTGGGTGGGAGGGGGGGGGGGGGGAGGGGGGTGCGGGTTAGGATCGGGGGCGGGCCTCCCCCTTTAAGGGTCTCTCAGTGAGTGGTTACAGCCACCCACTTGGCCGTGGCCTGTTGACCCGACCAGCCCCTCGTTTATCGGAATGAACTGGATTTGGGCACCAGCCTGACCCCTATCACGCAGCCTACAACCTCCACCGCCCCCCCCCCCTCCCACGCCCAAGGTGGCCCTCACAGACCCCAGGCAGCCGTCCTCTAACCCCTCTACCCCGCCACCTCCTCCGGGTCTCTACCCCAACAGTACCTACCCTCGCCACCCTGCCAGACCTCTCTCCCACCCTCACCCCCCCACAAGCTCTATACCCCCCCCCCACCCCCCCACCCATCCTCTCCTCTCCCTGGCAGGGGCTTAGCCAAATAGGGGTCTCTGGCATCCGTCTTACTGGGATTGAATTAGTAGGTTTTAGTTGACTGATTGCTGCCGATGAAGGGTTTCGGTCGACCGTAACACCGACAGGGGCTCTGGGCGTTCGGTGACTGTTCTGTTGTGTGTATGCTGCCATTTATCCCCCACTACAGGGTAAAAAATGTCAACAATCATGGCGTACTTTACAGGCAGTATACAACGCGGCATGGTGAGGACAAATCTTCCCTTCCACCATCTCTCTCTGTGTGATAAAAGGAACACAAATCTTCACAAATAAATAATGCGCGTCGAATTGTGGATCACCATTTCATCACTATTCATAATAGGTTTTTTTAATTTATGGCATTTTTGCTTGAAAAATGTCTTAGAAAAAAATGTTTTTGCTAATTTGCGTATTGCTGGCACCCGTCTATCTCTGCATAAGACGCTCAATAAGTGGATAATTAATCAAATGGATACATGAATATTTTTCATATAAAGTTTACGGCTTGATTAGATTAATCTGGCAATCACTTAGACGATTCAAATAAAGTTGGATGGCGCGAAGATGCTTAAAACATCACTTCATTAAGCTTGCTGCTGCATAAATGTTACATTGTAATGCAATCGGATCAACGAATTATTGACAAGTAAAGACGTGTTTAACAGCATTTGGACCAAGTTCATCGCACTGTTGGTGGGGAGATATACATGTATTTACATGTATTTAAGCTTAGTCTCATTCCTCATACCCAATGAAATAAGCTTGGCGTAAAATGTCTTACCTTTTGTCACCCGATAAGACCGAAGTTAATGTTCAGGGGCCGTATTCATAATCCCCTCGTAAGTTACGCACGAAAAGTGCATTTTCGTCTTAACCTCGCCAGCTCGTTGACACGTGTGCTATGGCATGATATACCCTCACAGCCTGACGTAAACACATGTGCTATGGCACGGTATACCCTCGCAGACTGACGTAAACACCTGTGCTATGGCACGATATACCCTCACAGACTGACGTAAACACCTGTGCTATAGCACGATATACCCTCACAGGCTGACGTAAACACCTGTGCTATGGCACGATATACCCTCACAGGCTGACGTAAACACCTCTGCTATAGCACGATATACCCTCACAGACTGACGTAAACACCTGTGCTATGACACGATATACCCTCACAGACTGACGTAAACACCTGTGCTATGGCACGATATACCCTCACAGCCTGACGTAACACCTGTGCTATGGCACGATATACCCTCACAGACTGACGTAAACACCTGTGCTATGGCACGATATACCCTCACAGACTGACGTAAACACCTGTGCTATGGCACGATATACCCTCACAGACTGACGTAACACCTGTGCTATAGCACGATATACCCTCACAGACTGACGTAACACCTGTGCTATAGCACGATATACCCTCACAGACTGACGTAACACCTGTGCTATAGCACGATATACCCTCACAGACTGACGTAACACCTGTGCTATAGCACGATATATCCTCACAGACTGACGTAACACCTGTGCTATAGCACGATATACCCTCACAGACTGACGTAACACCTGTGCTATAGCACGATATATCCTCACAGACTAACGTAAACACCTGTGCTATGGCACGATATACCCTCACAGACTGACGTAAACACCTGTGCTATAGCACGATATACCTTCACAGACTAACGTAAACACCTGTGCTATGGCACGATATACCCTCGCAGACTGACGTAAACACCTGTGCTATAGCACGATATACCCTCACAGACTGACGTAAACACGTGTTCTATGGCCTTCGATTAAACGGAACATTCCGCTTTGGCCTATTACCGCGTTTGGGAGTCGCCCTGAATGTGAAGGGTCGCGGGATCGAATCCCCGTTAGTTCCGGGTGTGGATTTTTCCAATAGAGCTTGGAGCCAAAAATATCAACGTTACACACCCATCAAATCAACTCCTCAACTTAATTACTGTGTGCAAATAGGTATGTCTTGGCTTTCAGAGGTTGCAGGCTCTGTTGCTCGGTCCACTGCAAGAGATGTCCTGCATCTCTCACGGAGACATTCGGCTCAAGCAGCTGGAATGTGTGCTGCAGTTGTTACACAGTAACGGCGACAGTCTGGACACGGGTTGGCCGCTGGTACTGGCCGTCATAGGGGCCGTCACTGACGACCAGGGGTAAGTACAGGGTAGACAGGGGTTGGCCGCTGGTACTGGCCGTCATAGGGGCCGTCACTGACGACCAGGGGTAAGTACAGGGTAGACAGGGGTTGGCCGCTAGTACTGGCCGTCATAGGGGCCGTCACTGACGACCAGGGGTAAGTACAGGGTAGACAGGGGTTGGCCGCTGGTACTGGCCGTCATAGGAGCCGTCACTGACGACCAGGGGTAAGTACAGTGTAGACAGGGGTTGGCCGCTGGTACTGGCCGTCATAGGGGCCGTCACTGACGACCAGGGGTAAGTACAGTGTAGACAGGGGTTGGCCGCTGGTACTGGCCGTCATAGGGGCCGGCACTGACGACCAGGGGTAAGTACAGTGTAGACAGGGGTGAGCCGCTGGTACTGGCCGTCATAGGGGCCGTCACTGACGACCAGGGGTAAGTACAGTGTAGACAAGGGTTGGCCGCTGGTACTGGCCGTCATAGGGGCCGTCACTGACGACCAGGGGTAAGTACAGTGTAGACAAGGGTTGGCTGCTGGTACTGGCCGTCATAGGGGCCGTCACTGACGACCAGGGGTAAGTACAGTGTAGACAGGGGTTGGCCGCTGGTACTGGCCGTCATAGGGGCCGTCACTGACGACCAGGGGTAAGTACAGTGTAGACAGGGGTTGGCCTCTGGTACTGGCCGTCATAGGAGCCGTCACTGACGACCAGGGGTAAGTACAGTGTAGACAGGGGTTGGCCGCTGGTACTGGCCGTCATAGGGGCCGTCACTGACGACCAGGGGTAAGTACTGTGTAGACAGGGGTTGGCCGCTGGTACTGGCCGTCATAGGGGCCGTCACTGACGACCAGGGGTAAGTACAGTGTAGACAGGGGTTGGCCTCTGGTACTGGCCGTCATAGGGGCCGTCACTGACGACCAGGGGTAAGTACAGTGTAGACAGGGGTTGGCCGCTGGTACTGGCCGTCATAGGGGCCGTCACTGACGACCAGAGGTAAGTACAGTGTAGACAGGGGTTGGCCTCTGGTACTGGCCGTCATAGGGGCCGTCACTGACGACCAGGGGTAAGTACAGTGTAGACAGGGGTTGGCCTCTGGTACTGGCCGTCATAGGGGCCGTCACTGACGACCAGGGGTAAGTACAGTGTAGACAGGGGTGAGCCTCTGGTACTGGCCGTCATAGGGGCCGTCACTGACGACCAGGGGTAAGTACAGTGTAGACAGGGGTGAGCCTCTGGTACTGGCCGTCTTAGGGGCCGTCACTGACGACCAGGGGTAAGTACAGTGTAGACAGGGGTTGGCCGCTGGTACTGGCCGTCATAGGGGCCGTCACTGACGACCAGGGGTAAGTACAGTGTAGACCGGGGTGAGCCTCTGGTACTGGCCGTCATAGGGGCCGTCACTGACGACCAGGGGTAAGTACAGTGTAGACAGGGGTGAGCCTCTGGTACTGGCCGTCTTAGGGGCCGTCACTGACGACCAGGGGTAACTACAGTGTAGACAGGGGTTGGCCGCTGGTACTGGCCGTCATAGGGGCCGTCACTGACGACCAGGGGTAAGTACAGTGTAGACAGGGGCTGGCCGCTGGTACTGGCCGTCATAGGGGCCGGCACTGACGACCAGGGGTAAGTACAGTGTAGACAGGGGTTGGCCTCTGGTACTGGCCGTCATAGGGGCCGTCACTGACGACCAGGGGTAAGTACAGTGTAGACAGGGGTTGGCCTCTGGTACTGGCCGTCATAGGGGCCGTCACTGACGACCAGGGGTATGTACAGTGTAGACAGGGGTTGGCCGCTGGTACTGGCCGTCATAGGGGCCGTCACTGACGACCAGGGGTAAGTACAGTGTAGACAGGGGTTGGCCTCTGGTACTGGCCGTCATAGGGGCCGTCACTGACGACCAGGGGTAAGTACAGTGTAGACAGGGGTTGGCCTCTGGTACTGGCCGTCATAGGGGCCGTCACTGACGACCAGGGGTAAGTACAGTGTAGACAGGGGTGAGCCTCTGGTACTGGCCGTCATAGGGGCCGTCACTGACGACCAGGGGTAAGTACAGTGTAGACAGGGGTGAGCCTCTGGTACTGGCCGTCTTAGGGGCCGTCACTGACGACCAGGGGTAAGTACAGTGTAGACAGGGGTTGGCCGCTGGTACTGGCCGTCATAGGGGCCGTCACTGACGACCAGGGGTAAGTACAGTGTAGACAGGGGTGAGCCTCTGGTACTGGCCGTCATAGGGGCCGTCACTGACGACCAGGGGTAAGTACAGTGTAGACAGGGGTGAGCCTCTGGTACTGGCCGTCTTAGGGGCCGTCACTGACGACCAGGGGTAAGTACAGTGTAGACAGGGGTTGGCCGCTGGTACTGGCCGTCATAGGGGCCGTCACTGACGACCAGGGGTAAGTACAGTGTAGACAGGGGTTGGCCGCTGGTACTGGCCGTCATAGGGGCCGTCACTGACGACCAGAGGTAATTACAGTGTAGACAGGGGTTGGCCTCTGGTACTGGCCGTCATAGGGGCCGTCACTGACGACCAGGGGTAAGTACAGTGTAGACAAGGGTTGGCCGCTGGATGAAGAACTAATTTCTGTTGTGATCAATTGTTTTTTGAGACAAAATATTAGATTATGCAAATCTTGCATTGACCTTTTTTATCATGCATTTATTACTAAAACAATATCGCCTTCATCACAAGTATTGCCCCCGTGACAACGATACCATTCAATGTCTCCTGTCTCCTCTTTCTCTTTCTCCTCTCGACGCTGAGTCTCTGGGACTGCTGGTGTGTGTTTGACGGTGTGAGTGTTCGCATTGCAGGGAGAATTTGGTTCGCACAGCCTTCCAGAGTCTGCAGCTGGTGGTCACCGACTTCCTTCCCGTCATGCCGTGCACGTGCCTCGAGGTCGTGGTCGAGGTGGCTGCTAAGTTCGGCCTTCAGAGTCAGGAACTCAACGTCAGCCTCACGGCCATCGGACTCCTGGTGAGCGTTCGGTCTTTAGTCATCGTTTAGTTGTAGCATGGCGTCGGTATTTCGGTAATCAGCTGGTGATATGCCCCGAAGACAATGTACCTGGTATCAGCTTCCCATCTCATTTTCTGTCTTTGTGGACATTCCTCAGTCGTGTTTCCCGAGTATTGTGATTAATAAGTACGTATTTACTTATAGCTTGGCTGAAGTTTCGGCTCCTATTCAAACTCCTGGAGGTCTGACGTTTGTATGTGTTACGCAGGGGCGATTTCATTCGCCAGATGGCACCACTGTTCCATGGGGTTAATGTGGCATTCGGCGTCGAAATGAAACTGCTCATCATGCCTCATTATATAAGGTATGCGATACTGTATGTCGCTTTGTGAGTACACGTTGCAACGCCTGGATAGGCTCAGTTTACGTTAATGTTAATTCTGTCTGTGATTTTCAGTGGAATATATCAGACAACTTCTACCAGAACCGGGACAAGATCGCATTGGAGCTGAACCGCGTCGATCCGGGTCCCAGCGGCGAAGGGGGGCCACCCCCCGCCCCGGTGGGTGGGGGTAAGGCCGGGGGCCCGGGCACGGCCCGCCCGGCGGTTGCCCCCGCCATGGTCCCCTTCGACCGGCTGTGGCTCTGTGTGTTCGGTCGCCTTGGTGACCTGTGCGTGGACCCACGCCCCGCAGTCCGGAAGAGCGCTGGTCAGACCCTGTTCTCTACCATCACTGCCCACGGCGCCCTGCTCCAGCCAGCCACCTGGCAGACCGTCCTCTGGAAGGTGAGTAGTGGTCAGACCCTGTTCTCTACCATCACTGCCCACGGCGCCCTGCTCCAACCAGCCACCTGGCAGACCGTCCTCTGGAAGGTGAGTAGTGGTCAGACCCTGTTCTCTACCATCACTGCCCACGGCGCCCTGCTCCAGCCAGCCAGTCACCGGCAGACCGTCCTCTGAAAGGTGAGTAGTGGTCAGACCCTGTTCTCTACCATCACTGCCCACGGCGCCCTGCTCCAGCCAGCCAGCCACCTGGCAGACCGTCCTCTGGAAGGTGAGTAGTGGTCAGACCCTGTTCTCCACCATCACTGCCCACGGCGCCCTGCTCCAGCCAGCCACCTGGCAGACCGTCCTCTGGAAGGTGAGTAGTGGTCAGACCCTGTTCTCTACCATCACTGCCCACGGCGCCCTGCTCCAGCCAGCCACCTGGCAGACCGTCCTCTGGAAGGTGAGTAGTGGTCAGACCCTGTTCTCTACCATCACTGCCCACGGCGCCCTGTTCCAGCCAGCCAGCCACCTGGCAGACCGTCCTCTGGAAGGTGAGTAGTGGTCAGACCCTGTTCTCCACCATCACTGCCCACGGCGCCCTGCTCCAGCCAGCCAGCCACCTGGCAGACCGTCCTCTGGAAGGTGAGTAGTGGTCAGACCCTGTTCTCTACCATCACTGCCCACGGCGCCCTGCTCCAGCCAGCCACCTGGCAGACCGTCCTCTGGAAGGTGAGTAGTGGTCAGACCCTGTTCTCTACCATCACTGCCCACGGCGCCCTGCTCCAGCCAGCCAGCCACCTGGCAGACCGTCCTCTGGAAGGTGAGTAGTGGTCAGACCCTGTTCTCTACCATCACTGCCCACGGCGCCCTGCTCCAGCCAGCCACCTGGCAGACCGTCCTCTGGAAGGTGAGTAGTCGTCAGACCCTGTTCTCTACCATCACTGCCCACGGCGCCCTGCTCTAGCCAGCCAGCCACCTGGCAGACCGTCCTCTGGAAGGTGAGTAGTGGTCAGACCCTGTTCTCTACCATCACTGCCCACGGCGCCCTGCTCCAGCCAGCCACCTGGCAGACCGTCCTCTGGAAGGTGAGTAGTGGTCAGACCCTGTTCTCTACCATCACTGCCCACGGCGCCCTGCTCCAGCCAGCCAGCCACCTGGCAGACCGTCCTCTGGAAGGTGAGTAGTGGTCAGACCCTGTTCTCCACCATCACTGCCCACGGCGCCCTGCTCCAGCCAGCCACCTGGCAGACCGTCCTCTGGAAGGTGAGTAGTGGTCAGACCCTGTTCTCTACCATCACTGCCCACGGCGCCCTGCTCCAGCCAGCCACCTGGCAGACCGTCCTCTGGAAGGTGAGTAGTGGTCAGACCCTGTTCTCTACCATCACTGCCCACGGCGCCCTGCTCCAGCCAGCCAGCCACCTGGCAGACCGTCCTCTGGAAGGTGAGTAGTGGTCAGACCCTGTTTTCTACCATCACTGCCCACGGCGCCCTGCTCCAGCCAGCCACCTGACAGACCGTCCTCTGGAAGGTGAGTAGTGGTCAGACCCTGTTCTCTACCATCACTGCCCACGGCGCCCTGCTCCAGCCAGCCACCTGGCAGACCGTCCTCTGGAAGGTGAGTAGTGGTCAGACCCTGTTCTCTACCATCACTGTCCACGGCGCCCTGCTCCAGCCAGCCAGCCACCTGGCAGACCGTCCTCTGGAAGGTGAGTAGTAGTCAGACCCTGTTCTCTACCATCACTGCCCACGGCGCCCTGCTCCAGCCAGCCAGCCACCTGGCAGACCGCCCTCTGGAAGGTGAGTAGTGGTCAGACCCTGTTCTCTACCATCACTGCCCACGGCGCCCTGCTCCAGCCAGCCACCTGGCAGACCGTCCTCTGGAAGGGGAGTAGTGGTCAGACCCTGTTCTCTACCATCACTGCCCACGGCGCCCTGCTCCAGCCAGCCAGCCACCTGGCAGACCGTCCTCTGGAAGGTGAGTAGTGGTCAGACCCTGTTCTCTACCATCACTGCCCACGGCGCCCTGCTCCAGCCAGCCAGCCACCTGGCAGACCGTCCTCTGGAAGGTGAGTAGTGGTCAGACCCTGTTCTCTACCATCACTGCCCACGGCGCCCTGCTCCAGCCAGCCAGTCACCGGCAGACCGTCCTCTGGAAGGTGAGTAGTGGTCAGACCCTGTTCTCTACCATCACTGCCCACGGCGCCCTGCTCCAGCCAGCCAGCCACCTGGCAGACCGTCCTCTGAAAGGTGAGTAGTGGTCAGACCCTGTTCTCTACCATCACTGCCCACGGCGCCCTGCTCCAGCCAGCCACCTGGAAGACCGTCCTCTGGAAGGTGAGTAGTGGTCAGACCCTGTTCTCTACCATCACTGCCCACGGCGCCCTGCTCCAGCCAGCCAGCCACCTGGCAGACCGTCCTCTGGAAGGTGAGTAGTGGTCAGACCCTGTTCTCTACCATCACTGCCCACGGCGCCCTGCTCCAGCCAGCCAGCCACCTGGCAGACCGTCCTCTGGAAGGTGAGTTGTGGTCAGACCCTGTTCTCTACCATCACTGCCCACGGCGCCCTGCTCCAGCCAGCCACCTGGCAGACCGTCCTCTGGAAGGTGAGTAGTGGTCAGACCCTGTTCTCTACCATCACTGCCCACGGCGCCCTGCTCCAGCCAGCCACCTGGCAGACCGTCCTCTGGAAGGTGAGTAGTGGTCAGACCCTGTTCTCTACCATCACTGCCCACGGCGCCCTGCTCCAGCCAGCCAGCCACCTGGCAGACCGTCCTCTGGAAGGTGAGTAGTGGTCAGACCCTGTTCTCTACCATCACTGCCCACGGCGCCCTGCTCCAGCCAGCCAGCCACCTGGCAGACCGTCCTCTGGAAGGTGAGTAGTGGTCAGACTCTGTTCTCCACCATCACTGCCCACGGCGCCATGCTCCAGCCAGCCAGCCACCTGGCAGACCGTCCTCTGGAAGGTGAGTAGTGGTCAGACCCTGTTCTCTACCATCACTGCCCACGGCGCCCTGCTCCAGCCAGCCAGCCACCTGGCAGACCGTCCTCTGGAAGGTGAGTAGTGGTCAGACCCTGTTCTCCACCATCACTGCCCACGGCGCCCTGCTCCAGCCAGCCAGTCACCGGCAGACCGTCCTCTGGAAGGTGAGTAGTGGTCAGACCCTGTTCTCCACCATTACTGCCCACGGCGCCCTGCTCCAGCCAGCCACCTGGCAGACCGTCCTCTGGAAGGTGAGTAGTGGTCAGACCCTGTTCTCTACCATCACTGCCCACGGCGCCCTGCTCCAGCCAGCCACCTGGCAGACCGTCCTCTGGAAGGTGAGTAGTGGTCAGACCCTGTTCTCTACCATTACTGCCCACGGCGCCCTGCTCCAGCCAGCCACCTGGCAGACCGTCCTCTGGAAGGTGAGTAGTGGTCAGACCCTGTTCTCTTCCATCACCGCCCACGGCGCCCTGCTCTAGCCAGCCAGCCACCTGGCAGACCGTCCTCTGGAAGGTGAGTAGTGGTCAGACCCTGTTCTCTACCATCACTGCCCACGGCGCCCTGCTCCAGCCAGCCAGTCACCGGCAGACCGTCCTCTGGAAGGTGAGTAGTGGTCAGACCCTGTTTTCTACCATCACTGCCCACGGCGCCCTGCTCCAGCCAGCCACCTGGCAGACCGTCCTCTGGAAGGTGAGTAGTGGTCAGACCCTGTTTTCTACCATCACTGCCCACGGCGCCCTGCTCCAGCCAGCCACCTGGCAGACCGTCCTCTGGAAGGTGAGTAGTAGTCAGACCCTGTTCTCTACCATCACCGCCCACGGCGCCCTGCTCCAGCCAGCCAGTCACCGGCAGACCGTCCTCTGGAAGGTGAGTAGTGGTCAGACCCTGTTCTCTACCATCACTGCCCACGGCGCCCTGCTCCAGCCAGCCAATCACCGGCAGACCGTCCTCTGGAAGGTGAGTAGTGGTCAGACCCTGTTCTCTACCATCACTGCCCACGGCGCCCTGCTCCAGCCAGCCACCTGGCAGACCGTCCTCTGGAAGGTGAGTAGTGGTCAGACCCTGTTCTCTACCATCACTGCCCACGGCGCCCTGCTCCAGCCAGCCACCTGGCAGACCGTCCTCTGGAAGGTGAGTAGTAGTCAGACCCTGTTCTCTACCATCACTGCCCACGGCGCCCTGCTCCAGCCAGCCAGTCACCGGCAGACCGTCCTCTGGAAGGTGAGTAGTGGTCAGACCCTGTTCTCTACCATCACTGCCCGCGGCGCCCTGCTCCAGCCAGCCAGTCACCGGCAGACCGTCCTCTGGAAGGTGAGTAGTGGTCAGACCCTGTTCTCTACCATCACTGCCCACGGCGCCCTGCTCCAGCCAGCCACCTGGCAGACCGTCCTCTGGAAGGTGAGTAGTGGTCAGACCCTGTTCTCTACCATCACTGCCCACGGCGCCCTGCTCCAGCCAGCCACCTGGCAGACCGTCCTCTGGAAGGTGAGTAGTAGTCAGACCCTGTTCTCTACCATCACCGCCCACGGCGCCCTGCTCCAGCCAGCCAGTCACCGGCAGACCGTCCTCTGGAAGGTGAGTAGTGGTCAGACCCTGTTCTCTACCATCACTGCCCACGGCGCCCTGCTCCAGCCAGCCAGCCACCTGGCAGACCGTCCTCTGGAAGGTGAGTAGTGGTCAGACCCTGTTCTCTACCATCACTGCCCACGGCGCCCTGCTCCAGCCAGCCACCTGGCAGACCGTCCTCTGGAAGGTGAGTAGTGGTCAGACCTTGTTCTCCACAATTACTGCCAGAGGAAATCAATCTCGGTGGTGTCGGAAGGCTTAGAATCGTATATTATACAAAGGCTACTTCCGTGGTTCATTTGTCTCTACATTAAGGTTCTTTCCGTCCTCCATGCCTGTGACCTCCGTCCCTTCACTCTTCACCTCTCCTTCCCTCTCTCTCCGCCAGGTGCTCTTCCCACTGCTGGACAAGGTGCAACGTCCCTCCAATCCGCCATGACACCCGTCCCTTCACTCTTCGCGTCTCCTTCCCTCTCTCTCCGCCAGGTGCTTGTCACCCTGCTGGAGAAGGTGCAACTTCCCTCCAATCCGCCATGACCCCCGTCCCTTCACTCTTCACCTCTCCTTCCCTCTCTCTCCGCCAGGTGCTCGTCCCCCTGCTGGACAAGGTGCAACGTCCCTCCAATCCGCCATGACACCCGTCCCTTCACTCTTCACCTATCCTTCCCTCTCTCTCCGCCAGGTGCTCGTCCCCATGGTGGACAAGGTGCAACGTCCCTCCAATCCGCCATGACACCCGTCCCTTCACTCTTCGCGTCTCCTTCCGTCTCTCTCCGCCATGTGCTCGTCCCCCTGCTGGACAAGGTGCAACGTCCCTCCAATCTGCCATGACACCCGTCCCTTCACTCTTCGCGTCTCCTTCCCTCTCTCCCCGCCAGGTGCTGTTTCCCCTGCTGGACAAGGTGCAGCGCCTCTCCAAGACGGCGTCCTCCAACAAGGACGAGGCCAACTCTGGCAACATCCTGATGCACCACTCCCGGGACACGGCCCAGAAGCAGTGGGCGGAGACCCAGGTCCTCACCCTGGCAGGGGTGGCCAGGGTCTTCAACATGAAGCGTCGCATCCTCCAGCACCTGGGTGGGTACGGTGGGGGAGCGGAGGGGGGGGGCGGTCAGTGGGGTTGGGTTGGGGGGGGGTTGTGTGGCGGCACAGAGAGGAGGTGGGGGCTTGTGCGCGGATGTACCCGGACGTGAGAAGGCCATTTCCGGTACATCTTCCTGCAGGTACTGGCCCAACTTGGAGGTCGTGTCCTGGACAAGATGTGCCACAAGGCCACAATTGCAATATACAGTTTTGGGTGTTTAAGTTTTGACTTAATTGGTCAGTGTCGACAGTGGTGGTTGTCTAAAGGGGCTTTGTTAGAGTGGAAACGGATAGTCTAAATCATAGTATATGTCCCCGTCATTGTAATCACTATCACATAATTTGATCATGCATCAACATTTGTTCATTTGTATATATATTATCTATCGATAAATTACATCTTCTGGGTTAAACAGAAAAAGGTCATTGTTAAAAAGTCTATATTTGCAACAAAGTCTCCAGAGGTTGTGCCTTCCAGCGGCCGACACATTAAGAAAACCTAATACTTTGGAAAGGTCTGTTTGGAAGAAACTGGAATTAAACAGTACCAAAGACTATAGGTTTACGAATGTGAAGATTTAAATATAACCGTTGGCATGACGTTTATAGTTGAGTAGCAATTCTCTATATATGCCAAGTTTTGGAATTAAAAGCAAAAAAAAGAAGAAAAAAGGGTGACCACGATCAGCATGATGAACCACTGCCCTCACCCCCCCCCCCCCCCTTTTAGGAGACTTCCCCCGGGCCTGGGCGCTGCTGCTGGAGTTCATCGAGACATCTGCCCTGTGCCACAACGGCGAGGTGACCTTGGCGGCCCTGAAGAGCTTCCAGGAGATCCTACAGATCCGGAATGAATACAGGGACCCCAAGGGCGACGACTGGAAGCTGCTCTTCGGCTCCGAGCCGCCGACGCCCGACGCCAGCAGCGCCCCCTCTGCGGAGAAGCCGGGAGCAGACGACAGCGACCTACAGAGCGACGAGGACGCCACCTTGTGGACGAACGCGTGGCGCGTGTGGCTCAACATCGGGACGGCGGCAACGGCGCCCCCCGAACCCCCCGAGAGCCCGGCCGGCCGCTCCCACATGTACATCCCCTCCCAGCACTTCCTCACGGCCCTGATGCAGATCTTCCCCGCCGTCTACGCCCACATCAAGCACAAGTTCGTCGCCACCGAGCTGGTGAAGCTCTGCGGCGTCCTGCAGAGGGCGCTCGCGGTGCCCGTCCACAGCGACTCCACGCCATTCATCCTGCCCGTCGGCGAGGTGGCCTTGACCCCGCTGCAGGAGGCCATCCTGGCGGCGGTCAAGGTCGTCCAGATGGTAAGTGACCTTGGCGGTGACGGTGCCGACTGAGGCCGACTGTAGTTTATATATGTTAATAAAGGTGTTGTTGCATTTTGACAAACCTTTATCAGACCAAGCTGAGGAAAACAAGTGACAATTACCTTAGCGAACTTACTTAGTATTTGTGTTAGTGTTAGAACAAAAATCTTTACCACGAGACTAACGTGTAACGCTGGTATATATATTACCCATCAGATCTCTCATCGTTGATAAATAAGAACGCACGCTCATACTGTTGCTTGTTTTATTTCTTATCCCCATGTTCCGTTTCCGTCCCTGGCGTCTGTGCGTGTGGTTGCCATGGCGCCCCCCCCCTCCCCCGTTCAACAGGAGGTCCTGGCCAGCGCGGACGGCGGCCCCTCCATGTACCCCAACCTGTTCGAACAACTGCTGACATTCGCGGCCTACGCCGTCCGACCTCCCAAGTACGGCAAAGTGGAGGCCAAGTCCATCACCGCCATGAAGACCAACCAGGTGAGGATCAGTCACGTGTCGTAGTTACCCTCGTCCCTGGGGGGGGGGGGGTAGTGATCCCGGGGAGCGCCCTAGGGACCACCCCGGTGGCCGCGCGGCTTCCCAACACGAGCTCTGTATACTTTCAGTCTGCCTCTCGCAGCGGTCTCGTCAGTGCCCCCCCCCCCCTCCAATGGCCCAGTGTTTAGCGCGCCCGGCTTTGTGGAGTGCGTTTGGTCAGACCAGCTATCGTGCTGGAGTTTGAGGTTCGCGTCCCTGTGTTCAAGGAACACGACATTACCAGATAATAATGGAGTCCCAGGGCGAATCCCGAGGACCCATTGTTATCCGGTGAGGTCCTTTTCCGCGCCTTAATTGTTCCAGTACATATTTTGTTTTCCTTTCCATTCCACTTGCCGATACTATGTCCTTGCTGGGTTGCAAACGCAACAGAACATACGTGCGAAGTGACCCGGACTGGGGGGAGGGGGGGGGGCGGGGTGGGATTTATGATAAAGCCGTCGGAAGCCTGCATATAGAATTTTCTTTGCAACGAATATGACAAGTATATATGGTATCATATAACTGAAGATGTGTGATGTTGTCTTATGAGCCATATATATTTAAACGTTTATTTGCGATTTACTTTCTTTAGGAACTCTTGGAGGTTAGTAGATACAAGACTGAATAATGCGAGTTAGATGATGGCTTAGGTCGAACAACAAAGGAAACCACATGTTTATATCTGTAGGTTATAATTTAGTAACACTGCAATGATGACCACTAACCTTATCACTGTAATACAAAACGAACTATAGGAATCTGTATTTTGATCACCTTATATCGGTTTTATTATACTTATTACGCGTATTAATTGGGGGAAATGTGTGTCGTATTAACAGCTCTATCCGCTCGTCTCGCCATATGCGGCTAATATCCAATATGCGGTATATAAATCATGAAACACTCGGTATTCAGGTATCACACCCAACATGTCATCAGGCTGTAGTATTTGTCCATTAGGCATGGCGTGTAATGTGAATAATCGGCTTTTAATTAGTTTCGCTCGCTACCGTGCTGAATTAATCACTAATACAGTTTAATGGTCAGAACGTCCACGCCCTGGGCGATAATAGGAGCGCACGTGGACGCCGTGGAGTGTAGCATATAGTGGCTTGGTGGGTGCCTTATGACTGTGTGTGCGGGTACGGGGGAGACCACCAGCCTTGGCACACGGCGACCCCCACTCTCTGTTGGTCTATTGCATCTTCTTAGTCACTATTTAGAAATCGTGAATACTAAGCTTTTACGTGAGTGGGTTATTGTGGGTAATTCTGGATCGACTTGTATTACATCTATCACTGATTGGTCATAAATGCGAAATATGAAGAAATATCCATGAAATATCCATCGTTTATTTCAAGGATATTTATAATTGAAATGAGATTTACCCATCGCCTATTCGTTTACAGATAATTAAACTGAATATCAAAGCGTTATTTTTGTCCATACTTCTTTGAAGCTTCATGGCAATGTATGTAAACTGTTAGGGAATATTCTGTGCATATATTCTTTGTTGTCCGTATCGTTTACTGACGTCATGATTAGCTCTAGCCGATGTTTTCTGTCCCCCAGGTGGACTGGGTGGCGATGAACTACGTGCCTTTTGCGGAGGGAATCACCGAACTGGTCGTCGACTTGTACAAAACCACAGCCAAACACCCCTCGGTCATCGAGAGTCAAGTCCTTCATAAAATCATAAAGGTACGTGGTGACTAAATACTCCACTCTCACCGAGAGCTGACGAAGTCCGTCATATAGGGCATCGAGATAAGTGGTGACAAAACACCTCTGTCATCGAGTGCCAAGTCCGTCATTAGTCATCGAGGTAAGTCGTCGAGAACAAAGTCCGTCATAGTCATTATAGTACGTGGTGACTAGCACCCCTCTGTCATCGAGAGCAAAGTTCTCCAAAGTCGAGGTAAGGGGTGGCAGACACTCCACTGTCATCGAGAGCAAAGTCCGCCAGTCAGCGAGGTAAGTGATGACAAACACGCATATGTCATCGAGAGCAAAGTCCGTCAGTCATCGAGGTAAGTGATGACAAACACCCATATGTCATCGAGAGCAAAGTCCGTCAGTCATCGATGTAAGTGATGACAAACACCCATATGTCATCGAGGGCAGTCTGTTAGTCGTCATGGCAAGTGATGACAAACACCCATCTGTCATCGATAGCAAAGTCCGTTAGTCGTCGAGGTAAGTGGTGACAAACACACTTATGTCATTGATAGCGAAGTCCGTCATCAGTCATCGAGGTTAGTGGTGACAAACACCCACCTTTCGTCGCCATTACGCGATATGCAGCACCTGTAACGAGACTCCAACGAGAGTTACGTGGTTGCATGATCGCCAGCCTTCGAAAGTCAGTAAAAACGTGGTTAAAGCGTCCTGATTATACAACCAACCAATCGAAAGCCAGTGTGTCGCGAAATGGATAGAGTTGAACGAGACTTCAGTGGGCAGCATCAGCGTCGACGGGAGGACTCCGCACCGTGGCATCTTATACCAAATGCCCTTCTATATTATAATTACGATTATTTTGTTTTTTCTTTTATTGCTGGCCTTTTTTTTTTATTTCTCTTCCGTTGGACCCAATGACTGAATGGTTTACATCTCCATGCTTCCTTCCGTCTACCTGGACTGAATTCTTTTCAATGAACGCCGCCTTATTGTGGCCTTCTATCGCATCAACAACATTCATGCATGTATGTAACATGTCTGCGAGTTACAACGAACCGGAGATGACAGCCTCCGGCCCCCCTTCTGCTTCCCGCGATCCCCAATTACTGCCAGTCACTGTTAGACTCATCCGCCGTGTATTGGGGAACGCCGGGCGACCGTTAACTCGGCCTAACGACGACTTGACTGCACGCGCCGGGCGGTCCCTGCCAATGGGGAGGCCGCGCACAGCGGGCGTGACGTCATGCCGCGTCACTGATTACGTCACGAGTGGCCGGGGCAGCAGCGGGTGGTGCTGGGTGTCTGGGTGTATGGGGCTGGGGTGGGGGGCAGATCAGTGAATGTTAACTAAAGGAGGTGGGCCGGGAAAGCGGGGCGGTGGGGAGGGGGTGGAGTGGGGAGAATGGTCGAAGGGAAGGGTTGGGGGGGTGGGGGGGGGCAAGCCGTTCAAGGGAAGAGGCAGATCAGTGAAAGGAGAGAGCGGGGAAGCGGTGGGGTGGGGGGGGGGGTGTGCGGGGTCGGGGGTTAGGTGTGGGGTCGTGCAGTGGGGTCTAACATTGAAAAGAAGTAGGGGGTGGGGGCGGGGGGGGGGGGGGTGAGAGGGTATGAGTGTCTGGTCTCTAGGAGCTAGAGCGAGGCCGAGAGGAGAATAGGGTGCGCGGCAGGAATAGAATTTGAAAGTGCTTCCTTTATGTGGTGACAGAGGCCTGAAGATGACAGGCCGCCTGTTGTGACCGAGTGAAGGCCGTTGTCCTTGTGGAGTGACTCTCGTTTCGTGATTGGAGTCAAGTGACCATGTGCTTCGGAGCTTAGGCGTCTCGTTACTGCGATCCCAGCCAGCGTCCATGCACTACAATGTAACAGCCGACATCTTGTTAACCAGTCATTTGTAAGATATAGGAGTAGTAGAAGCTGCCAGCTTCTACTACTTATAGGGTTTAGGCTGCCCTGTTAGCCGAAGCGGTATAGTGCGCATTGCACGGGAGGTGTCGCCGAGTTTCCTTAGAAGATGACTTAATGACAAGACGACAAGTTGCAAATATGCGCCATCTTCAAAAAATGTTACTGGCAATACATCATTTGAAATGATAAATAAATAATTATTTTGCTTGCGGAATAGTGAAAACTACAACAAAAATAACAACAATCTATTACTTCCGGCGGGTATGCCGTTCCCTTTACACTGATGACTGTAGTATAGATAAATTAAATGCCCACAAAATATTTTGTGTTATGATGACGCTACGTTGACGAGAACGGAAATAATGACATTAATCATTGTTCGCTTTCCAATACGTTTATTGACTGCCCTTGCGTTTATACAGTATGACACGTTTGTACAGTATGCCACGTTTATACAGTATGCCACGTATATAGAGTATGTCTCGCTGTCGACAACTGCCACAACAGCGCTTGTGAAATGATTAACATAATGACATTCAATGAAATGTGAAACATTTACATGTGTTTGAAACATACCATTTGATACATGTATAACAACACCAATCTGCAATTTTTTGCCGCTTCGAAATGTAACAGTTGCTTGCCGAGTTGCTGAAACATCTTCACCTGAGCTTTACCAGGTAATGCTGAGATACTGTAATTCTCACCATTTCCACAGTCGTGGTTTAACCATCCTGAGTATAGATTACTGACGGCAGTCTGCACAATGCAGGCTGTTTGTCGTCATTATTCCCTGAAACGTAAACAGAAACACGCGAATCCCTGAGATCACTTGTGATTTCTAAAAACTACGGAACAAGGGATGACGTCACGAATGCTCAGTGTGATGTCACTGAAAGTCAGCAGCTCAACCACGCTATGTTCGACACAAGAGCTTCAGTTGTTTTAAATGACGTCATAAATGTACACGGTGTGACGTCATATCGGCGTCAATTTCGTGACGAGAAATGTTTGTAATGACCGTCTTTCCAGTCACGCCAGGCACCATAACGGCCGTAGGTCTGCTGTCTGGATAGCACCGTCCGGCCTGTATCACGTGTCCAGTGACGTCACCGGTACCTTGGCGACAAGCTTCATATATTATCCAGCACACACGTTAGTCTGTAAAGCCACTGGCAATATGACGTCACTCTGCCACTATTGTTTTTCCACTACTCACGGGTGTAGAGGGGAACCCTGTCACACAGTTATCTGGCAAGAGCACTGCTTCAAGTCAGTTCAATATGCATAGCACAGGGGGCGCGGGTCGTAGTTCAACACTGGACATGTCTCGTGACGTCGATCGATGACGATGACGTCATTTCCGGGATTGAGTCCAGCCCGCGTCGATAGGAAGTATGAGTCATCGAAACTGCGTGCGCGTCGCCCGACGATGTTCGCGAGCTCCCATTGGCTCCCGTGAGTCTCGTGGCGTGAGCGATGGAGTCCTGATAATGCATGGGTCCTCATGAGTTGTACAGCATACAGCGGAGCTTCTCGATCTCGCTTTTGAGGAGTGACACCTCGGTGCGGAGCTGGAGGTTCTCCTGCTCGAGGTACACGACCCGCATGGCTATCTGGTCCTCCTTCATTCGCCGCGACTCTCGGGACCGCTTGGCAGACTCGTTGTTCTTCTTGCGCTTCTCCCAGTACCCCCCGTCCTTGTGTTCCTCCGGCACCGCCAGGGCGCGCTTCTTGGGCGGCAGCCTGCGGGGCTCCCCGCCGTCGCCGGAAGAGGACGAGCTTTCGGGCGACGGATGGAAATTGTTAACGTTTCCGTTTCCGTTCTGCTGGTCCTGCAGCGAGCCGCCGCCGCCGCCCGTGGATGACGTCACGGTGGCCGAGGGCGATGTGCTGCTGGCGGCGCGCGGCGGCGCGAGCGGCACCAACGGCGGCGCGCCCTGGTGGTGGTGGGGGTGGTGCTGAAGCGGATCCGAGCCGAGGTGCGCCGATGACGTCATATGGGACATGCCGCCGTTGGAGTAGTAGTCCGGGTGGCCGTGCATCATGGGGTGGGCGGAGGGGTGGGCGGATGACGGGTGGGCGGAGTAGGCCGACTGCATGCCCCCCTCGGGGTCGGCCTTCACCGGGTGGTGCATCCCGCCGCCGCGGTGCGCCACCGGGGGCGCTGCAATCGGCATCCCTCCGTGGTGGTGCGACATCATGTCCATCAGGTGGCTGGAGTCGTACATCCCGGACGGCGGCGCGCGCAGATCCATGCCCTCCTGGCCTCGCTTCGAGTAGCCAATCAGCGAGGAGGACGCGAAGGACTGGTAGGGGTAGGAGGATTGGGTTGGCGCCGAGGTGATGGTCGGGGGTGAAGCCCGGGAGTAGGCCTTGAAGGGTCGCTCCGTGTCGCGCTGCCCCAGGCGGTCAAAGGGCATAATGCTCAGCATGGTGGGGGCCGTGGGGGGTGGCGGCGGGCGAGGCAGTCACGTGGTCACTGCGCTGCTCCGAGCATGCCCTGAAACACAGCAACTCTTGTCAAGTTGGTGCCATAATAGATGACATGAATCAAGCGCACGATCTCATGTTACAATGTAATAAGTAGACATATTTAAAGTAATAAAAACGCCAAATGAAATACACCTGAGTAGCGAATTGTAACACACTTATCGCCCCCATTTTCTCTGATGATCACTGAGAAGTATTCAATATATCGTATCATTTTGTTTTCTCTCGGTCACCCCACCGGTAAGTTATTATTCGGGATAAAAATTTACAAAGTTCAGTACAAACTGCATGAATTGAACGGTTAAATTCTTGATTTGGTATGAAATGCTAGCGCCAAACCACCAATGGGCCATCGGATAGGATTCCTTCTCTGACTCAGGGGCGGATCTAGGGGGGGGGGGGGGTTACGGCGGTTGCACCCCCCCCCCCCTTGGGAACCTGAACATACACTGTTAAAGTCGGCTTCTCCGACCAGCGCTCCCCCCACCCCTTGGCGAGTTTTTTCAGAGAGTACCCCCCCCCGTCGGTCGCAAGTTTTCAGAGAGCAACCCTCCCCCCCCCCCCTTGGCAATTTCCTAGATCCGCCCCTGCTGACTATTCATCGAATTCCCCCTGAAATTTCCTAGAGAAAGTAAACTGGGACAGGTGCGCTCGTAGTTTTGCACCCAGTGCCCCAAATATTGACAGACGTAAGAAACATCCTGCGGGTAGGACTGATATTGCGAAATCATGGACTCTGGGCTGCCTTCTCAGCTCAAGGGATTCCCTCGACGACTTTGTGTGCGTTTATCAGTTCATTATGGGGCACTGCACATGCCACACCAAGATGACAGAGTGAAAGCATACATGGCAAGGGTTATTTAGATTATGTATCTGCCTTTTATTTTTTGAGTTTCTGTGGTATATTATATATTTGGTGTTCGTATACATTGAATTATGTGGGGACACATTTAACATTTTATATATTAGAATACTACTCCTGCGTTGCACGAAATTCCTTTATAGTGGGCTATGTTGCTTGGCACGTGATGACTGGTGATAGGCGTCGGTCTGTACTGGTATGGGAGGTCCACCACGATAGGAGCGATGCTAACGGTCTTTGAGAGCTGTACAAAATTACATATTTTTATTGGAGCAGCAAATGAAGCAAACGAAAGCAAATGGCAACTTCTTTGACCGCTGGGCGGTTTGATTATAAATAGTGATTCATTTACATTGATTTAGGGTATGTGTGTTAGACTTTGGTCGAGATTACTCATATGAACACAACTTCATCATCAAATGGAAATTCGTGTGTCTTCGATATGAATATCATTTGAACATAAATATGAAATTCATGTCCCAAATATATCAGTTTATCTGACCAGTTACTGATAATACGAAGAAGTAGATTAAAACATAAAAATAGTCAATTAGTTCCCGATCGGCCATGTTGAATTTGTTCACTGTCGCCTATGTTGGTATTTATTTGCCTGTCTAATTCCCCCTAACGGCCTCATCATCTCTCGCACACCCACAAAACTGTGAACACTGTCCTCGGACTCCACGCCACCCCCGTGTCCCCACAGAATCTCGTTTTGTCATCTCGTCTTACGAGAGGTGACGACGACATTACGCCGATGCCGTTGCGTCACCGCGCCACACGTTACGTCACGATGACGATGTGTGTGTGCATTGGGAACTCTGCCCCAAGGTATTTGTTGAGCAATCCCACACCGTCAGGTCTAATAAAGACCGCTGGCATGCTGCATTGGGAACTCTGCCCCAAGGTATTTGTTGAGCAATCCCACACCGTCAGGTCTAATAAAGACCGCTGGCATGCTGCATTGGGAACTCTGCCCCAAGGTATTTGTTGAGCAATCCCACACCGTCAGGTCTAATAAAGCCCGCTGGCATGCTGCATTGGGAACTCTGCCCCAAGGTATTTGTTGAGCAATCCCACACCGTCAGGTCTAATAAAGCCCGCTGGCATGCTGCATTGGGAACTCTGCCCCAAGGTATTTGTTGAGCAATCCCACACCGTCAGGTCTAATAAAGCCCGCTGGCATGCTGCTGGTCAGCGTTACGGAAGCCTTGCGTCAGCAACGAGGTACCGACCAGGTCAACTGGTCTCAAGTGACTAACGAAATGTTTTGTATTTTAGTTCGAGCGCCTTATGTAACATCTATAATACTGGTATATAATGTGTTGCCCCCCCCCCTCCCCCCCTCCCCTTTCCCTTATTGTTGTACACGCTTTGCGGGAGTAATACGTGAGCTATACGGAAACGAAGATTCGGGCTGAAATGAAACGACCCTACTATCAGTGGCAACCATAGCACATGTCTCCTTCCCTGTGATCCTAACGAAATGTATTATTATATTTGGTAATGCTGGGCGAGTGAGCTATGCTGAAACAGCCATGTTTTGCGCCAAAAATCTGCTAAATTTATACGTCGCACGGCCTTTTAAAGATATACACCGTATTTGCATAAGTACGATATGCCCACTGGGTGAGCGAAGTGTAAGTTAATGTCCGAGGAACACGACATTACCGGATAATAATGGAGTCCGAGGGCGAAGCCCGAGGACCCATTGTTATCCGGTAATGTCGTTTTCCGCGGATGTTAGCTTATGTAAAATCCACGTCCTTATAACTCCAATCTTGCCTTTGATCTGAGTTGGAAAGAGAAATTACGCTACCGAATTCGGTTTCTTGACACATTTCACCCGCTAAGCAGAAGGCGGATATCATCACGATAGAAGAAGAAAAACAATTGTGGGAGACTGGTATCCTCGGTGTTGACGAACCTGAGACTCTATTACATACCATGTTTTATACTATTGGTTTAAACTTCGCCTTACGTGGGGGAGAAGAACACCGGCGACTGCGTCACGGCGAAAGAGCTCAAATTAAATTAGATAAATCCTCATCCTCGGAGAAAATATTGCGTTACACAGAAGACCATTCAAAGTCTCATCAGGGCGGCCTGAAGCATGTCAATAGGAACAGGAAATCAGTAACTGTCTTTTGCAATGATACCACCCCGGAAAGATGTCCCGTTCGGATCTTTGAAAAGTACTTATCTCATTGCCCGGAGCCCCACGAGGGACCCTTCTACCTTCGTCCTTTGAAGCAGGCGGTCGGCGACATTTGGTTTTCCAAGGTTCCTCTTGGACGCCATAAACTGAGCCAAATATTGAAGGATATTTGTGTAAAGGCAGGTCTTGGGGGCTACCGTACCAACCATTCTCTCCGCGCCACAGCCGCCACTCGGCTGTATGCGGCTGACATCGATGAGCAAGGTATCTGTGAGGTAACGGGTCACTCATCTGCAGCCGTGCGTTCGTACAAACGCACGGCTGAAACACAACAGCGTAACATCAGCCACATCGTGCAAGGACAGCGGTCTGATAACAAACGTGTGGCCAGTGCAGATGCAGACAATGTAAAGCCTTACTCAATCACTGTAAATATTCAAATTCAATGAAATTGGGTGATATAGATGAGATATTTGCGGCGTGCCGACAAATAAAAAGTAAAAATTGATACTAAAAGCTGCCTATGTATTTTGTGATGTATTTCTGTGTCGTCAAAGATCTTATTATCCGCTCATTCCGGGTATGTTAGCTCATGTCAATTCCACGTCGCTATGAAACTTACACACTACATTACAAGAAAATAATGTCGTGAGAGAACAATAGGATGACGTCACCAGTGGATTTTACCCCTATGAAGAAACGTTCACTTACATGGTTGTCGTCGCAAGGTTAGCCAGTCGCGGAGTTTGATGAAGACATATCCCAGAGTGACTAGTTAGATCGCTATTTGAGTTGTTTCTGTATGTTGTTTTTTTATAATGAAGTTGACGCTCTGCTTTTTTCGGCCGCCGCCTGGCCGTGTAGCTCAGTGGAATGAGCTGCTGTGGTTAACGCCTGTACAACAGCTTTGTGTCCCAGGTGCAATGGTGGCGGTGCTGGTCGGTAGGTATGTGGTACCCCTGATCCTCCCTCAAAGGGGCTGTCGTATACAAGCGCGGATGCGGGGTGGAGGGGGGGGGGGGGCTGGGAGCCGGGTAAAGAATTGGCTCGCTGTGGTCAGAGGTGTATGGCGCAAAAAGTGTGTACGACACTGACCGAGCTATAAGGTGGGAGGTTGGGAGTTGGGGGGGGGGGGGGGTTAGGGTGACGCAACTTTACCTGCGCACGACATACACAAACGCCAGCTAAGCTGATATTTGCCTGTGGCTGCATGGCAACACCATTGGGGTGGGTGGGAGGGAGGGGGTATGTACCAGAGGGGTGGCGCGTCAAAAGGGGCTGCCTGTGGTTAGCGTTTAACTGGCCAGTTGGTATTGACTGTGTGCCCCTACTCCCGCCCGTTCTTACCCTCCCCCGCCCACTGGCTTACCCCCCCCCCCCCCCTCTCTGGTGTTGGTACCTCGGCAGCGGTGACGTAACTCGCCGTCTGGCCTACATTATTACCACGCCTCGCTACAGGCTCCGACCCAGCTGTTTACATTCGCCGTGTGGGTCGCCATTGTGGCGTAAACGGGGGAGTGGGGGGCGGGGGTGGGGGCTGTCAGGGGTTGCGGTCGATGGTGGGGAGGGGCGGGGGGGTGACCGGTAAAGAGACGCCCGCCGTATAATAATAGGCCGGGTTATCTGCACGCGGGCCAGTTACACGCTTGTTATGTCGTGGGGCTATTGACTTCTGCCCCCCCCCCACCCCCCCAGCCTCCCCGCCCTCCTTGTATCGCCTTCATTGCTCGCTGGAATTGCTGTATGGGGGAAGCTCTTGCTGGCGAGCTGTCTCTTTGTGAGCGTCACAAAGACGAGTGTCCCGGTCAGCCACTGACCGGGGCACTCCAGTGGCCTCGCCCCCCCCCCCCTTGACCGCCCCCACACCTGAGGGTGACCACCCACTCTTTCCTCCCCCGCCCGGGGGTGACCGAGGCCATGAGGGCGGCGTCATTAACCCGCTAACAAGCCCTCATACAGGGCAACTCGATCTGACGTCAAAGGGGTTAATTGAATTTAATGCCGTCCCAGAGCTTCTATGCCGCCGTTTCGGGGCCGTATCTGCCTGTGCAATACACCTGTACCAGATACCTTTTATGTAACCCTGAACCGTATGTCCATCCTATATATGCTGCACACCTGTCCCAACTCTACAATATGATTGACTGACCTCCGCAACATTACAGAGGAAAGCGCTGATACCATGATGCGCCTGTTGCCATGGGACCGAGGTGCGACTGGTAGCTGACGTCACTGTCGTTATGGCTATCGGGGATGGTTCACACTATGAACCCGGTGACCGTCAGATCGTGTTTCTCGCGTGTCTATGATACCATGATACTATAAGTGATCCTATAAGGCGGTGGGGGGAGGCTGCAACACGTGAGTTGAATGTGGAAACAGGTGATATATCTGGAAAACTGAAACAGGTGCTGTCACGGGGCGTTAAAACACGTGCTGTCACGGGGCACTAAAAACACGTGCTGTCACGGAGCAGTTAAACACGTGCTGTTTCGGGGCAGTTAAACACGTGCTGTCACGGGGCGCTGAAACACGTGCTGCCTCCTGGAACTAAATGATGGTCCGTCTCGTGGAACCGGAAGACTCAAGAAATTTAAGAAAAAAACTGTTTTAGGGGCCGCCATCTTCTTTTCGAACACGAATCTGCGGAATGCATTATCTATCCTAATATGATATGATATGCAACCCCTTCCCCCAAACAGCTTCCTAAGCCACTGGCCAATTTATCCCACATGCTAGAGCCCTACATGCTAGAGCTCCTGTCAAAATCATACATATGGGGGTCGTAAGTTTGTCTTTCAAAATAATGCCGAATTTTACCCTGCGACTTCGCGTTTACTTAGCCCTATATAACGATTTATTTAATTATATAAAGTTTTATTTCATTAAATTAGTCAGTATTGAAGTTGTATCACTCTATGTCTATCTTCAGCACTTTTGCTATATTATACAGAAAGGTCGCCCAAAGGCGTATTTGTTACTTGGGCTATGTAATAGTAGCATCACCTGACGCGACGGGCGCGTATTTCCCGCCAAATTCCCCGACCGCCCTGTATGTACCCGGCGCCAACAAAGGAAAGCAGACGACGCAACCGTTGCACGCCGTTATGCGAGCGCAGGTAACGCCGCCAATTTCTAAAGTAAACTTAGCTGTTGGCCTTTACGTATTTGGCCGCCCGCCCCCGCTGGGTCTCTGTCATTGGTCGGATCCAGGCCGCCCTAGCGGTCACGTGGTGGCAATGGGAGCGCCCAATTGGATGCTACCTTGGGGCGATAGTTGCTGGCGGGAAACCCACTTTCTGACCGTCGACATATGTTTCACCATTTACCTGTTTCTCCAATCTCACGTTATGCATTGAAAATTTTAAGTTTTAAGGGAGTTTTAAGAAAGTTTATTCTTGGCTGCGAATGGGGCGGGGCAGTGAAGGACCGCAGAAATTTTCACCCATTTCCGACAGGCAGAAAACGATTATAATTTTGGGGTCAACCTTGAGGGTTGGGCGTTAATCCTAATTATCTTATTTTTATAAATTTTCTAATTACAAGTCCGGGGTAGAGGATAGTGCTATTTTAATTAACCAAATCTACTGGAAACTTCTCCCTATTCGAATTTAAGTCTTTAAAGTTTAAGTTTAATTCCAGCGGAAGACGATATGTATTCAGCCCTTTTCACTGGTTCGCGCAAATAATTAGACTAAACTCTTTCTGTATCGCACTCTTAACGTTTGCAGATTAAGTAACAGAAATATATACTCAGATTATCGGCTTAATCTTTATATCAGAACAGTACGGTCGGACGTACGGTACGGTCGGACGTTCTTGTTGGTGTAATGGATTACCTACCCTTGTTAACTGGTTTTATATTATTTGCATATACGTGTAGTAGGCTTCATTTAACAATTGATCTCTCAAATGGTATTGATGGCTTTGTCATCTTATATAGTGCCACGTAATTAGACTTGGAGAAAATGTTAAGGCAAAGAAAGCAGATGGCATTAATCGTGACCCTACTTCAGGAAGTCGTACGCCAGCCGGTTCCCGCAAGGGTTAGCCATGTCTAACTAGCAACGTGTGAACTGGCTATCAATCCTAGGTAGATTCAAGTCTTTATGTTTACAGACATAATCTATAAGCCATGACTTTGACATTTCTGGTTTAACCTATGGCCCCCTTACCACAGTTTATATAGGAAGTCATCACTTCGCCTAGTTTTTTGGCGTGTACAAATCAGTCTTATAGAGAAACTCTTACACTTAGTTATAGTTGCCGCTAAATAAGTATAAATTGTGGCGTGGATTCTTCCCGCATGGCGGCGCTCAAGATCGTTTGGTGATCGTGACGTCATTTGGTGTCGCATTACGTCATATGACCGGGTTGTGACCGTTCGTTACATTGTGCAAACACTTCCTCGTTGATAGATACATGTATATCCATAGACATAAATACATTGATGTCTATGGCTATATCTACATATAAAACTCAAGGACCACATGACGGGTGGATGATTAATAAAACATCAACGGTGCAATAGGTCACAAAGCATGGGTAAATGCGTAATAATGTAGAACCTACGGTGACAGTAGAGGAAACTTCTAAAAGGGCACATTTTAATATGTATAGATCCTGAAGCAATCTGTGGCCTCGTACCCGCTGCACCAGAAGCCTCACCTATACAATTTGCTGAAAGACTCTGAAAGAACTATTAATTTCAAATGATAATTTAATTCTTCTTTCCGGAGACCGACGGCCGTGGGCAGACTTACCTTGAATTTGTCCTCTATATTCCGCTGGTTGCAACACTTTCTCTATAAGATGCTCCACTGGAGACTCTCGAGGCAGTGGCTGTGTCGGCCGAATGTTTCCTTGCCCCTCTGCTAAGTCCTGGGCATTATTCGCTGCGGTAAATATATCGTAATCTGGCTGTTTGATATCCTATTGTCAGCCTCGTCACTCAGCCTGGCTGGCTGTCCCGTCAGCTGCCGACGACTGTTTCCGCTTTTGGGAGACGGCGTCAGGATATGAATGTGAGGAATATGTTATCCAAGATCCCCGGTCAATGGTATCGCAAATTGTTCACATTCACGAGAAGCAACTTATGTTAAGACCGATAGTTTCATTTCTGTATGACTTCGAGAGTATGATATATCTCCTGACACTCCTGCGTAATGCTGGGATATCGCCTTTCCGTTTTGCCTATTTCGGTCTTACATGTGCGAAGACCAATATTTTATCCTTCGAGATGATAATTTACGTTGAATTATTTTTTTAACTTTCTACGTCGTAATGTTCTCGGTGCGTGTGGTCCGCTAGGTGACGGGGTTATGGGGCAGTGAGGCCCTCCCCCGCGTCATATAATGAAGGCTGGGGGGTGGGGGGAGGGGGGGCGAGAATTAACTTGCCTTGAGCTGGCCGCCTACTGACCACTCACTTCTTGGTTACGTAACCGGGGTCACAGTGCTCGTCTGCTCCCCGGGCGGAAGGGTGGGCGGGGGAGGCTGTGTGTGTGCCTTTGGGTAGTTTGCGGGGCCCGTCGGAGGGTAAGGCCTTGGAGAAGAGAGGGCGATGGGGTGGATGGGGGGAGGGGTTGGGGTTGGTGCTGATTGGTAAGTCTCAGCAGTTTTTAGTGGGTAGGGGGTGGGGTAGGAGGAAGGATGTTATCACAGCGCATAAGGCAGTGACTGCTGGGAAATTGGACAACGTAGCGATGTTAGATATAGAGAGAGTAACCTTAGTTTGCCCAGGTTCCGCCCTCCCCCCCCCCCCCCCCACCCCATCTTTCCATCGCATTTGCCGCCGGCAAAAGACCCAATCGAACCATCATAACGGGTGTCGGGAACGTGGGGGCTCGAACCTGCGACTTCCTGCGGCTAAGATACGGCGTGAATGGTGCAGCCATTGATAATGTGTCTGGGCTGCCACACAGACGCTGGTCCGCTGGGCCTCGTACACTAGACGTAGTAGACATGTAATGTGTTTAATGAGGGAGATGGAAAGATATGTCCAGTTTAATCCTCCTACGGCGCTTACACTGTGTCCGGAAGTGAAGACTGTGTCTGCAATGGGCGGTAGAGGAGGAGGGTGGGGAGATCGGGGGGGCGGTAAAGGTATCTTTAGTTTGGTGTTATCAGGGCTTTTGACCAGCAAACAAGAACTATTGATCTTGGCTTTGAGGGTTCCTCTGATCATTGCCTATGGGTCATCCTTAAACACCCCCTCCCCCCCACATCACCCATACACCCCACCCCCACTCCCGCTACAAGCCCGGCGGTGCCCTGCCCTGCTCCGCCCTGCCCCGACTCCCTGCTGGGCCAACGTTACCACCGTACGTGAAGATAGCAGATATCATGTGTAGAGGGTGATGGTAGAGGGAGGGGGTGGGGGGTGGGGGGCATCTGTCCCGACCCATCCCGTTCCGGCTGCGGTCAGGGTGGGTCGGGAGGGACGGTCCCTCCCGCCAGGCTGACCTCCCGATCACCCCGGGGGGTAACCAGGTGATTCCCACAACCCCTTCCCCATCCCCTCACCACATGCGCCCCAAACCCTCGCTGTTGGCACTCGGGCACCCCACATGGTTGAGTTCCTCTTGATCAGCCGATCTCCCAGGGTGAGGCGCCCACTCCCCTGCGGTGGCCCCACCCCCTTCGCCAGGACCCCCGCATCCACCCCCCACCCCCACTCCCCTTCCCGCTGAGCTTAACCTAGGTTACGTAACGTCCGGTTGGCGGCAACAACCCTGGTTGGGGAGAGGAGGGGGGGTGGGGGGGTCACTCCGTCTGTTGTTGCCCGTGCACTTTCGCAACCATCCTGTACCCCAACTGATCCCAGAAACAACCAGAACGGACTGTTTTATTCAAAAGTATAATCTGGACGACTGCGCTAATGTATATTCGAAACATATGACAAAAAATGAAAGATGAAGAAAGAAATACATCGTTGCAAAATGTATCCCTCCCTGTTTTTACAAGTTGCATTGCCATTTTGGATGCCACATTGGATGTAAAATCTATACTTCCGTGTTCATATGAATAGATACTTCATGCGAAAGAGCTGATATGGTCCGAGAATATCTTTTAGCCATTAAACCCGTTCTGGAACCCTCCCGCATTAAGCGCAGGACTCTTCGAGTTCTTCAGACATCCATGGAGTCTGTCAGGAAGTCTTAGGCGGAATCGGGAATCAGTCTTTACCACAGGCTGGTATACCCCCTAATTATTTGGCTTATCCCTAATTGTTTGGCTTATCCCTAATTGTTTGGCTTATCCCTAATTATTTGGCTTATCCCTAATTATTTGGCTTATCCCTAATTATTTGGCTTATCCCTAATTATTTGGCATATCCCTAAGTGTCCCGCGTACCTATCAGTATTTGGCACATTCCTAAGTGCTTGGCATATCCCTAAGTGTTTGGCATATCTCAAAGTGTTTGGCATATCTCAAAGTGTTTGGCATATCTCGAAGTGTTTGGCATATCTCGAAGTGTTTGGCATACCCCTAAATCCATCATAACCAGTTTCAATAGTCTTCGGTAACGCGCCGTTGTTTTTTTGTGTTAAGCGATTCTTACAGATGTAACAGTTTATCAGTTTCTTTTTGTGCAGTTCCCTCTATCGCCTCACATGCGACATGTGGGGTTACACAATGGCGTCATTCAGTTGTGATAATGCAATAATCATGCTTAATCTATACTCCAAAGCCGCCTTTATATCAGGCTATTCTACAGTTGTATTACCCTATGTGCTGTTAATGTGTCAAATGACCCGCCGATAAGAAGCAATGAGAAATAAGAGGATTTAGTAACGATGTGCAATCTTTGGTGTGTTGCCGATAACTACACAGACGGCTAATGAATGATGGGATGATCTGAACGAGCGGCTTCTGTTTGTCCCGGGCAGCTACAAAGGGACCCCCCCCCCCAGTCACGGTGCTAGGTACGTGACGGGAACCCACGTGACGGCTGTCATGTAACGACTGGTGCCCGAGATTATCTCACCGCGGTTGCGGCTTTGAGCAGTCAGATCCGAGGGATGGGGGTGGAGAGAGGGAGGGCGGGTTATAGATACAATCAGTGGTTCACGACTGCAGCCTATACTGAACGGCTGTCCGATTGTCTGACAATGGATGACGGTGTTATGTACAAAGGGACTGAATGACTTCTCATTAGCGGATGGGCCATGTGGTGGTTACGTCTATCCCTGACGTATCCTATAACTGGCGATTAATTACCGCTATGGGGTGAGCAGGCTGACAAAGACCGGGTTGTTTTTACTGTTACAACGCCGTATCTCCCACCTGAAAGGAGCAACGCGGTGCCAGCTATAGTAGGCGCTGTTGTTACATATATATGGGGCAAACCATTGATGGCTTCTCCCACTGACAACATAAGCCGCTTAGGGGCGCTAAGATTCCATTTATGCGCTATCGTATTTGCTTTTCCCTTTCCCCGTTGTAAACATAATACTTAGTGCGCACGGTTTAGTCGTAAAAGCCAAGGAAAAAATAAGTAAAATGATACAAAATTTCAAATCTGACAAGGAAAAGGGCATTGTGCCCGCCAACTGAGAGGGGGTGAATCAGAACCGTTGCCTTTTTGTCCGGCGCGTCTACGGAGAACAACGGTAAGACAATGAACTACCGCAAGACCCGTTTTACGGCCATTGTAACGGCTCGCGGAGGCGTCAAGCGTAAACTGGACCGCCTCGCCGCATCAATGAACCAGACCTTTTTTTACCCTCTCTGTACCCTGGCCGATGCCAAAGATTGCGTTGTTGATTTCCAACACGAAAGGTGTTGAAAGCCGTCTGCTCCGTGAAAAGGCGGGAAGAGAAAGCCCCTCGGGTCGGCGTTACGTCATCAAAGCCCAAGATAAAACACTCTCTGTGGGATCTGTAATTTTCACATGGCCGGGCCAATGGAAGGCCTTTGTGGGGCGATAGAACAACACTGGAGGTGACACTTCACGGCTGGAGCCTCGTCTGAACCTCCAGATGCATCACTGGAGGCTGTTTTATTGGCTGTTTCCGCGAGCGATATAAATTCTGTTTTTAAATCTGCCATCTCTGAACCCAGTTGTCCAATCAGAGGCCCCCGTTATGCGTCCGTTCCACGAGGTGTCGATGTAACTTTACCCGCTGTACTCTCTTGAGTCTGGTAGATTTATACGTGGTTAGCGCAGATGTTATTGCTCCCATGAGTCTGAGTGAAACCCCTCTTTTCCTCCGCATTATTTCCACAAGTTGCATGCAAGCGTCCTTAATACAGCCGTACCGATTTCTTTCTCATGTTTGAAAGTGTTGATATATGTTAAATATGATATCCATCTCTTTGGTCAGATATTATATAACGCTATATATGGATCACTTAAAACGAAATGAACTTGGTGTGCCGCTCGACTTTTCTTTTCTTTTTTAGTGTAGGGAACTTGTCCGTACCAATGTGACCGATCCCTACTTACCTGCGTTGTCACTACTATTGTCCATGCTCTCCCTAATGATATAATTTTACACATAGGCCTACATCCATATCTTTTCGAATTATTAGTTTCGAAATTTTATAACATATCCTTGTAGATATTATATCAAAGTATCTCTGTCCGTCTCTAGTTTGCTCCTACTTTTTAGAAGCAGTAGCCCTACTGTATCCCTACTGTTTGCAAGAGGTCGCTCACGAATGCACAGTTATCTTCTTTAGTGAGATAGTGTAATTATTATATGACTATATGGCTTAGGGTTTGTAATATTTACAGTTGCTTTTCTGTTGTTTACAACCGCGAAATACACTTGTTAATGTGTCCGTCCATTAACACTCACAGGTTATGTAACATATATAAGGTATCCGAAATGCGATGCGGAACAGTATTTACCATGCATTTAGTATTGTGTATTTATTATACATTTATAAACCCTTGAGCCATAGTGTATTATCGCTTACCGTTAATTAGTTAGGACATCTACTACGTTACATTTGTGCGATTTGTAACGTGTATTTGATTTTTTACCAATAAAAAGACAAAAAATCTACGTCACGTTACTTTGAAAATTCGACGATTTACGTAATTTGACAAAGCTGGATGAGGTTCAGCTTACGAACAACACACATGTTCATACATATGTTTTATGCCACTTCTGTGCACATGAAGGCTAAATGGTAGTCGTTACTTAGTGGTTATCAGGGCCCCTACAGCCAGGCCACACGACTCTCTAATGTTAAACTTACAATACCAGGCGCTATGAAGCCTTTAAATGAAGATATCTAAGGGTGAATATCTCAGTTGTTGTTCTTCTATCAGTGTCCTTATTGCAACAACGCTCTGCTTGGAGGAACTAAAGCAGTGAAGTCGGTGTTGGCGGAGTTGAATATGTACATCTGACTGATCGACTGGATGCGTTATTGCTGATCTATTTTTCCCTGTCGTGCTCGTGAAGGCTTAATTGGGCAAAAAAAAGTTCCGGGAGAAATAAATAGGGTTGGGTGAAACTTGCCCTGGATGCTGGGACATGGTCCAGGGTTCAAAGCCACGGCCTGTCGATCTGCAGCTTATCAGCTGACTCGGGGAGGGATTTTCTAAAAGGGATGTGTAAATGTATTGTTATCAAAAATATCCCTCTTGCTGTAGCGGGGGGTGGGGGAGGACGGAGCGGGAAAACAACATCATTTTCAAACCGCAATGATTGTGTTTAATCATGTGTTCATGTATACTGTGTCCGGGTTACACGTTGGCAATATACATTTGAATTTTACAACCGTTTCCTCTACTTACTCAGCTCAAGGTAATTTTACCTGAGTAAAACAGTTCGCCTTAGGTGTTGAGAACTCTCACCCATTTGTAGTGATGCCTTGCCCTCTTTTTATCTGCCCCCCCCCTACCTTCGCACCCTGCTGGTTCCCCTCCCTGGCAAGGTGTTGAGGGTGGGAGTGGGCATGGGGGGTGGTGGGGGGGGGGGGCGGGTACTTGTGAGGGGTGGGTCACAACCTACTCCGCGGGGTGCTTGGACAATAATGACGACACATAGGAGTGAGATGACGTCATAGCGTAGAGGATGACATAACAGCCTCTAATGGGTGAAAGCGACGCGGCGCAAAAAGTGTGGAAAGGCACTGTGAAGTGGTCGGGGAGAGTGGGAGGGTCGGAAGCGGGGGGGGGGGGGGGGGCGAGGTGTCTGATTAGGCGCCGTGACTGGTCTTCTAATGGCCCCGGCGGAGAGGTTGGGGGGAGGGGTGATAGTGGGATGACAGGTTGATGACGACTTTGTTTGGTTGATGAGTTGGGGATTGAATGCCTACAGGTTGGCGGGGTTTGAAGGGCTGGGGGGTGCCAATGGTTAGCGGACAGACCTCCGACCGCGTCAAACCGCGTCAAGGTGCAACGATCCTTTGAAATGTTTTTCTCGCGCTGGAAACAGGGGTTCGGCAAAGGCAAAGATGGCGGTCACTGTCTGTGAGGGTTCTACAGTTGTGGGTAGCCGGTGGGGTCAGAGAGCGGGGGCCCGGGGTGGGGGGGTGAGGGTTCTACAGTTGTGGGTAGCCGGTGGAGTCAGAGAGCGGGGGCCCAGGGTGGGGGGTGAGGGTTCTACATTTGTGGGTAACCGGTGGAGTCAAAGAGCGGGGGCCCGGGGTGGGTGGTGAGGGTTCTACAATTGTGGGTAGCCGGTGGAGTCAGAGAGCGGGGGCCCGGGGTGGGGGGTGAGGGTTCTACAGTTGTGGGTAGCCGGTGGAGTCAGAGAGCGGGGGCCCAGGGGGGGGGGTGAGGGTTCTACAGTTGTGGGTAGCCGGTGGAGTCAGAGAGCGGGGGCCCAGGGTGTGGCTGAGGGCTCTACAGTTGTGGGTAGCCGGTGGAGTCAGAGAGCGGGGGCCCAGGGTGGGGGATGAGGGTTCTACAGCTGTGGGTAGCCGGTGGAGTCAGAGAGCGGGGGCCCGGGGTGGGTGGTGAGGGTTCTACAGTTGTGGGTAGCCGGTGGAGTCAAAGAGCGGGGGCCCGGGGTGGGTGGTGAGGGTTCTACAGTTGTGGGTAGCCGGTGGAGTCAGAGAGCGGGGGCCCGGGGTGGGGGGTGAGGGTTCTACAGTTGTGGGTAGCCGGTGGAGTCAGAGAGCGGGGGCCCAGGGTGGGGGTTGAGGGTTCTACAGTTGTGGGTAGCCGGTGGAGTCAGAGAGCGGGGGCCCCGGGTGGGGGGTGAGGGTTCTACAGTTGTGGGTAGCCGGTGGAGTCAGAGAGCGGGGGCCCAGGGTGGGGGGTGAGGGTTCTACAGTTGTGGGTAGCCGGTGGAGTCAGAGAGCGGGGGCCCAGGGTGTGGCTGAGGGCTCTACAGTTGTGGGTAGCCGGTGGAGTCAGAGAGCGGGGGCCCAGGGTGGGGGATGAGGGTTCTACAGCTGTGGGTAGCCGGTGGAGTCAGAGAGCGGGGGCCCGGGGAGGGTGGTGAGGGTTCTACAGTTGTGGGTAGCCGGTGGAGTCAGAGAGCGGGGGCTCGGGGTGGGTGGTGAGGGTTCTACAGTTGTGAGTAGCCGGTGGAGTCAGAGAGCGGGGGCCCGGGGTGGGGGTTGAGGGTTCTACAGTTGTGGGTAGCCGGTGGAGTCAGAGAGCGGGGGCCCCGGGTGGGGGGTGAGGGTTTTACAGCTGTGGGTAGCCGGTGGAGTCAGAGAGCGGGGGCCCGGGGTGGGGGGTGAGGGTTCTACAGTTGAGGGTAGCCGGTGCAGTCAGAGAGCGGGGGCCCGGGGTGGGGGGTGAGGGTTCTACAGTTGTGGGTAGCCGGTGGGGTCAGAGAGCGGGGGCCCGGGGTGGGGGGTGAGGGTTCTACAATTGTGGGTAGCCGGTGGAGTCAGAGACCGGGGGCCCGGGGTGGGGGGTGAGGGTTCTACAGTTGTGGGTAGCCGGTGGAGTCAGAGACCGGGGGCCCAGGGTGGGGGGTGAGGGTTCTACAGTTGTGGGTAGCCGGTGGAGTCAGATAGCGGGGGCCCGGCGTCGGGGGTGAGGGTTCTACAGTTGTGGGTAACCGGTGGAGTCAAAGAGCGGGGGCCCGGCGTCGGGGGTGAGGGTTCTACAGTTGTGGGTAACCGGTGGAGTCAAAGAGCGGGGGCCCGGCGTCGGGGGTGAGGGTTCTACAGTTGTGGGTAACCGGTGGAGTCAAAGAGTGGGGGCCCGGCGTCGGGGGTGAGGGTTCTACAGTTGTGGGTAACCGGTGGAGTCAAAGAGTGGGGGCCCGGCGTCGGGGGTGAGGGTTCTACAGTTGTGGGTAGCCGGTGGAGTCAAAGAGCGGGGGCCCGGGGTGGGTGGTGAGGGTTCTACAGTTGTGGGTAGCCGGTGGAGTCAGAGAGCGGGGGCCCGGGGTCGGTGGTGAGGGTTCTACAGTTGTGGGTAGCCGGTGGAGTCAGAGAGCGGGGGCCCAGGGTGGGTGGTGAGGGTTCTACAATTGTGGGTAGCCGGTGGAGTCAGAGAGCGGGGGCCCAGGGTGGGGGGCGAGGGTTCTACAGTTGTGGGTAACCGGTGGAGTCAAAGAGCGGGGGCCCGGGGTGGGTGGTGAGGGTTCTACAGTTGTGGGTAGCCGGTGGAGTCAGAGAGCGGGGGCCCGGGGTCGGTGGTGAGGGTTCTACAGTTGTGGGTAGCCGGTGGAGTCAGAGAGCGGGGGCCCAGGGTGGGTGGTGAGGGTTCTACAATTGTGGGTAGCCGGTGGAGTCAGAGAGCGGGGGCCCGGGGTGGGGGGTGAGGGTTCTACAGTTGTGGGTAGCCGGTGGAGTCAGAGAGCGGGGGCCCAGGGTGGGGGTTGAGGGTTCTACAGTTGTGGGTAGCCGGTGGAGTCAGAGAGCGGGGGCCCCGGGTGTCGGGTGAGGGTTCTACAGCTGTGGGTAGCCGGTGGAGTCAGAGAGCGGGGGCCCGGGGTGGGGGGTGAGGGTTCTACAGTTGTGGGTAGCCGGTGGAGTCAGAGAGCGGGGGCCCGGGGTGGGGGGTGAGGGTTCTACAGTTGTGGGTAACCGGTGGAGTCAAAGAGCGGGGGCCCGGGGTGGGGGGTGAGGGTTCTACAATTGTGGGTAGCCGGTGGAGTCAGAGAGCGGGGGCCCGGGGTGGGGGGTGAGGGTTCTACAGTTGTGGGTAGCCGGTGGAGTCAGAGAGCGGGGGCCCGGGGTGGGGGGTGAGGGTTCTACAGTTGTGGGTAGCCGGTGGAGTCAGAGAGCGGGGCCCCGGGGTGGGTGGTGAGGGTTCTACAGGTGTGGGTAGCCGGTGGAGTCAGAGAGCGGGGGCCCGGGGTGGGGGGTGAGGGTTCTACAGTTGTGGGTAGCCGGTGGAGTCAGAGAGCGGGGGCCCAGGGTGGGGGGTGAGGGTTCTACAGTTGTGGGTAGCCGGTGGAGTCAGAGAGCGGGGGCCCGGCGTCGGGGGTGAGGGTTCTACAGTTGTGGGTAACCGGTGGAGTCAAAGAGCGGGGGCCCGGCGTCGGGGGTGAGGGTTCTACAGTTGTGGGTAACCGGTGGAGTCAAAGAGCGGGGGCCCGGCGTCGGGGGTGAGGGTTCTACAGTTGTGGGTAACCGGTGGAGTCAAAGAGTGGGGGCCCGGCGTCGGGGGTGAGGGTTCTACAGTTGTGGGTAACCGGTGGAGTCAAAGAGTGGGGGCCCGGCGTCGGGGGTGAGGGTTCTACAGTTGTGGGTAGCCGGTGGAGTCAAAGAGCGGGGGCCCGGGGTGGGTGGTGAGGGTTCTACAGTTGTGGGTAGCCGGTGGAGTCAGAGAGCGGGGGCCCGGGGTCGGTGGTGAGGGTTCTACAGTTGTGGGTAGCCGGTGGAGTCAGAGAGCGGGGGCCCAGGGTGGGTGGTGAGGGTTCTACAATTGTGGGTAGCCGGTGGAGTCAGAGAGCGGGGGCCCAGGGTGGGGGGTGAGGGTTCTACAGCTGTGGGTAGCCGGTGGAGTCAGAGAGCGGGGGCCCGGGGTGGGGGGTGAGGGTTCTACAGTTGTGGGTAGCCGGTGGAGTCAGAGATCGGGGGCCCGGGGTGGGGGTTGAGGGTTCTACAGTTGTAGGTAGCCGGTGGAGTCAGAGAGCGGGGGCCCAGGGTGGGGGGCGAGGGTTCTACAGTTGTGGGTAGCCGGTGGAGTCAGATAGCGGGGGCCCGGCGTCGGGGGTGAGGGTTCTACAGTTGTGGGTAACCGGTGGAGTCAAAGAGCGGGGGCCCGGCGTCGGGGGTGAGGGTTCTACAGTTGTGGGTAACCGGTGGAGTCAAAGAGCGGGGGCCCGGCGTCGGGGGTGAGGGTTCTACAGTTGTGGGTAACCGGTGGAGTCAAAGAGTGGGGGCCCGGCGTCGGGGGTGAGGGTTCTACAGTTGTGGGTAACCGGTGGAGTCAAAGAGTGGGGGCCCGGCGTCGGGGGTGAGGGTTCTACAGTTGTGGGTAGCCGGTGGAGTCAAAGAGCGGGGGCCCGGGGTGGGTGGTGAGGGTTCTACAGTTGTGGGTAGCCGGTGGAGTCAGAGAGCGGGGGCCCGGGGTCGGTGGTGAGGGTTCTACAGTTGTGGGTAGCCGGTGGAGTCAAAGAGCGGGGGCCCGGGGTGGGTGGTGAGGGTTCTACAATTGTGGGTAGCCGGTGGAGTCAGAGAGCGGGGGCCCGGGGTGGGGGGTGAGGGTTCTACAGTTGTGGGTAGCCGGTGGAGTCAGAGAGCGGGGGCCCATGGTGGGGGGCGAGGGTTCTACAGTTGTGGGTAACCGGTGGAGTCAAAGAGCGGGGGCCCGGGGTGGGTGGTGAGGGTTCTACAGTTGTGGGTAGCCGGTGGAGTCAGAGAGCGGGGGCCCGGGGTCGGTGGTGAGGGTTCTACAGTTGTGGGTAGCCGGTGGAGTCAGAGAGCGGGGGCCCAGGGTGGGTGGTGAGGGTTCTACAATTGTGGGTAGCCGGTGGAGTCAGAGAGCGGGGGCCCGGGGTGGGGGGTGAGGGTTCTACAGTTGTGGGTAGCCGGTGGAGTCAGAGAGCGGGGGCCCAGGGTGGGGGTTGAGGGTTCTACAGTTGTGGGTAGCCGGTGGAGTCAGAGAGCGGGGGCCCCGGGTGTCGGGGGAGGGTTCTACAGCTGTGGGTAGCCGGTGGAGTCAGAGAGCGGGGGCCCGGGGTGGGGGGTGAGGGTTCTACAGTTGTGGGTAGCCGGTGGAGTCAGAGAGCGGGGGCCCGGGGTGGGGGGTGAGGGTTCTACAGTTGTGGGTAACCGGTGGAGTCAAAGAGCGGGGGCCCGGGGTGGGTGGTGAGGGTTCTACAATTGTGGGTAGCCGGTGGAGTCAGAGAGCGGGGGCCCGGGGTGGGGGGTGAGGGTTCTACAGTTGTGGGTAGCCGGTGGAGTCAGAGAGCGGGGGCCCGGGGTGGGGGGTGAGGGTTCTACAGTTGTGGGTAGCCGGTGGAGTCAGAGAGCGGGGCCCCGGGGTGGGTGGTGAGGGTTCTACAGGTGTGGGTAGCCGGTGGAGTCAGAGAGCGGGGGCCCGGGGGGGGGGGTGAGGGTTCTACAGTTGTGGGTAGCCGGTGGAGTCAGAGAGCGGGGGCCCAGGGTGGGGGGTGAGGGTTCTACAGTTGTGGGTAGCCGGTGGAGTCAGAGAGCGGGGGCCCGGCGTCGGGGGTGAGGGTTCTACAGTTGTGGGTAACCGGTGGAGTCAAAGAGCGGGGGCCCGGCGTCGGGGGTGAGGGTTCTACAGTTGTGGGTAACCGGTGGAGTCAAAGAGCGGGGGCCCGGCGTCGGGGGTGAGGGTTCTACAGTTGTGGGTAACCGGTGGAGTCAAAGAGTGGGGGCCCGGCGTCGGGGGTGAGGGTTCTACAGTTGTGGGTAACCGGTGGAGTCAAAGAGTGGGGGCCCGGCGTCGGGGGTGAGGGTTCTACAGTTGTGGGTAGCCGGTGGAGTCAAAGAGCGGGGGCCCGGGGTGGGTGGTGAGGGTTCTACAGTTGTGGGTAGCCGGTGGAGTCAGAGAGCGGGGGCCCGGGGTCGGTGGTGAGGGTTCTACAGTTGTGGGTAGCCGGTGGAGTCAGAGAGCGGGGGCCCAGGGTGGGTGGTGAGGGTTCTACAATTGTGGGTAGCCGGTGGAGTCAGAGAGCGGGGGCCCGGGGTGGGGGGTGAGGGTTCTACAGTTGTGGGTAGCCGGTGGAGTCAGAGAGCGGGGGCCCAGGGTGGGGGTTGAGGGTTCTACAGTTGTGGGTAGCCGGTGGAGTCAGAGAGCGGGGGCCCCGGGTGTCGGGTGAGGGTTCTACAGCTGTGGGTAGCCGGTGGAGTCAGAGAGCGGGGGCCCGGGGTGGGGGGTGAGGGTTCTACAGTTGTGGGTAGCCGGTGGAGTCAGAGAGCGGGGGCCCGGGGTGGGGGGTGAGGGTTCTACAATTGTGGGTAGCCGGTGGTGTCAGAGAGCGGGGGCCCGGGGTGGGGGGTGAGGGTTCTACAGTTGTGGGTAGCCGGTGGAGTCAGAGAGCGGGGGCCCAGGGTGGGGGGTGAGGGTTCTACAGTTGTGGGTAGCCGGTGGAGTCAGAGAGCGGGGCCCCGGGGTGGGTGGTGAGGGTTCTACAGGTGTGGGTAGCCGGTGGAGTCAGAGAGCGGGGGCCCGGGGTGGGGGGTGAGGGTTCTACAGTTGTGGGTAGCCGGTGGAGTCAGAGAGCGGGGGCCCAGGGTGGGGGGTGAGGGTTCTACAGTTGTGGGTAGCCGGTGGAGTCAGAGAGCGGGGGCCCGGCGTCGGGGGTGAGGGTTCTACAGTTGTGGGTAACCGGTGGAGTCAAAGAGCGGGGGCCCGGCGTCGGGGGTGAGGGTTCTACAGTTGTGGGTAACCGGTGGAGTCAAAGAGCGGGGGCCCGGCGTCGGGGGTGAGGGTTCTACAGTTGTGGGTAACCGGTGGAGTCAAAGAGTGGGGGCCCGGCGTCGGGGGTGAGGGTTCTACAGTTGTGGGTAACCGGTGGAGTCAAAGAGTGGGGGCCCGGCGTCGGGGGTGAGGGTTCTACAGTTGTGGGTAGCCGGTGGAGTCAGAGAGCGGGGGCCCAGGGTGGGTGGTGAGGGTTCTACAATTGTGGGTAGCCGGTGGAGTCAGAGAGCGGGGGCCCAGGGTGGGGGGCGAGGGTTCTACAGTTGTGGGTAATCGGTGGAGTCAAAGAGCGGGAGCCCGGGGTGGGTGGTGAGGGTTCTACAGTTGTGGGTAGCCGGTGGAGTCAGAGAGCGGGGCCCAGGGTGGGGGGTGAGGGTTCTACAGTTGTGGGTAGCCGGTGGAGTCAGAGAGCGGGGGCCCAGGGTGGGGGTTGAGGGTTCTACAGTTGTGGGTAGCCGGTGGAGTCAGAGAGCGGGGGCCCCGGGTGTCGGGTGAGGGTTCTACAGCTGTGGGTAGCCGGTGGAGTCAGAGAGCGGGGGCCCGGGGTGGGGGGTGAGGGTTCTACAGTTGTGGGTAGCCGGTGGAGTCAGAGAGCGGGGGCCCGGGGTGGGGGGTGAGGGTTCTACAGTTGTGGGTAACCGGTGGAGTCAAAGAGCGGGGGCCCGGGGTGGGTGGTGAGGGTTCTACAATTGTGGGTAGCCGGTGGAGTCAGAGAGCGGGGGCCCGGGGTGGGGGGTGAGGGTTCTACAGTTGTGGGTAGCCGGTGGTGTCAGAGAGCGGGGGCCCGGGGTGGGGGGTGAGGGTTCTACAGTTGTGGGTAGCCGGTGGAGTCAGAGAGCGGGGGCCCAGGGTGGGGGGTGAGGGTTCTACAGTTGTGGGTAGCCGGTGGAGTCAGAGAGCGGGGCCCCGGGGTGGGTGGTGAGGGTTCTACAGGTGTGGGTAGCCGGTGGAGTCAGAGAGCGGGGGCCCGGGGTGGGGGGTGAGGGTTCTACAGTTGTGGGTAGCCGGTGGAGTCAGAGAGCGGGGGCCCAGGGTGGGGGGTGAGGGTTCTACAGTTGTGGGTAGCCGGTGGAGTCAGAGAGCGGGGGCCCGGCGTCGGGGGTGAGGGTTCTACAGTTGTGGGTAACCGGTGGAGTCAAAGAGCGGGGGCCCGGCGTCGGGGGTGAGGGTTCTACAGTTGTGGGTAACCGGTGGAGTCAAAGAGCGGGGGCCCGGCGTCGGGGGTGAGGGTTCTACAGTTGTGGGTAACCGGTGGAGTCAAAGAGTGGGGGCCCGGCGTCGGGGGTGAGGGTTCTACAGTTGTGGGTAACCGGTGGAGTCAAAGAGCGGGGGCCCGGCGTCGGGGGTGAGGGTTCTACAGTTGTGGGTAACCGGTGGAGTCAAAGAGTGGGGGCCCGGCGTCGGGGGTGAGGGTTCTACAGTTGTGGGTAGCCGGTGGAGTCAAAGAGCGGGGGTCCGGCGTCGGGGGTGAGGGTTCTACAGTTGTGGGTAACCGGTGGAGTCAAAGAGTGGGGGCCCGGCGTCGGGGGTGAGGGTTCTACAGTTGTCGGTAGCCGGTGGAGTCAAAGAGCGGGGGCCCGGGGTGGGTGGTGAGGGTTCTACAGTTGTGGGTAGCCGGTGGAGTCAGAGAGCGGGGGCCCGGGGTCGGTGGTGAGGGTTCTACAGTTGTGGGTAGCCGGTGGAGTCAGAGAGCGGGGGCCCAAGGTGGGTGGTGAGGGTTCTACAATTGTGGGTAGCCGGTGGAGTCAGAGAGCGGGGGCCCGGGGTCGGTGGTGAGGGTTCTACAGTTGTGGGTAACCGGTGGAGTCAGAGAGCGGGGGCCCAGGGTGGGGGGCGAGGGTTCTACAGTTGTGGGTAACCGGTGGAGTCAAAGAGCGGGGGCGCGGGGTGGGTGGTGAGGGTTCTACAGTTGTGGGTAGCCGGTGGAGTCAGAGAGCGGGGGCCCGGGGTCGGTGGTGAGGGTTCTACAGTTGTGGGTAGCCGGTGGAGTCAGAGAGCGGGGGCCCGGGGAGGGTGGTGAGGGTTCTACAATTGTGGGTAGCCGGTGGAGTCAGAGAGCGGGGGCCCGGGGTGGGGGGTGAGGGTTCTACAGTTGTGGGTAGCCGGTGGAGTCAGAGAGCGGGGGCCCAGGGTGTGGCTGAGGGCTCTACAGTTGTGGGTAGCCGGTGGAGTCAGAGAGCGGGGGCCCAGGGTGGGTGGTGAGGGTTCTACAATTGTGGGTAGCCGGTGGAGTCAGAGAGCGGGGGCCCGGGGTGGGGGGTGAGGGTTCTACAGTTGTGGGTAGCCGGTGGAGTCAGAGAGCGGGGGGCCCAGGGTGGGGGTTGAGGGTTCTACAGTTGTGGGTAGCCGGTGGAGTCAGAGAGCGGGGGCCCCGGGTGTCGGGTGAGGGTTCTACAGCTGTGGGTAGCCGGTGGAGTCAGAGAGCGGGGGCCCGGGGTGGGGGGTGAGGGTTCTACAGTTGTGGGTAGCCGGTGGAGTCAGAGAGCGGGGGCCCGGGGTGGGGGGTGAGGGTTCTACAGTTGTGGGTAACCGGTGGAGTCAAAGAGCGGGGGCCCGGGGTGGGTGGTGAGGGTTCTACAATTGTGGGTAGCCGGTGGAGTCAGAGAGCGGGGGCCCGGGGTGGGGGGTGAGGGTTCTACAATTGTGGGTAGCCGGTGGAGTCAGAGAGCGGGGGCCCGGGGTGGGGGGTGAGGGTTCTACAGTTGTGGGTAGCCGGTGGAGTCAGAGAGCGGGGGCCCAGGGTGGGGGGTGAGGGTTCTACAGTTGTGGGTAGCCGGTGGAGTCAGTGAGCGGGGGCCCGGGGTGGGGGTGAGGGCTCTACAATTGTGGGTAGCCGGTGTAGTCAGTGAGCGGGGGCCGGGCTGAGGGGGGTGGGGGGGAGGCATCACTCGAACTCGTGTAACAGATGGCTGCGTTTTCTCAAGGACATATGGAAAACTTATTTCAAAAGCTTATCCACATTAACTGAAAGATATAAGCACTTTGGTATTTTGCAACGACTGGACGGACAGAGCCGAAGCGGCAGCGTGAACCTGCCCCACGGCCTGACCCACGGCCTGCCCAGTGATCGGGGAGGAGGGAGGAGGTGCGAGGGGGTACCGTATTTAACTGACATGCTCACACTGCCCTGTACGTCCGATCATCGTGACGACTCGCGACAGATGCCTGGGTTGTTTTGCCACAGTACCATACCCCCCCCCCCCCCCATACCCCCCCCCCCCCCCCGCCAGCCTACCCGCTCCCCGGGGTTCTGGCGGTAAGCGTCGCTTTAACGAAGGCGTTACGCAATAAGTTAATCGTATCCAATCCCGCGACCCACGTCGTCGTGGTAGCTGTGTGATTGAGCAGCCTCGCTCCTCCCCTCCTCCAGCCCCTCCCCCCCCCCCCCCCCGCGTGTCCCGCCCCTCCCCTCGGACGCTGACGTTGCCCGGGAGTCGCCGTAACCCCGGCGTCAGCGGGTCTCGAGCTTCGGGCGGTCGGTCGGTGTAATGAAGGGGTTGTCTGGTTGAGCGACCCGTCATGGGAACCCCACTGTCACCTTGTTAATAATAAGGAAGGAACCTAATTTGGATGGAATGGGCGGCACGGGCCGTTATCTGGTGAGGTTATTAAGGCTGGGTGGGACGGGCGGACAGCCAGTCACCCCGCATGGGTCTGTATCCATGGCTCCTTCAAAGTTAAAGCTGTTCACCAATGTCTGTATAGGAGTACGAGATGTGGGTGGGTTGATATGAGCGAATCCACCACGTCCCACGTTTATCTTATCTACACTACAATAACTTAGCGACGCCTTTAGTCTTCAAGAACAATTGGTGGAGTTTGAATTTAAATAATCCACGTGTCAAACTACAGAATGACGAAGGAACTGTTTGGGCAATGTATGGTGCATATTATCTGATCTCGTTATCATTAAGGAATTAAAATGTTGAAAGCGAAATCATTCGCTTTCAACATCATTTCTAGTTAAAGGATTTAAGGAGTTCCTCACTGGAGATATATAAAAATGATCCTTTGTTTTGATACCACATTGTGCAGGGACAATCTGAGTGTATTCTGGTCGTGTTGTGTACTTTGGTCTAATAGATGGCTCGGCCCAGACTCCCGTTTAAAAGGTCGGAGTCGTCAGCTCTTGAGATCTGTTACTATGAGTTGTTCCCTGAGCGCTTCAAGGTCCTTAAACCGGTTTTTCGCTAAGCGCTTCAAGGTCCTTAAACCGGTTATCCGCTGAGCGCTGCAAGGTCCTTAAACCGGTTTTCCGCTGAGCGCTTCACATCCCTTAAACTGGTTCTCAGCTGAGCGCTTCAAGGCCCTTAAACTGGTTCTCAGCTGAGCGCTTCAAGGTCCTTAAACTGGTTCTCCGCTGAGCGCTTCAAGGCCCTTAAACTGGTTCTCCGCTGAGCGCTTCAAGGCCCTTAAACTGGTTCTCAGCTGAGTTAAAGTCCTCGAGAGGTTGACATCTGGGCGACTGTGATGTCATAACGCTCGAGGTCAAGGTGACCTGGTTCGTGATGCCGACGCCACCCAAGTGACGCTGTCACATACGGGTTATTACGGTATAATACACGCTCTGCTCTCTCAGTAGTCATAGCCCCACTCAGCCGGTACGGGTGGCTGTACCTCTGACCCGGAGGTCATCGTCACGGTGATAGCGTTCAAAGGGGTTCTTCTGATCCGTGGATTATACGACATACGGGTATATATCGACATGTTTGCCTGTGTGGTGTCTCTGGGCGGGGGTGCGTGTGTGTGTGTGTGTGGAAGGGGGGGGGGGGTTGGTTGTTTGGTTATTCAAGACGCTTTAACCACTTTTGGTCATATCTCGTCAATGCGAAGAAGGAAGGGAGAGTGGAGCCATGTCCCCGGGGGTAACCCCCTACTCTTTACGAAGAAAGACATGGGATCTTTATCCTGCGACCACATAGACGTGGCCACAGCAGGGCTCGAACCACCGACCCACGTGCCGTTAGGCTCTCAGGTGACCAGAGCACTCAATGCGAGCGCTCTAGCCGACTGAGCTGTCGCGCCGGCCCCTGTGGAAAGGGGGGGGGGGGGTCTCATGTCTGTTTTTTATGGGTTTAATCCCAGAGGTTGAACATGGCAGCAAGATCCGAAGTCTGATAACAGAGTAGCCAGCTTATATTTGTAACTTATATAATCTGACACATTCCTTGCGTGTACGATTCTAATATTGTCTATCTTCATGGTGTCAACGATTCTAATATTATTTGGATGTGCCCGATTGCTTATGAATGACCTTAAGTAAATCCTCGTACTGAATCCACATAGATCTACTAAGCCTGTTAGCCGAATCTGTCCAGATTTGGCGAGATTTCGAGAGTGTGCCAAGGAGAGGCGATGTGCGTGCCTGACCCACGTGGTAAGCCAAAGTAACGTTACCCCATCCCAGCTAATACTAACGGCATCTCCACCATTGTAATGGTCGATCCGGGGTTTGTGTGCTCTAGTGACGTCACCGATGTGTGGTTGTGACGTCACATTGCGCTCACGCTACCACAACTGCTACACTCGAGTCGTAATAAGCCAAGTTAGTGGCGCAACCAGAGGCGAAGTGCTGGCCTGACCTTAAAACAAAGCTTGGAGGTGGGATGTTAGGGCACGTATTACGCTGTGTTGAGGAGTATTACGTGGGCGATCAACATTACGGGCGTTGTTAGCGATATGTTAGTGTTGTTGTCAATGGTTGTTCTATTGGCTCCTGGCCTATCGTGACTTGTAAACCCCCCGTACGGTCGTAGGCAAATGTGGTATGGCCAGAGGGAGAGCCAGTCCACTGGCCTCTAGTTTGAATGGGTGTTGCTGCTTTTTTGCTTATACCTGTGGTACTATAGTGTGCAATGGAGTTTGTGGGATTGTCAGCGCTGCCTGCAGGATATAGGAATTTGAAGGGGAGGGTGGGGGGGGGTCTCGAATCTGAAAGTTTCTACCATTTTTTTTTATTGAGACCGGGGGATCCATTCAGGGGGGAGGGTTGGGGGCGCCCTTTCCGGTCGAATAGCTCGTTCCCGCCCGGGAAAGGACCCAACCCTCTTCCTTTCTTCAAAATCATGATTCACGTCCCGGAGTTCGTGGGGGAGCTGTTTTTTTTACCTTCCCGTCACATATTCGGCACTGTTGGTGAGGACTACGTCACCTGGACTGACGTCACCTGGACTGACGTCACCACGACGTGCATACGTTGTTGGGACCACAAGACTAGAGTGCATTGTGCGTACAAAGCGCTTTGTAACAGGCGCTTTAATAGTTTAATTAATGACACAAACTGACAGGCATACTGTCGTATTGTGGCCTTAATTAGGTTGACTTGTTGAATTGTACGGGTTGAACAAACGAAATTATTATTGACTAATATGAACTGATATAATTATATATAAATATTAATAGTAGCTATCAAAGTTTGTGTAATTCTAGCCTTTGTGGCGAACACATCTGACGTACCGACAAACGGAAAATGCACAGTGTCAATGAAATTAAAATATTTTCAACGATGTGGGGTCTAAGTAAAGCTGTAGACCGTATTAGAGCCTGACATCAATAGATTAAACCGTGGATCATCTGAACAACCCAAATTTCGAAATCTCGGAAGGTCTCTTGGTCGCATTTATGTTTTCGTGTGCACAACAGCGGCATATTACCGAAATATTTCGTTTCTGACAACGAACTGGTGTTGTTTGGTATAATGTACGGCACTCTAGACGCCTATATGAAACCTTGATTTCATGTTTTAATCTCAATCCCGGCCTGTAAAATGTTACATTCCCCTCATGCCTGATAACTGATAAAGCTCTAATGCACTAAAGAGCCTCCGCGCCACCGGCTCTGATACGAAATGACGCGTATTGTAATTAAAGCTGAAATGAAAATGTCACGCAACAGATACCGTAAACATTGTACCCATTAACCTCTATTTTATTGGCCCGCTCTGGGTCGTTTTACGGACCGCGTGGCTCCTATTGTGTTCGCCATGTCACAGGACTCAGCTGCTTCCGGCCAGGGAAAACGGGGCTTAGTGAAGGAAATGAGCGGAGTTTTGTTGGAGTGATAGAGAGGGAAAGGAACCAGCCCAGACTGGCTTAGTTAACACGAACCGAGCGGCATTGATTAACGACCGGGAACGAACGCTGGGGCGCGTGGCCCAACCACGCCCGCCTCTGATTGGACGGCCGTCGCCGTGACGTAACGAATGACGCGTTGATCACCTCCCTCGGCTTGGGGGTTCATCCGGGCTTTGAATGGGTGCGCGGAGGAGGGAGGCTGTGTGTGAGGGAATGTTGCATAAGGGCCAGCATTCTTTCATTGCTGGTCTGCCTGGATTACGCCATAGGACGTAATACGGGCAACCGCGGTGTATGTACCACTGCAGCCAGCACCGACCGGGGCCTGCTCGCTGGTCGACAGCTGGGGGGAGTTCATGAACTTTACTCCCGCACCCCCAGGGTAACTAGGGTAGGGTCAGTTAAAACCCACCCTAAGTCACGCCCGAGACGCTTATCTCCTCCCCCTCCCCCCCCCCCCCCCCAGCCCCCCTCTCACACTTACGTTGTGGGCGTGGCTGAAGCTACTCACCCCCACCCACGCATCAAACCCGCCCACCCCTGTCAAACTCATCACAGTTTCATTATGACCCATTAGTAGGTGCGAGTCGTGAATAATTATTGTTATCGGAATTGGAATATTTCACTACCTGTTGGGTGATTATTCGGCTTGCTGTATATTTGATGGGAGAGGATGACGTGCAGGTTGTTTCAATGAGGTTGCTGGTGTCAGCGGTGATGTCACTATAATGAGGCCTTGTGACAGGGCCAGGACGGACAGATGTGTCTGTCAAAACTCTGGAGACCAGACTAGGGTGGTGTATACTTTATGGGGATCACTGATCACTGATCACACGGTATTTCCTCCGCTGATAGAGACTTATGCCTTATGATATGTATAAAGGTCCAAAGTAACCACGCGAGTGGTCTGGTGGTCAGCGCGGTGATCTTGGCTGTGTCGATATAGCTCTGCCAAGCCAGCCATCACCCAGAGGTTCGGGCCCCCACTGTGCGAATGTGTTCCCCTTGGATAAATAATGTTCTGCGCAAAGAGTTGAGGGCTTCCCCCCTGGGACATGGCTCCCATCATATATACACATCATCCTTCCCACTGACGCCATATGATCCTAGAAGATTCCCAAACCGACAGCCTAGGACATCCTCCATATAAATGCCCTCAGCGTCCCTCCACTGCCCCTCCCCACCAGACTGGGCGCTTCCTACCAGCACAGGCTGAGGCCCGTCGTCGGTATTGGTTTCCAGTCTATCCGCTTTGTCGTTACGTTGTTATGCTATGTGGTCGGGAAACTGGAGAGTAACACGAAGAGCTTCAGTGACATTCATTTTGCCCTTTGTAACGGGCGGAATGCAGCAACTGGAAGGACAGAAGGAATAAAACGCCTGCGAGGTACTAATTTACTAATTTTAATTCCAGAATTAATTTGGTAACGTTCCGAAATAATGGCGTCGTGCAACGAGTGGAGTCGTTGTATTACACATACATTGTCTTGCTGTAATATAGTATGATTATTGGGGCGTAAGGCTTGCTTTGCTGCTATTCCACTGGAAGTTTGCCCGTTCACACAGAGGTGCTTCCAGTAAGCTATTTCAATGAATCTGACACTGCTAAGCCATCGCTAGTAATGGAAAACTAATGGGTCATTGAACTTGAAATGAAAGAGCGACCCTAGGAGGATGACCGGGCATGCCCCATGTGACGTCACATGACGTCACGGCGTCCATACTTAGCGTTCACAATCACAACTTATCGGGTTGACTTCTGGGACTTCAAGAGATGCCTCGGGGTTTGTGGAAAGTGAAGTGTCACATGAGAAGAGCTGGGAACAGTAATAAGCTCAGGAAAGTTGACAGAGCCGAGTGTAGCTTTCAAGAATCCATGCCCGGAGCACCCCTGAAGGCAGATCAAAATGTTAGACCTCCCCACCTCCACCCACCCCCCTTGCGGATACGAAGCGGATTCTTTGCAACCATTTTTTAAAATCTACATGAGATAGCCAGGAACATAATATACTAACAACCAACTATTTTGACAATCGCAGATGCAACTTAAAGCAAACGTTCTACACAAAATCCGCTCAACAATATCAAACTATAATGTTTTATATAATGACCTTGATTGCAATATCTACAATATTTAGACAACAGTCTTTAGCATCAGTTAATATAATTAGATTGCATTTAGCGTTGTTATGGTTGAGCTCATGATTCGGATATGTTTTTCGTGTTGCTTTCACATGGCCCCACCCCCCTCCTGTGTGTTTCAGACATTCCGCCTGTCCCTGGCCCTCAAGTACGGCTGTCCGGCCCAGTCCACGTGGATGCTCACCGTCAACTCGCTGCTCACAATACTCACGCTGGGTCTGCCCATCGCCAGGAAACACGGTACGGCGTCATCCTCTGTCGCCTCCCCACCCCTCCCCCGCCCCTCCTCTCTTCCCCACCCCTGTCTCCTCCTCTCCACCCAACCTCTCCCCCAACTCTCTTCTCTCCCGCACCCCTACCCTACTGACTCGCCTCGCCCTCCGTCCCCCACCCCTGCTCCACCCCCTTCATCCTCCACCTCTCCCCTCTCCCCCACCCCTCTCAGACTCGCTTGCCTCGCCCTCCTCCGTCAACCACCCCTGCTCCACCCCTCCTCCCCCACTTCTCCCCTCTCCCCCACCCCTCCCAGACTCACTCGCCTCGCCCTCCTCTGTCCCCCATCCCTCCCCTACGCACTCGCCTCGCCCTCCTGCCCCCCCCGACCTCTTCTCTCTCCCCACCCCTCTCAGACTCGCTCGCCTCGCTCTCCTCCGTCCCCCACCCCTGCTCCATCCCTTCTTCCCCACCTCTCTTCTCCCCCCCACCCCTCCCAGACTCGCTCGCCTCGCCCTCCTCCCTCCCCCACCTCTCCTCTCTCCACCACCCCTCCCCCCTCCTTCCCCACCCCTCCTCTCTCCACCACCCTTCCCCCCTCCTCCACCACCCCTCTCCTAAGCACCAGTCGCCCCGCCCCCCTACCTGGCCCACCCTATGCATGCAGCCAATCCGCGACGTTTATGTAACCTTTGGTCTCTTCTGTTTGTGACATAATATTATTATATAATTATTATTAATATACATACATGTACCATATATTTATGTTATATATATTTATATACACGTTAACATTTCTTTGTTACCCTCCGTGTAGCATGCGATCGTGGCATGCCGCCAGATGTAGAAATTGGCAGGTGTATGCTGGTGGCATGTAACCAGAAGTGTTGTTTTTTGTTGTTGTTGCAGAAGCGGCCTTCCGGTCCACGTGGTCAGATCTCGGAGACACTCTCGCTGAGTTTCTCTTCTCGCAGTTGTAAGTTGTGTCATGGCTTTCAGCATTGATACCTGCATCTAGGGCATGCTTTATGCAGTCCCATTATATTGTCCCGAAGGTTTCCTGGCCCAATGTAGCTTCCATGGGCTCAATATTGGCCTAACCTAATTATTTCATTTAATTTTTAACGGTGTGTGTGATACGGTTGATGGTACAATCAAAGCTATGTTGAGTAGGCAAAGCTCTTTCACACGGAAGCAATACTCTATATTCTATATTCCAACCTAATGTGGCATATGGTGCTTTAAAACATTTTAACGAAGAAACAATATCGGAATGTATAGTAGTTTTATGTTTTTTATTTAATTTTTAGGATACAAACATTGCTTGGTGAAGTAAAAAACATCCACAGAGTTAATTTAGTAATGGTGTAGATATTGCATTCAGTGTTATGATTTTGAGCGGTTTGCCTTGCAGTCCCCCACCACCAACACAGTCTGTGGAGGAGCACCAGCGTGATGAGGCCATCGACTGTAGGGTACGTCATCACTGTCACCACTGTCCCCACCACGCTCCAAGCCATTATCCATAGTCCAGGGCTTTGTGGAGTAGGTCTGCCAGGACAGCCATTATCCATAGTCCAGGGCTTTGTGGAGTAGGTCTGCCAGGACAGCCATTATCCATAGTCCAGGGCTTTGTGGAGTAGCTCTGCCAGGACAGCCATTATCCATAGTCCAGGGCTTTGTGGAGTGGCTCTGCCAGGACAGCCATTATCCATAGTCCAGGGCTTTGTGGAGTAGCTCTGCCAGGACAGCCATTATCCATAGTCCAGGGCTTTGTGGAGTAGCTCTGCCAGGACAGCCATTATCCATAGTCCAGGGCTTTGTGGAGTGGCTCTGCCAGGACAGCCATTATCCATAGTCCAGGGCTTTGTGGAGTGGCTCTGCCAGGACAGCCATTATCCATAGTCCAGGGCTTTGTGGAGTAGCTCTGTCAGGACAGCCATTATCCATAGTCCAGGGCTTTGTGGCGTAGTTCTGCCAGGACAGCCATTATCCATAGTCCAGGGCTTTGTGGAGTAGCTCTACCAGGACAGCCATTATCCATAGTCCAGGGCTTTGTGGAGTAGCTCTGCCAGAACAGCCATTATCCATAGTCCAGGGCTTTGTGGAGTAGCTCTGCCAGGACAGCCATTATCCATAGTCCAGGGCTTTGTGGAGTAGCTCTGCCAGGACAGCCATTATCCATAGTCCAGGGCTTTGTGGAGTAGCTCTGCCAGAACAGCCATTATCCATAGTCCAGGGCTTTGTGGAGTAGCTCTGTCAGGACAGTCATTATCCATAGTCCAGGGCTTTGTGGAGTAGGTCTGCCAGGACAGCCATTATCCATAGTCCAGGGCTTTGTGGAGTAGCTCTGCCAGGACAGCCATTATCCATAGTCCAGGGCTTTGTGGAGTAGCTCTGTCAGGACAGTCATTATCCATAGTCCAGGGCTTTGTGGAGTAGCTCTGCCAGGACAGCCATTATCCATAGTCCAGGGCTTTGTGGAGTAGCTCTGCCAGAACAGCCATTATCCATAGTCCAGGGCTTTGTGGAGTAGCTCTGCCAGGACAGCCATTATCCATATTCCAGGGCTTTGTGGAGTAGCTCTGCCAGGACAGCCATTATCCATAGTCCAGGGCTTTGTGGAGTAGCTCTGCCAGGACAGCCATTATCCATAGTCCAGGGCTTTGTGGAGTAGCTCTGCCAGGACAGCCATTATCCATAGTCCAGGGCTTTGTGGAGTAGCTCTGCCAGAACAGCCATTATCCATAGTCCAGGGCTTTGTGGAGTAGCTCTGCCAGGACAGCCATTATCCATAGTCCAGGGCTTTGTGGAGTAGCTCTGCCAGGACAGCCATTATCCATAGTCCAGGGCTTTGTGGAGTAGCTCTGCCAGAACAGCCATTATCCATAGTCCAGGGCTTTGTGGAGTAGCTCTGTCAGGACAGTCATTATCCATAGTCCAGGGCTTTGTGGAGTAGGTCTGCCAGGACAGCCATTATCCATAGTCCAGGGCTTTGTGGAGTGGCTCTGCCAGGACAGCCATTATCCATAGTCCAGGGCTTTGTGGAGTAGCTCTGCCAGGACAGCCATTATCCATAGTCCAGGGCTTTGTGGAGTAGCTCTGTCAGGACAGTCATTATCCATAGTCCAGGGCTTTGTGGAGTAGCTCTGCCAGGACAGCCATTATCCATAGTCCAGGGCTTTGTGGAGTAGCTCTGCCAGAACAGCCATTATCCATAGTCCAGGGCTTTGTGGAGTAGCTCTGCCAGGACAGCCATTATCCATAGTCCAGGGCTTTGTGGAGTAGCTCTGTCAGGACAGTCATTATCCATAGTCCAGGGCTTTGTGGAGTAGCTCTGCCAGGACAGCCATTATCCATAGTCCAGGGCTTTGTGGAGTAGCTCTGCCAGAACAGCCATTATCCATAGTCCAGGGCTTTGTGGAGTAGCTCTGCCAGGACAGCCATTATCCATATTCCAGGGCTTTGTGGAGTAGCTCTGCCAGGACAGCCATTATCCATAGTCCAGGGCTTTGTGGAGTAGCTCTGCCAGGACAGCCATTATCCATAGTCCAGGGCTTTGTGGAGTAGCTCTGCCAGGACAGCCATTATCCATAGTCCAGGGCTTTGTGGAGTAGCTCTGCCAGGACAGCCATTATCCATATTCCAGGGCTTTGTGGAGTAGCTCTGCCAGGACAGCCATTATCCATAGTCCAGGGCTTTGTGGAGTAGCTCTGCCAGGACAACCATTATCCATAGTCCAGGGCTTTGTGGAGTAGCTCTGCCAGGAGTTCAGGGGTTCGTGCCTCACTGGGAGAAAATTTATATTCGTGCAGAATACAGATCCGACGTCTTTCGCAAAGAGTAAATGGCACATGGCTCCGCTATAGCCATGGTCATCCCCATTGCCGCGATAGGACCGTCATGGTGTAACGTGTTTTCAAACCAACATCCATTCACCCCCATGTGTTCTTCTTAAAGTTGAAGATGATTCAAAACATTGACTTCTGTGTAAGATGTATGTCTCCTTATAACTTCAATACCAATATGATTCGCGTTATCATTTGCTTTCTTTATTTGACAATTTTCCCGGTAGGTTCCTTGGCCCAATTTGGCCTGTTCTTGCCCTAAACTGGCCCGAAACACTGATATTTCTATATTTGAGTCCCCGGGTGGTCGTGGTCGTAGAAAGCTGGCCATACAATTCATATGAGTCGATAATTAGTAAAGACACCTGTGATTGGCTGATCGCAGGTGATCCAGATGATTCGTGACGACATCTTGCCCTACTCCAAGACGATGCCCCAGGAATACGTCGTCAAGGTGATGGAGCTCCTGAACAGGGGGTCCATTCACTCGGCCACGTCCACCGCCTTCATCGGTAAGTGCTGCGCCCTGGGTGGACCCCGTAGAAACTATCTCATCACTTTTGTTTTACATACCTTGTTTATTATTTAAACAATTATTTAACCTTTGTCAGATATACCATATTTTGCAGACAATTTAACTGTTGTCATGCACACTGTATTTGTTGCAGTTATAATTTTACCTGACGCTTTATCTGTACAGTTGTTAATTAAGTTCTGACATTATTAGCTTGATAACTGTGGTTGCTATATGTTTTGTTTTCCACCTCGCCAGACACAGACTCGAGTCGCAAGCTACGTGAGGAGTTCGCTAAAGCTTGCTTCGAGACGCTTCTTCAGTTCTCCTTCATCACGCAGCAGGGGGCGGGGGCGGGAGCGGGGGCGGCACGGGGCACTGACTGGGGGGAGGAGGGCACCCTCACCAAGCTGGCCGTCACCTCCCTCCTACAGCGCTGCAAGGATGTCCTTCACAGGTTCATAGAGGACGAGAGACTCAGTGGCAAATGCCCGTTGCCAAGGTGAGGGACGCTGCGTTGTCACGTGATTCGTGTCTGGCGCTCTTATGTGGTGACTTCAAAAAGAGAAAGCCTTTTATTTTTCTATTCCATCTTCTCTATTCGAAGCGGACGGGTTGCATTCTAACAGAGGTAGCTGTAAGATCGACATATCTGGCTACCATATACCCGTTAATGCGGCTATCAAAATTATTATATTTGTGTCCGTGTCTGTTGTAGCTTGTCATTCCTGGTGCGTCGAACGTTAAACGACATTTTGTTTCCTCTTTTCCTTGTCTCTCTCATAAGAAGGACTTCTATGAGGTATTTGTTGCACGGTGTACGGCGGTCGGAGGTCCACTCAGTTCGAGGCATATGGGGCAATCACTTACTTTTTTTTGTAAAGGGTCGCGTATGAATAAATTAAATTTAAATATGGGTCGTTTTTGGTAATTAACGGTTATGTGAGCTTACATGCCCAGATGAGTGGGAAGCGGAAATGGGAATAACATTTAACAAGCTAAGAAGCAATCGCTCTTTGAACTCAAGCTCTTTCTCACATTTCCTGTCCGTACTGTGCCTAATATGGTATCAGGGTGTGTACTGCGATGATATATTCAAGTTCGTTATTAAAACACTCACACACAATTTGTGAACCCCCGTTAAGCCTCATAAATGCATGAGATATATTGTAGTATTGCCGTTACTAATCAATCAGATGACGTATAAATATCTGTACCAAGGGCTGTTGATTGCATTGCATTTAAGTGTCCGCTTCTTGGTGATGTTTCACTGTTTAAGTAAACAAACAACCACTGTAAGTCGTCGCTCTGACTTGATCCTGGAATACCTGTTCCTGATATATTAGGCCATCATCAGTGTGTTAATTGTTGTGATTGTGGCGTATTGGCGATGCCCATGTGGATGCGATCCTAGTGAATCGTAAGCCGGATCTGGTGTAACCTTGACGTCTTGCCATGATCAGTCTTCAGGAAATAGCAATGGATGACTCCAGAATTACCACCCAACCGCAGGTGGTCCCTGTGCTTGGTGTCTGTGCTTGTAGCGATGTCTTCTCACGGCCTTTCCCTTGATCTGTCCCCCCCCCACCCCCACTCCCCTCCTCCAGACCCCGGATGTCGGAGATGTCGTTTGTCCTCAAGGCAGTCAGCACCTTGCTCAGTACCCTGAAGAGGGCGGCACCAGAAAATGGTAAGTCACGATCACCCGAGGAGGCCCTCCGGCCAGAGCATACTTGGAAGCGAGTTAAATGATGTTTGCACAGCGTGGTCTACCCATATGTTTTCAAATGATTGTATTAATAATGTTGTGGTATCTTACCTTGGTCATTCTTTTATGTTAGAACCCACTAAATGTATTACTGTAGTAAAATGATGGTAAATGAGTATTACGTGAGCTATGCTGAAGCAATGGTTTACTCTCACAAAAAAAGGAACGAGCGTGATCCTCCCCTCTGTACCTTGGCCCTATATCACACCCTTCGCCGCTTTTATCGAACGATTCGACACGTTAGTCGTTACTGCCATCCACTGACAATACCTTCATGAAAGCTTAAACAGCAGTGTGGCATCTCGCCATGATGACCCACTTGACGTCCCACCATAGCTATCATATTTACGGACTTCGACTCGCAGTGCCGCTTGTTAAAAGCCCATCCCGCAATAATTAACGTAACATTTCCACTGATTGCCAGTGATTATGATGACCCACCCACCCACCCACTCACCCTCCCATCCAGCCCTCACGGCCTCCGCCCTCTGTCCCCCGCAGTGGAGCGCCAGATCTGGCAGCAGGTGATCGACCTGTACCCGTCCCTGGTCGAGTGCAGCACCTCTTCCTCCGCCCACGTCTGCGTCGCCCTCAAGGACGCCCTCCACCAGTACAAGGACCTCCTGGCGCCACCTACCGGGGCCATCGGCACCAATGGCCGCTTGTGACGACAGCGACGCCTAGAGAATGATTTCCTGACTGCCTGCCTGCCGCGAGGAGTTACAAGTAGCATCCGCTTGGGGGCGACACGAGGATGATAATCAGAAGAAGAATTCTATCCAAACGCCATCTTTTAGTAGACACTAATCTCCTTGTCGTTTAACTGATTATCACGCCGCCCGGAGGCGCCACGTGTCACGGCAGAGTTTAACAGAAAATCGCCTGGTTTTTCCTGGCGCGGCACTTCACATCGTAGTTAATTGATAGCAGTATTTTCAAAATAGTGTTTACCTTTAAAACCTTTGGATGAGGATCTCATGGTTAATGTCCATAGGACAGATCAAAATGGGAAGGATTTTCCAAGAAAGTAGGAAACGTTGGCAGCAAACGAGGAGTGGCATTGGGGGCCGGCCATCAGGGCTTATCCGGCGGGATTATAGATAGAAATATTTGCGTTTGAAGAAATATGTGGCAGCATATTGCTTGGGTAGGATTATGGTTTGTGAAAATAATTTTCGCTGAAGCATCAAATAATATTTGTGCCGGCAACAGTGGTAATTATAATGGTGGAAAGTGCATGGAAGACGTCGCTGTACAAAGTGTTAACAGGTCTAATATTGGCGAACGGGGGGTGGGGGGGGTGGGGGCGGGGGGTTAAAACCGGAGTGTCGTATAAATAGAAACATAGTTAATAATTATAATTGGGTTCTCTATGGAAACCTGGGTGCCCTCCAGGAAATTAAGTTAGCGCTACGGGAGTGACCGGAACCGCACTAGACTCCGCTGAAAAATAGAAACTGGCTGCAAGAGGTCCTAATGTCTTAAGTAAGTTTAACCCCCTTTAAAGCTAGCGCGCTTTAGAATATCACGTTTGATGATCTTCGACACGGTTTTCTAAAACGTTCCAGCGCGATTTTCTTGCATTTCCTTTCTTTAAGTGATATAATAAAGACCTAGACACATAATTTGGTGGCCTTACTTGCTCTAATGATGCAATGGGGGGCCGCTGCTTCGTTAAGTCGCAGCTTCACCATGATTTACTCACTGCCGACTGTGGTTAGTGTGCACTGGGGAGGGGGGAGGGTTATATATTCATGAACACTTTTTTTTTACTTTTTAATATAAGTCTGATCATATTAATTTTAATATGTTCATTTTAAATTAACCCCATGGCTACCATGCGGATATTTTGTGGTATAACTGATTTGTCGCTCACTGTCTCACTGTGATAAGAAGGAGGCGCGATTCAATATATTAATACTTAACTTAATCATTAGGAACCAGGGTGGGCTTGGAGTGAGACGAACTCCAGTGAAAGACATCGAAAACTGCCGCAAGAAACAAACAATCAGTTGTACTTATTAATAATAGTCTGTATATGCAAATGAAAATATGCTGAAATGTTCCGGAAGGACTGTATCACAATTCGAGGTACTTTAAATTGTGTGTATATAAATGTTTACTCTTAGCGCTGTCAATGATTTTGTATAGGAAACGCCTTATTAATGTTATTATATTGTAATATTTGTAGGTTGGTTTGATGTCTCGGCAAGGGCTCTTTCCTCTCGGAATAAATCTTAACACACATCATGCTGATTATGTTTAGTTTGTATCTGTGTTCATTATGTCGTGGATTCGTGTGTATGGGTTAGCCCTGGACACGTGGTAACGCTTCCAGGTCTCTCTATAAGTAGGGGTTAGCCCCGGACACGTGGTACCGTTCCCAGGTATCTCCAAGAGTAGAGGTTAACCCCGGACACGTGGTAACGTTCCCAGGTATCTCCAAGAGTAGAGGTTAGCCCCGGACACGTGGTAACGTTCCCATGTCTCTCTAAGAGTAGAGGTTAACCCCGGACACGTGGTAACGTTCCCAGGTATCTCTATAAGTAGGGGTTAACCCCGGACACGTGGTAACGTTCCCAGGTATCTCCAAGAGTAGAGGTTAGCCCCGGACACGTGGTAACGTTCCCATGTCTCTCTAAGAGTAGAGGTTAACCCCGGACACGTGGTAACGTTCCCATGTCTCTCTAAGAGTATGGGTTAACCCTGGACACGTGGTAACGCTTCCAGGTCTCTCTATAAGTAGGGGTTAGCCCCGGACACGTGGTACCGTTCCCAGGTATCTCCAAGAGTAGAGGTTAACCCCGGACACGTGGTAACGTTCCCATGTCTCTCTAAGAGTAGGGGTTAACCCCGGACACGTGGTGCCGTTACCAGGTATCTCCAAGAGTAGAGGTTAACCCCGGACACGTGGTAACGTTCCCATGTCTCCCTAAGAGTAGGGGTTAGCCCCGGACACGTGGTACCGTTTCCAGGTCTCTCTATAAGTAGGGGTTAGCCCCGGACACGTGGTACCGTTCCCAGGTATCTCCAAGAGTAGAGGTTAACCCCGGACACGTGGTAATGTTCCCATGTCTCTCTAAGAGTAGGGGTTAACCCCGGACACGTGGTGCCGTTACCAGGTATCTCCAAGAGTAGAGGTTAACCCCGGACACGTGGTAACGTTCCCATGTCTCTCCAAGAGTAGAGGTTAACCCCGGACACGTGGTAACGTTCCCATGTCTCTCTAAGAGTAGGGGTTAACCCCGGACACGTGGTAACGTTCCCATGTCTCTCTAAGAGTAGGGGTTAGCCCCGGACACGTGGTAACGTTCCCAGGTCTCTCTAAGAGTAGGGGTTAGCCCCGGACACATGGTAAGGTTCCCATGCAGGTCTCTCCAAGAGTAGAGGTTAACCCCGGACACGTGGTAACGTTCCCATGTCTCTCTAAGAGTAGGGGTTAACCCCGGACACGTGGTAACGTTCCCATGTCTCTCTAAGAGTAGGGGTTAGCCCCGGACACATGGTAAGGTTCCCATGCAGGTCTCTCCAAGAGTAGAGGTTAACCCCGGACACGTGGTAACGTTCCCATGTCTCTCTAAGAGTAGGGGTTAGCCCCGGACACATGGTAAGGTTCCCATGCAGGTCTCTCCAAGAGTAGAGGTTAACCCCGGACACGTGGTAACGTTCCCATGTCTCTCTAAGAGTAGGGGTTAGCCCCGGACACGTGGTAACGTTTCCAGGTCTCTCTATAAGTAGGGGTTGGCCCCGGACACGTGGTACTGTTCCCAGGTATCTCCAAGAGTAGAGGTTAACCCCAGACACGTGGTACCGTTCCCAGGTATCTCCAAGAGTAAAGGTTAACCCCTTTAGGGTTAAGTAAAGGTTAACACTTAACACGTGGTAACGGTTCCAGGTCTCTCTATAAGTAGGGGTTAGCCCCGGACACGTGGTACCGTTCCCAGGTATCTCCAATAGTAGGGGTTAACCCCGGACACGTGGTAACGTTCCCATGTCTCTCTAAGAGTAGAGGTTAACCCCGGACACGTGGTAACGTTCCCAGGTCTCTCTAATAGTAGAGGTTAGCCCCGGACACGTGGTACCGTTCCCAGGTATCTCCAAGAGTAGAGGTTAACCCCGGACACGTGGTAATGTTCCCATGTCTCACTAAGAGTAGGGGTTAACCCCGGACACGTGGTACCGTTACCAGGTATCTCCAAGAGTAGAGGTTAACCCCGGACACGTGGTAACGTTCCCATGTCTCTCCAAGAGTAGAGGTTAACCCCGGACACGTGGTAACGTTCCCACGTCTCTCCAAGAGTAGGGTTAACCCCGGACACGTGGTAACGTTCCCAGGTCTCTCCAAGAGTAGAGGTTAACCCCGGACACGTGGTAACGTTCCCATGTCTCTCTAAGAGTAGGGGTTAACCCCGGACACGTGGTAACGTTCCCATGTCTCTCTAAGAGTAGGGGTTAGCCCCGGACACATGGTAAGGTTTCCATGCAGGTCTCTCCAAGAGTAGAGGTTAACCCCGGACACGTGGTAACGTTCCCATGTCTCTCTAAGAGTAGGGGTTAGCGCCGGACAGATGGTAAGGTTCCCATGCAGGTCTCTCCAAGAGTAGAGGTTAACCCCGGACACGTGGTAACGTTCCCATGTCTCTCCAAGAGTAGAGGTTAACCCCGGACACGTGGTAACGTTCCCATGTCTCTCTAAGAGTAGGGGTTAACCCCAGACACGTGGTACCGTTCCCAGGTATCTCCAAGAGTAGGGGTTAGCCCCGGACACGTGGTAACGTTCCCAGGTCTCTCTAAGAGTAGGGGTTAGCCCCGGACACATGGTAAGGTTCTCATGCAGGTCTCTCCAAGAGTAGAGGTTAACCCCGGACACGTGGTAACGTTCCCATGTCTCTCTAAGAGTAGGGGTTAGCCCCGGACACGTGGTACCGTTCCCAGGTATCTCCAAGAGTAGAGGTTAACCCCGGACACCTGGTAACGTTCCCATGTCTCTCCAAGAGTAGGGGTTAACCCCGGACACGTGGTAACGTTCCCATGTCTCTCCAAGAGTAGAGCTTAGCCTCGGACACGTGGTAACGTTCCCAATTCTCTCCAAGAGTAGGGGTTAGCCCCGGACACATGGTAACGTTCCCAAGTCTCTCTGTAAGTAGGGATTAGCCCCGGACACATGGTACGTTCCCAGGTCTCCGAGAGTAGGGGTTAACCCCGGACACGTGGTAACGTTCCCAGGTCTCTCCAAGAGTAGGGGTTAGCCTCGGACACGTGGTAACGTTCCCAGGTCTCTCCAAGGGTAGGGGTTAGCCTCGGACACGTGGTAACGTTCCCATGTCTCTCCAAGAGTAGGGGTTAGCCCCGGACACGTGGTAACGTTCCCAGGTCTCCAAGAGTAGGGCTTAGCCCCAGACACGTGGTAACGTTCTCAGGTCTCTCCAAGAGTAGGGGTTAGCCTCGGACACGTGGTAACGTTCCCGTGTCTCTCCAAGAGTAGGAGTTAGCCCCGGACATGTGGTAACGTTCTCAGGTCTCTCCATAAGTAGGGGTTAGCCTCGGACACGTGGTAACGTTTCCATGTCTCTCCAAGAGTAGGAGTTAGCCCCGGACATGTGGTAACGTTCTCAGGTCTCCCCAAGAGTAGGGGTTAGCCTCGGACACGTGGTAACGTTCCCGTGTCTCCCTAAAAGTAGTGGTTAGCCCCGGAAACATGGTAACGTTCCCATGTCTCTCTAAGAGTAGGGTTTAGCCCCGGACACATGGTAACGTTCCCAGGTCTCCAAGAGTAGGGGTTATCCCCGGACACGTGGTAACGTTCCCATGTCACCCTAAGAGTAGGGGTTAACCCCGGACACGTGGTAACGTTCCCAGGTCTCCAAGAGTAGGGGTTAGCCCCGGACACGTGGTAACGTTCCCATGTCTCTCTAAGAGTAGGGGTTAGCCCCGGACACATGGTAACGTTCTCAGGTCTCCAAGAGTAGGGGTTAGCCCCGGGCACGTGGTAACGTTCCCATGTCACCCTAAGAGTAGGGGTTAGCCCCGGACACATGGTAAGGTTCCCATGCAGGTCTCTCCAAGAGTAGAGGTTAACCCCGGACACGTGGTAACGTTCCCAGGTATCTCCAAGAGTAGAGGTTAGCCCCGGACACGTGGTAACGTTCCCATGTCTCTCTAAGAGTATGGGTTAACCCTGGACACGTGGTAACGCTTCCAGGTCTCTCTATAAGTAGGGGTTAGCCCCGGACACGTGGTACCGTTCCCAGGTATCTCCAAGAGTAGAGGTTAACCCCGGACACGTGGTAACGTTCCCAGGTATCTCTAAGAGTAGAGGTTAGCCCCGGACACGTGGTAACGTTCCCATGTCTCTCTAAGAGTAGAGGTTAACCCCGGACACGTGGTAACGTTCTCAGGTCTCTCCAAGAGTAGGGTTTAGCCCCGGCCACGTGGTAAGGTTCCCATGCAGGTCTCTCCAAGAGTAGAGGTTAACCCCGGACACGTGGTAACGTTCCCATGTCTCTCCAAGAGTAGGGGTTAACCCCGGACACGTAGTAACGTTCCCATGTCTCCCAAAGAGTAGGGGTTAGCCCCGGACACGTGGTAACGTTTCCATGTCTCTCCAAGCGTAGGGGTTAGCCCCGGACACGCGGTAACGTTCCCAGGTCTCTCCAAGAGTAGGGGTTAGCCCCGGACAAGTGGTAACGTTCCCAGGTCTCTCCAAGAGTAGGGGTTAGCCCCGGACACGTGGTAACGTTCCCAAGTCTCCCTAAGAGTAGGGGTTAGCCCCGGACACGTGGTACCGTTTCCAGGTCTCTCCAAGAGTAGGGTTTGGCCCCGGACACGTGGTACCGTTCCCAGGTATCTCCAAGAGTAGAGGTTAACCCCGGACACCTGGTAACGTTCCCATGTCTCTCCAAGAGTAGGGGTTAACCCCGGACACGTGGTAACGTTCCCATGTCTCTCCAAGAGTAGAGCTTAGCCTCGGACACGTGGTAACGTTCCCATGTCACCCTAAGAGTAGGGGTTAGCCCCGGACACGTGGTAACGTTCCCATGTCACCCTAAGAGTAGGGGTTAGCCCCGGACACGTGGTAACGTTCCCATGTCACCCTAAGAGTAGGGGTTAACCCCGGACACGTGGTAACGTTCCCATGTCACCCTAAGAGTAGGGGTTAACCCCGGACATGTGGTAACGTTCCCAGGTCTCCAAGAGTAGGGGTTAGCCCCGGACAAGTGGTAACGTTCCCAGGTCTCTCCAAGAGTAGGGGTTAGCCCCGGACACGTGGTAACGTTCCCAAGTCTCCCTAAGAGTAGGGGTTAGCCCCGGACACGTGGTACCGTTTCCAGGTCTCTCTATAAGTAGGGTTTGGCCCCGGACACGTGGTACCGTTCCCAGGTATCTCCAAGAGTAGAGGTTAACCCCGGACACCTGGTAACGTTCCCGTGTCTCTCCAAGAGTAGGGGTTAACCCCGGACACGTGGTAACATTCCCATGTCTCTCCAAGAGTAGAGCTTAGCCTCGGACACGTGGTAACGTTCCCATGTCACCCTAAGAGTAGGGGTTAGCCCCGGACACGTGGTAACGTTCCCATGTCACCCTAAGAGTAGGGGTTAGCCCCGGACACGTGGTAACGTTCCCATGTCACCCTAAGAGTAGGGGTTAACCCCGGACACGTGGTAACGTTCCCATGTCACCCTAAGAGTAGGGGTTAACCCCGGACATGTGGTAACGTTCCCAGGTCTCCAAGAGTAGGGGTTAGCCCCGGACACGTGGTAACGTTCCCATGTCACCCTAAGAGTAGGGATTAACCCCGGACACGTGGTAACGTTCCCATGTCACCCTAAGAGTAGGGGTTATCCCCGGACACGTGGTAACGTTCCCAGGTCTCCAAGAGTAGGGGTTAGCCCCGGACACGTGGTAACGTTCCCATGTCACCCTAAGAGTAGGGGTTAGCCCCGGACACATGGTAACGTTCCCAGGTCTCCAAGAGTAGGGGTTAGCCCCGGACACGTGGTAACGTTCCCAGGTCTCCAAGAGTAGGGGTTAGCCCCGGTCACGTGGTAACGTTCCCATGTCTCTCTAAGAGTAGAGGTTAACCCCGGACACGTGGTAACGTTCCCATGTCACCCCAAGAGTAGGGGTTAACCCCTGCTGCTACCTGCTGCTAGTCGAATCTCCCGTCATAACGCGCCCGATTGTAACACCGCTGAGTCCTCGTCCATGTCTGCTTAGCGGTCATAAGTTGATTATCTGAGGCTGCTCATGCATACAATGAGTCCCGATAGACAAGGAATCGACTGGAAAATTTGTCATATCTGCTTGATGTTCAGTCCTCGAGGAACGTGTCGTCCTATCTGTGTGCATGTTAAACAATATGGCAGTGAAGTCCGCATTTTGACGATGAAGGTCGCACTCTTTTATGCGTGTTGCTAAACTAATCTTTCAAAGAACAAAACCCTCCTATTCATTGCCCACTAAATATTTCTCAGGGAAACAAAAATTCCTGTATAAGCAGCTTTAAGTAAAGTCTTGCCTTGAGTAATAAGTGAGCTATGCTGCTTAACTGACGCCGTTGGAAGTTTTGAACATACTTTATGCTATCGCCGCCTCCTCGGAGGAAACAATAGAAATAAACATTAAGCCAGATAAGGAATGAGTTGTAGGTCCTTATTGGGATCTCACAACTTCTCGGCTACGCCTCGAAGTTCTTCAATCCCAATAATAAACTACAACTCATTCCTTATCTAATACATAAAGCATTCGTCACACGTAAAATGCCATGGATATTAAATACATATTCAGTTAAGAAAGCACCATATTAACATATTCGTATTCCTTTAAGAACAAAAGACAAACACCATTTTTAATTATATGAGCTCAAATGTTTTATTGGCGTTTACTACACAGGCACATACGTAAGTTAGTGTAAGTAATTTTGAAGCTACGCACGACCATTACTCCTGGTAAAATAGGTGTACAAGCCACAGAGGCCTGGGGTCTGGAAGCAGTTCACCGTCACGCAGCCCTCATCGAGCCAGGCCGGAAGTGGAAGTCGAGATGACGTCATTGATTTCCGTTATAATTTGACCTGATTATAGGCGTACCACGTGATTATCCGTCCCAAATGTCATGGCTAACCATTGAATGACCATGGATCAGAGCAAGGCTAACCATTGAATGACCATGGATCAGAGCAAGGTTAACCATTGAATGACCATGAGTCCGAGCAAGGCTAACCATTGAATGACCATGGATCAGAGCAAGGCTAACCATTGAATGACCATGAGTCAGAGCAAGGCTAACCATTGAATGACCATGAGTCAGAGCAAGGCTAACCATTGAATGACCATGAGTCAGAGCAAGGCTAACCATTGAATGACTACAACAGGATGCCGGATGACAATTGGTCCTCGCCGCAGCCGCTGATACCGTAAACATACGTTGGGCAGAACTTTCTCCAGTCCAGGCGGTATATCATGGAACACTATGTATCAAAACAACAACGAGAATTTGAGCTGTAAATTTAAAGAAGCCACCAAATGCAGGACTAGGATATAGCGCGGCGTTTAGGTCACAGGACAGTCCTTGTATATATTACGTTAGCAAGTTCATAATGAAAAAAAAGAGATTTCAGGCACACTAAAAACGACATCAACTACACTGGAGTTCATCACACATATATAAGTTTTGATAAATTCAGCGTGGGGGGGTAGTTTTTACCGAACGGGCCTAAGCATTTACGGATTGTGATTAACCAAGTAACCAGCCAGGGAATAGGTCTAAACATGGCGACCCGACACGGTAAGATATAGATGTATAATATATATAAAAGATACACAGACCAGGTGCGACCATCCAAAAGGGAATATTGAACACCAGCCCCGGGCGTACGCCAGATTGCTAACAGAAATCAAGGCTGGGGAGGATGAGGAGGAAGGGGGGGTAGGGCAGGGGTTGCTAGTGCCCCCCCCCCCTTAGACAGGAGTGCAGGGAGCCGGCCAGTGGGCCTTTCCCCCATTACGCCCGCGACGATGTCTGCTGGGTGGGGGCGAGAGCTCTTTAAAGCCATGGGGTGTGCATAGTTTACGAGGGCTCTGATTCCTGCCCGGAAATGCAAACTCTTCCGTACGTGACGTCACGACCATGACTATATGACGTCACATCCGGAGAGACATGCGGTTTTACACCCAACGCATCTTGGCGGTTGAATCACCACATTCGTTAGTAGTTGCCAAATCATTAACCTCTGTTCCTGCGTAGATATAGTTCCCGTACTTACAACACACTGGGCTAGTCAAGCTTTAAGACCAATCGTACGGCACCTACTACAAATCCGAACCCCCCTACGAGCCGCACCCATAGCACCTTACAAACACCAGGGCTGGTTGATAAGTACTAAATACCACAGACCTATTGAAGTGCAAAACTGCAAAGTAACAAAATTCACGCAAACGATACTTTATTTCTCATATGAAGTAAAATTAAAAGGAAGTGGATCATATATATAATATACCCCTCATGTGTTTGTCCTAAACGGATTATACAATATACAAAAATAATAGCATAATATTTAAAACAGAGTCGGATACAAATTCCCACAAGCCATTGTTGCCTGTCTCGGGGGCACGCAGGCCTGATCATCATACGGGATCTCGGGGGGGGGGGGGGGGGGGGGGGAGGGGGGAGACTCGCTCTTCACTAGCCTAGCGCACAACACTTGTGACAAGCCGGAGCTGCTCCCCAACCGGGCGCTTACCTCACGACGCAGTCTACATCTAAGGCTGCCGGGTTGCATGCCGGTCGTACAGGAGCCCGGGTGCTGGCATGTCACTCGGGTCACCCTTTAACAACTGGTAATGTGCCGGGATGGGCCACCACCGCGTAAACAAGTACCGCTTTAGGGAATAGTACCACGTTAAAATTAGGCATCTTGGCATATTTTTTTTTTCCGATCCTGGCTTCACATTTATATTTAGTTAATCACCGATCATAGCTTATAGAAAAATCCGTCTTCACCTGTTCAGAATGTATGTCAACGTGGTGTCAATTATAAACAGGTTTCATAAAAATGTCCATTCCACACAAGTAAAAAATAAACATAGACTACAGATGCACACCCAGGACAAAGAGACACCGATCCATACGCTCCGCACACAGATATCTATACATTAATATACCCATATACAGGCGTGTGCGTGTGTATACAGTTGTATGTCTACACGGTGTACGGCACAGTTGCAGGATTACTCATACGCCGTCGTCAGTCAACAGATTATCTAAGGGTTAAGTGTTTATATAGAGGCATACGCGAACGCGTTTTTCTGACATACGAACACGAAAGACTGGGGGAGCGCGTTCTATCCTGCACCCCTCCACCCCCACCCCTGTGGGTGCGGCAGCGTCGATCCTACGCCTACAGCCCCCCTATATCCTGACCCCCCCCCACCCCCCCAAAGGGTAAAGTTGGCGATGGATACCCCACGCTTGTAGATTCATTTTTGTAGTGACGAGTTAATAAGTCGGGACAACTGGGAAAGCACAGAGAGCGAGCTCAGTACAAACGACATGGGCCATCCCCGCGGCCGTCCCCCCCTTCCCCCTCCCCCACCTCTCCCCGTCTGTCCTGTTAATTCTGCTTCATATATAACACGACACGGCAATGCACGTGTTTCAGCCCACCCGCGGTAAAAGCTACCCTACCCCCACCCCCCCACCCCCCCTACCCCCATTCACCTTCCTCCACCCACGTGAGTATGGCGGGCAGGGCTACACCCGCCCGCCCGCCCGCACGCCCGCACGCCCCCCTCTCCCTGGCTATGTTACAACAAGCGGCAGGGACCTCCTCGCTTCTTCTTCTTGGTCTGTAGCGCCGCCCTGGTGGCCGTCTCGAAGACTTCCCGCACGCCCTCCTTGGTCTTGGCCGAGCACTCCAGGTACGCGTAGGCGTTGATCTTGTCGGCCGTGGCGCGACCCTCCTCCGGCCTCACGGGCTCCTGCTTCATCTTCATCAGCTCGCGCTTCGTGTTCTCGTCGTTGCGCAAATCCTTCTTGTTGCCGACCAGGATGATGGGCACGTTGGGACAGAAGTGCTTCACCTCGGGCGTCCACTTCTCCGGAATGTTCTCCAGACTGTCCGGGCTGTCTATGGAGAAGCACATCAGGATCACGTCCGTGTCGGGGTACGATAGAGGGCGCAACCTGTCGTAGTCCTCTTGTCCGGCCGTGTCCCACAACGCCAGCTCCACCTGGTGCGAGCAAGGCAAACACAGGGGTTAGGTCATTCATACAGCGGCAATCAAATAGAGGATGTCGAAGAGAAGATGACGAAAGCGATACCTACGTATCACCGAAGCCGGTGGCGCCATCTTGCTGCAGAATAGCATACCACCGTGCGCTGAAAAACTAAGGTCTGGGAGCCTGGTGAGACCAACTGGCTCTATCACTATGGTTACCCCATTATAACTAGGCTTCTTTTCCATTTTCCAGGTTCTATCTTTCATGTTAGACCCCAAGAAGTTTTATTGGTCAGACCCTCAATGAAAAGGGGGTTTAAAAGGCATCATTATTTAGCTTTCAAGGTAATGTAAACTGTTTATATTAGAATAAATTAGCAATATCTCATTTATGCGCCACGCGCGAGTAAAAATCCGATTTGTAAACGCATCTGCGCTATCGGATCGGATTAGCCAAAAAAGCAGTGAAATAGCTCCCTAATGATTGAATCGCGGTATTGTGGGATCTATGGTCAGGGTGCAAAGTCGGCAGTGACGCACAAGTTAAGAGCTACACATCGTCTTAGCGCCTGGAAGTGGGGTAAATTTGGATGGACATTATAAGATGGAGAGAGCTCATCCAGTGCCTATGGTAAATATACCATGTAAAAAAGCTCATTTTGTGAGGTGACCTAATCTACAACGGCATGAGCCGATTGTTGAGAGAAGTGACAACGGTTGTTATAAAACCCCACTTTAGCAGCGAGTTCATTGTGTGAAGAGGGATCGAAATAAATAAACAATTAGCCAACTTTGACTGCACGACCACAGGAGTCACCTACTTGTGATGCGGTGAACCAAATGACGGATCCATACTCAGTAATCCCCGCCCACGCTAGTCTTTTTTTCGTTAACCGTGACTATTAAATCGACAATCATAGCTTATGGTAGGTATAAGTGAAAAGTACATGCTACTCTAGTGTCTTACAGGTTTGTCTGACATAACGCATGTCGAAGACATTTTTTCGTCACACGATTGGTTAAAAAGGCAAGTGACGTCAATGAATGATCGACAGCCTAGATAGGTCTGTACTGCCACAGAATAAAATAAAAAGATAATAAATTAATTAAATAGTTTCAGAAGCTGTTTAATTAAAGGGGGCATTATTCGTGTAGATCACAGCTGATTCTGGACGAATTCACAGCTTATCATGGAGGTGGGCTTGATCACGTATTCCAGTTCATCGTATTGTACTAATTCCGTGAAAACTGAATTGCTGTTTAGGATCTAATCGAACTGGTCTGCTTTTCTACCTGGAAAGACATTATTTTTGAAGCTCCAAAGAGCAACATGGGGTTAGGGGCGAAAAATAATATCAGCATTTCTAGCAATTGATAATAATAGAAGAGTGGATCCAGTATTTACAAATGAGGGAGGGGGAAGCGACTGTTTGGCCTTGGTGGTGGGGGCGGGGGCGGCGGCCTGTGATCTCAATGCTACGAAACTAACCTAAATCTGATATATGCACTACAGCCAAAATGTGCTGCTTCCATCACGGGTCGATTCAGGGTTGTGGCTTATTCAGATATTATTATCTGAGTGTGGCTTATTCAGATAATATTATCTGAGTGTGGCTTATTCAGATAATATTATCTGAGTGTGGCTTATTCAGATAATATTATCTGAGCAAAAATATAAAGTATACTTCAACCTTTCTGGTGGTCGAAAACGCTGGAATCCTACACTACTAAAATAAACACATGCAGTCAGTACAAAACAAAACACAAGACGCACGTGGTATTTGTGTGGTTTTAATGCAGGGCTATAGTCGATTACGATAATCGAAGTGTAGCCATAATCGAAAAAATTGGCGGACACTATTCAAATATCCCTTGAATGTTAGTAACGCATCATGGCATAGGGACAACGACCTGAAGAGAGTTATCCAACAGGAAGCTTAAATAGGACAAAGTCAATATTTTTATCATGTTTTCTCTTTCTTCAGTCTGACCTAGTCACTCAAAGTAACCTCAAGGTCCGTTGGTATTATCCTAAGCGGGGATCTAAATGACAAACCAAGTAATCCAACCAATATTATTACCGCAGCAACGCCCTGAACTCACCTCAAGGCGAAGCGATACAAAAGAATCAACTCTTTCAGAAAAAAATCGAACAGCGCATACTTTTCATTATTTAGTCATTTAGTAACTTGCACATTGATCAATCTTCTTAAGATGCCGTTTAACTGATCAACACTAAACTTAGCGACAAAAAAGACCACCTCGACGAGCTCAAAATACAAAGCAATCTGGTTGTAATATCAAATATCTCATTAAAGTACCTCTGACATCTGGTTCTACTTGTCTTAACTAGCCTCTTGTACAAATAGTGTGCTATATATAAAGGTGAATATACACTAGCCTACACAATCAAGTACACAAGTCAATACATCGCTTGCAGTGGGACATCGGCTAACAAGACAGAAAGCGGAGCTTTTAAAACGAGAGTTTTTGTACAGATAGGTCATACCATAGCGCTCGTGTTCAGGTTAACAAAGTACCCTTCAGTGGGGGTTATTGATGTTAAAAACTTCAAATGTTAAATAACGCTCCAATATACAAGCCGTGGAATGAATGTGAACGAGATTTCACGGTCTCGGTTGCTCCGAGCAACAGACATAATCGCCATGCAAGCCTCTCTAGCTGGTCACGTGGCCGAGATAAACGCTCAGAGTACAACAAACCTGGTTGCTCCAACCTTTAGCCCCCTCTTCCGCAGACAGCTCGAGGGTGGTAGATGGTCAAGGTGTTTGTTCTTACTCCTTACGTACCCGGTCGACTACCCCCGACCCTTTAAGAAAATCTCCCGAAAGATTTAGACAGATATTATTACCGACCCATTTGTAACTAAAGCTCTAAAGAAGTCGACATTTTTTGTTTCGCTTCTTCTTGACTTGCAGCGCCGCCCTGGTGGCCGTTTCAAAGACTTCCCGCACGCCATCTTTGGTCTTGGCCGAGCATTCCAGGTAGCCAAAGGCATTAATCTTCTCAGCCATGCTGCGACCCTCCTCTGTACGCACGGGGTCCTGCTTCATCTTGTTCAGTTCTCGAATAGTGTTCGGGTCATTGCGCAAATCCTTCTTGTTGCCGACCAAGATGATGGGCACGTTGGGACAGAAGTGCTTAACCTCCGGCGTCCACTTCTCCGGAATGTTCTCCAGACTGTCCGGGCTGTCTATGGAGAAGCACATCAGGATCACGTCCGTGTCGGGGTACGATAGAGGGCGCAACCTGTCGTAATCCTCCTGCCCGGCCGTGTCCCACAACGCCAGCTCCACCTGGATCAAAAGAAGGGGTTCGGTCATTGCGGAGATAACTCATTAGCAGGTAGTTAACGTATTGCTGGCTTATCCACAAACACTGTACAAGAATACAAACGGAATGGAACAAAAAAAAAGGACTTGTACCGCACAACTTAACTAACTTAACCATATCGTGCAAAGAAAGTACAAAGTACAGTCTGTACATAATTGAATTAAGATATTTTGCAGATATTTAATCATTGGAAGATGGCGAAGTTACGCGCGAATGGCTACTGTTGCACCTACTAAAATACACCTTGCACCAAGGAACATGCAAACACGAAAGCTGAATTAAGGGATAATTAAAGTGAAAAATCCTACAGTTGTACAATACTCCAATTACCTGGGAGTGCAGTTTGACTTTGCAGTTGAGTTCATGCAGTGGTCACACCAGGCATTATCAGACAATATTGGACATCCAAGCGCAATAGTGTGGCGAAGATTGAAGGATTGCCCTCACTGGTTGGGGTTACAGCGGTATTTACAAGGATTTGCTCAGATCACGGGTCACAGGTCAATGATGGGGCCTGTTGGGTCAAGGACCCTACGGTAGCATGCAAGTAGGTCAGCATAAAGGGCCTCCCAGCCGTGGTATTCAGGACTGAAGTTACGGTACTTTGGACAAAACTCTCCCTGTGTTTCTCCCATATGCCACCTTGGATCCTGTTTATTATCTTGTGTTTATTAGCCTATGTTGAAAGACGTTGCTCGGGTTGTAGACCATTATGCTTAAAGTCATAACGACATGGAAAGACACCTTGTTTTGCTTGCAAGATGATAACTTTTACATACAACATCCCGATGACAACATACTGTATTAGAGCTGCATATTGAGGATACCTTTTGGCATGACTTGTTGGTATAGTTGGTACAAAAACTTTGTGGTACATATATACATAATATTTCCCATTATACAGCACACTTTTCTCTCAAACAAAACGATACAGAAGTGTTCTTAAACAAGACATTTGGTTGCAGCTACATTAGTTCCTAATAAGTTATTTTGCAGCATGATCTTAGCACTTAAATTTCTGTCTTTACATTTTGTTAAATAAATACACTGCTCAACAATTATAAAAACAAGATTTCTGAGAGGTTACACATTTTCTGTTATACCTAAAATCACACTGGTGATGTTAACCTATGGACTAAAATCTAAACAAGGTTGTGGGACACTTGAAACAAATGTCTAGGCCACCAAAATCTTTCCATTGTCTCTCTATCAGAGCTGCAGAAATAACATGTTCCGCTTTCAGAAATCCCACCCAACTTTACAAATTGGTATAAAACCAGATCAAATTTCCTCATGCTATTTATAGAAGGGAATGAACCATAAAACCCACATGCCTTATTTTTTTATGATCTTGGTCAGGATAGGATTCAGTTCAGAGATAAATGATTAAACAGATATAAATTACAACATTATGAAGGGCAATTGTATAACTGTATGTGGCTTGGTATATATATATTTATAGGTGTACATGCAGCCAATGAGCACCATGTTAACTCTAATTGGCATGAAACAGCTGATGAGCTTTGGAGTAGTAGTACCACCCAGGTCTACAGCTTTTCACTTCACAACACAAATTGGAAAGAAAACATTCAGCTTTTAACGTTGCCTTACAACACATGTAAAAGGGGTTGAAAATACATGCTAGGGTAGGTTATTCTTATGTAAATCTTATATAAATTAATAGGTTAATGTATCTAATTATGTTGCAAATTCAAACATTTTTACGCTATTGTCAAAATTTAGATTTTTTTTTTTTTTATATCTTCATGCTCTTGTCATAATTTAGAATTATAAATTTTGGGGTATTTAAAATACAAAGATGCTAATGAATGGGGAAAAACACTTTTGTGGTTTGACATTGGAAAGCACAACACAATACAGACACATGCAGAGATATGAAAAGGAACTCACCAAAACCATATGGTTTTCTCTAGCTTTCATCAAAATATCAAGCACGCCGAGCACTATAAATTGTTCATAAAATCATCTCGGCACTTTTGAAGCACTGTGCAGACACGCATGTTATTGTGTAATGTCTACAAAGGAACCTCATTAACCTGTGTGTGAAACAAATAACGTAAATGTGGACAAATAGCGGTATTTTGCAATTAATGCCACACATATCTGCCCACAACAAGAAGATTGTATACAAGTAACCAGTTGTCATTTAATTTTCTAAAAGTGCCTCACAGCCGAGAGATAAGCTGTAACAGAGTTTTTGAACCGGCAAGTATTAAGCTGTCAAAAACTTCTATTTAGAGAAGTCATAAGCTGCATACATTAGTGTTTGGTTTCATTGAATATGTGGTGCCTTAATCAGTGCTTCATAATCATGTGCCAATTCCTCCACCAGTTGTCTCTATGGAAACAAGAGGGTTCCATATAGGTACAAGTCTTTATGCAAGCCACCAGTGTGCATAAGTAGCTGGTAGCCCTTTGCTGACCAGGGGTATATAACAGATCTAAGACTATATATTATATAATATAAAAAAAATAACACAATATGTGAATCTTAATAGGGTACTCGGAGAAAGCACATTGCATTGCACAGGTTGGAGAAATGTTTCTAAGATACTAACAAATGTGGGAGATTAAGCAGGGCTGGCAAAACTTTCATTGAACCATCCAGTGGACAAACCTAAACCAAGGTTTACATAGGAACAAATAAGGTGGGCACTGTAATATTATAAATACATACAATTGCAAAGATCATATGAGGAATTCTTAGAACTGTACAGTAGGAGATAAAACCACCATCATTGCCTCAAATAGCAGAGCAGCAAAATAAAAAATTGTCCTGTTTGTAACTTTGCATTTCTTATTACTGATGATGTAGCATAAAATGGAAATTGGAACTAAAAAACAAAACCAGCTTTTATATCCCATAAGTGTGAGTCTAAAATCTAGATAATAACAAATATTTAACCTTAATGTTTCTCAAAATATAAATGAAACTGTGCACAACAGTGCAAGCTACTGTACAAGGGTAAAAACATAATATACTCATATGCAAGGACATGAGGACTCACCTGTTTCCCATCAACTTCTATATCAGCCACATAATTTTCAAATACTGTGGGGACATATACTTCGGGGAACTGGTCTTTGCTGAAGACTATGAGCAAGCATGTTTTACCACAGGCACCATCTCCTACAATGACAAGTTTCTTTCGGATGGCAGCCATGCCTCAGCTGAAAACGAAAAAAAATAACAGCTTTAATTAGATGTATATTATACACCTAACTCATATTTCAGTAACTTCAAAAGTGTGACAGTATGAAATTATTTTTTTCACACTATACCTCACCTGTCACTTCTTCACCATTTAGTTTTTAATAAAGAATTTTGACATCTACTAGCCATGTGTGACAGCTGTACACAGACCTTTAGCAGGTCATGGATGGTAATTTCTTTGGCAATAAATAAATTGACTAGATCAGTGTATGTTTTACATGATGGTCCTTATCCATAAATCCTACCCTGTCTTGGCAGGAAGATACTATCTACAATTTACATCACCAAAGCCTGACAAAGATGTTTTTACTACTGGAGGAATGCCTGAATAACCAGACCTAACCAAACTTGAAAAATCAAGCATTGACCACTCAGAACAGAAGCAGGTTTGAGATTGACTGTATATGATATCCCAGTCATTTCACAATAATCAAATAACATCTTCTCAAGATTACATTGTAGGAATTAACTGTGACTTCCTTTCACAGATTGGCTCTTTGCCTAAAGTTACTTCTTCATATTGCTGCTATGTATAAACTGACATACAGCTTGTCGGGCAGTAACGGATCACAGGCAGTAGCGGATCACTTCACGTTTACCAATGAATCGTTTTTCTATTAAAAGCCACTAAATGTAATAAATTATGACTCATTTCAAAGATAATTAACCACTGACTTAAAATAAGTCCAAAAACGCAAGGTTCTATCAATATTTACACTCTTTTTTTACCTCAAATGCACTTCCGGTAGCGAGCTCTTTGCTCTGCGCGTACTCGCGCGAAACAGCAACTTTTATTTCAACAGGCCACTCTTGTTTAAGTGAATACATCTGTGCATAACTGAGGTAATTTTTAGATAGCTGTATATATCTTGAACCTTAAAAAAAATAATCAGATCCCCTCGTGAAGCAAAATTGCTGTTGTCATCCAAATTGCATTCGCCGCTTTCTCGGCAGTAGCAGATCAGTGGCGCTCGTCTTTGCCGCCAAGCTGTAATGCCAAGTTTTACCGCCAGGTGGCATGGCATCAATCATTGGCCCAATATCAGTAGCGGTACTCCGAAAATATCAAAATAAGCTGTGAATTATTATATCACACTATAAAATATGTGCAATATTAAATTGTCGACTACCTACTTTTAGATTTTTGAGACAGTCCTTGCATTGAGATACCTGCTTCACTGTCAAAACAGGCCGCTAGATGGCATGATCCGCTACTGCCTAAAATGATCCGTTACTGCCTATTACAGTACCCTGCTACATGGACCATTTTTAGACAGATCGTTGCCAGAGAATTAGCAAGTTCATTACACATTAACAGAGCCTTCATTTCTGAAAAGAATGAGCCTAAGATGATGCACCCGCTTCTTAGAAAACCTTCTCAATCAAGCCTTACACAAAAGTGATCCGCTACTGCCTGACAAGCTGTATACCTTACAAATAAAAAGTCCTGTCATCATTTCTCTGCCTGCTATTATATATCTCATTTTAGCAATAAAAATAGTAACATCATCTTTGTACTTACACCTAAATGATCCTATCAATTCTACTATTATACCACGTTGAAGAATATAAAGAAGACACATACAAGAAAATGTTTACAAGCTATAAGATTTACCAAAAATAACCGGAATTTTTCACTATTGACAGTAATTTGTGAAGCTTTAATAAAATTGAAAGCATTTACATGCAGTTTTTAGTTTGCAACGACTTGATAGGAGTCAGAACTAGTCACAGCGCCAAGAAAAAATGGCGGCTGACACAGCGAAAAGAAATGTGAGATGTGTAAAAAGTAGTTTGACAAAGCAACCTTGCATGAACAACTTTAAATCACCTTGCATGAACAACTTTAAATCACCTTGCATGAACAACTTTACATCTTGTCTCCCCAAGCTTCCATTAACATGGAAGAAGGGAACAAATCCAATTTTTGGCAGCTGCCAAGTGAGGGCTTTAGGTGGTCAAATAGGTTTTGTGAACAGCACCCAAGGCCTATGGTTTCAGACGTTAGTGTCGATCCTTCAGACTGTCATGACATTAACGTCTGATTTTTAGGCTAATATAAGTCACTCCTTTCATTAGCCTTAAATGCAAGAAATAATAATGTAACTTTGGCACTAGAAATATTTGTTACATGCTCTTAATTTAGTAAACCTAACTTTTCTATATTCATTAAGTTATAAGTACTGATGTAAAATTGATCAATTTCTCACAGGCTAAACAGGCACTTGACTAAAGATTTGAAGGAGTAGAGCCTGATATTCTAAGTATAAAATGACCCCTTAGATAGATAATGCCTGGGTTTGCAAGGAAGTCTTTACATATATGTAACAATGCAAGTTCAACAGACTTCCCATAAAAGGAAACATGACATTTTCATGTTCAAGTCGGGATACTGCGACGTTAAATTAGCAGATTACGGAAATTGGCCTGATATGCGATTCACTGACTCAACCACCTTAGTGACAGCTCAGATCTCTTGGCTATGATGTCATACGTGAATGGAAGACTGCCTGGTGGTGGAGCCTCGGTGGTGACTGGTGTGAAAAGCAATATGGCGGCCACCAGGCCAGACATCTTATATTCTCCCTGGGCACTCCATTGTTTCCGATGCACTATTATTAGATAGCCACATAGCCATAGATGCAGTTGCAGATACAAAAACGTGTGCTAAACCCAAAAAATCAACTTGATTCCGGAATATTTTATTATCTGAGCCAGCATTACGTTGTTGGACAGGGCTAGGGAAAGAACACCGGCCCCTGCGGAATCCAGCTTTAAACCTGCACCAGAAAGGTGACTCTAAAGTCCAATAAAGTGACAAGAACTTTGCCACATTAACAGATGAGATAATGGTTATTATGTACAAACGAAACACGACTTCCAACTTACCTATATTTTGATGGAACCAGGCGCAGAATAAGCGAAATTATCTTATCACTTGTTTTGAATCTTAGGACCACACCTCAATTCGCCCTAGAGGGGATGCTGAAATTGCTGGGTAATTTATGCATACGTCAACGGAGCGCACGGAATTCTGGGATAGTTTCCTGAGCGATAAAGCAACAGGGAGTCGTTTGTTATTATCATATTATAGCCCCACAACAAATGTTAAAAAAGTATATAAAGACATTGAACGTACCCTCATCAATATTCTTATGAAGAAAGATATATGCCACCAAGTTCATTCAGAAACAGTGAAATAAAAGCTGAAATCATCCGCAGGTCGTTCCCTCACCGAAGCACGACGCGCACTGAACAACCATGTTCGACGGGCAGCGTGCTTTTATACCCCAAGGACTGTTTCTAAAAATAGCTTGAACTTGTGCCGAAGACTCATCGACAGAACCCGAGCGTTTCCGATTAGGCCCAGCTAGTTGGTGTCGCAGTTCGTCAGTCGTCATACTTCAGTGGCGGTTGACGTATACACATGCCACTGACAATTTTACTAACGTAGATGTAGAGAGAACATTATTGAGTCGGACCTAGCTTGTGGTTACGCAGCACGAACATATTTTCAAAGGGATAGTTGAGGGGGAGGTTATGCATATCTTGTTTTAATAACTGAATATAAACCACATGAATTCAGTAGGCCTATATCATATAGGGTGGGGGGAGGGGGGGGGGGGCGGGGCAAGGGAGGGGGGGGGGGGGGGGCGTGTTCCAAGATCACGAAGAATAAATTTCTTTATTTCCAGGTCACGATGAATTAAAAGCAGAACTCTCCGCATGCAATGGAAGGGCGGGCACACGATACTAAATTTACGATTTCCTGATGCACGGTTATTTCATATTAAAATTCCCAGTTCACGAATAATGCAAATCCTTGAACACGGTGGTCGGCTAATACCCCATTCCCAGTTCACGAAGAATTATTTTCGTCATTCCCAGTTCACTGTGAAATGAAAAGCCAATCCCGAGGAACGCAAATATATCCTTTGCCCCCCACCCCCCACCCCATATAAATGCGAGAGAATACCTTTTCCGATCTCCCCGATTGGCATCCAGGAAGTCGCGATTAGCTTTTAGCGGTTTGGGGGATCGTTATTCCTGCTTCAACGCGAAGCCCCTTACACTTACCGCGATCCGTTATTATAGCAGTCTATGAACTTCCTCGATCACTTTTAATGTGTTTTTTTTTTTTTTTTTTTTTTTCACGCCCACGGTCTTGAACAGTCCTCATCTTAAAGATTTGATATTGCTCTCCCTAATTTTTGGAGATTCGCGATTCAAGGGGGGGGGGGGGGGGGGTATTGACGCTCCCTATATAGGGCCTAATTAGAATATGTGCTGGTCTCGATACCGGCTGGTCAATATATATATAGAAACCTCTCTGGGGAGAGAGGGAGAGAAGTGGATGCAACCGTTATTTTTTTTCAGTGCAACATGGGGGAGTGATGAGACTGTGGGATTGTTCTGGAAGTTTCTCAAACCCAAATTGGCTCATGATAATTAAGGCGATGCAATAGGATTGCAAAAGATTGAGTAGGTTCGAAATCTTGCGACCAGGGAAGGGGCGAGGGGGGGAGGCACCTAAGGTTTCCACAAAAACAACTTTGATCCCCCACGGGCGAGGGTCGGGGTAAGGGTGGGGGTGGGGATGGCGACTGACGTTTCGTCAAGAGCTTATAGGGACCTGAAAAATTACATAAAGTATATTGATTCGACTCACCATCTGTAATGATTTGACAGACCATCACAACTCTATCGGCGACTATACCGACTGCCGGAACCGGGAGCAGACGCTGTGGCCATCGGCACCGACAGGCCACCGGCTGCCGGAACCGGGAGTGAACCGCGCTGCCATAAACAGCAACAGGCCACCGACTGCCGGAACCGGGAGTGAACCGCGCTGCCATCGACACCGACAGGTCTACCGACTGCCGGAACCGCGAGTGAATCGCGCTGCCATTGACACCGACAGGACACCGACTGCCAGAACCGACAGTGAACCGCGTGCCATAGACACCACCAGGCCTACCGACTGCCGGAACCGGGAGTGAACCGCGCTGCCGTGGACACCGACAGGCCTACCAACTGCGGGAACCGGGTGTGAACCGCGCGGCCATCGACAGCGACAAGCCTACTGACTGCCGGAACAGGAAGTGAACCGCGCTATGATGGACACCGACAGGCCTACCGACTGCCGGAACCGGGAGTGAACCGCGCTGCCATTGACACCGAAAGACTTCCGACTGCCGGAACCAGGAGTGAACCGCGCTGCCATAGACACCGACAGGCCACCGACTGCCGGAACCAGGAGTGAACCGCGCTGCCATAGACACCGACAGGCTACCGAATGCGGGAACCGGGAGTGAACCATGCTATCATAGACACCAACAGGCTACCGACTGCCGGAATCGGGAGTGAACCGCGCTGCCATCGACACCGACAGGCCTACCGACTGCCGGAACCGGGAGTGAACCGCGCTGCCATCGACACCGACAGGCCTAACGACTGCCGGAACCGGGAGTGAACCGCGCTGCCATAGACACCGACAGGTTACCGACTGCCGGAACCAGGAGTGAACCGCGCTGCCATAAACAGCAACAGGCCACCGACTGCCGGAACCGGGAGTAAACCGCGCTGCCATAGACACCGACAGGCCACCGACTGCCGGAACCGGGAGTGAACCGCGCTGCCATTGACACCGACAGGCAATCGACTGCCGGAACCGGGAGTGAACCGCGCTGCCATAGACACCGACAGGCTACCGACTGCCGGAACCAGGAGTGAACCGTGCTGCCATAAACAGCAACAGGCCACCGACTGCCGGAACCGGGAGTGAACCGCGCTGCTATAGACACCGACAGGTCTACCGACTGCCCGAACCGGGAGTGAACCGCGCTGCCATAGACACCGACAGGCCACGGTCTGCCGGAACCGGGAGTGAACCGCGCTGCCATAGACACCGACAGGCCACCGACTGCCGGAACCAGGAGTGAACCGCGCTGCCATAGACACCGACAGGTCTACCGATTGCCAGAATTGGGAGTGAACCGCGCTGCCATCGACACCGACAGGTCTACCGACTGCCGGAACAGGGAGTGAACCGCGCTATGATGGACACCGACAGGCCTATCGACTGCCAGAATCGGGAGTGAACCGCGCTGCCATCGACACCGACAGGTGTACCGACTGCCGGAACAGGGAGTGAACCGCGCTGCTATAAACAGCAACAAGCCACCGACTGCCGGAACCGGGAGTGAACCGCGCTGCCATAGACACCGACAGGCTACCGATTGTCGGAACCGGGAGTGAACCTCGCTGCCATAGACACCGACAGGCTACCGAATGCGGTAACCGGGAGTGAACCGCGCTATCATAGACACCGACAAGCCTACCGACTGCCGGAACCGGGAGTGAACCGCGCTGCCATAGACACCGACAGGCCACGGTCTGCCGGAACCGGGAGTGAACCGCGCTGCCATAGAAACCGACAGGCCACCGACTGCCGGAACCAGGAGTGAACCGCGCTGCCATAGACACCGACAGGTCTACCGACTGCCAGAATTGGGAGTGAACCGCGCTGCCATCGACACCGACAGGTCTACCGACTGCCGGAACAGGGAGTGAACCGCGCTATGATGGACACCGACAGGCCTATCGACTGCCAGAATCGGGAGTGAACCGCGCTGCCATCGACACCGACAGGTGTACCGACTGCCGGAACAGGGAGTGAACCGCGCTGCTATAAACAGCAACAAGCCACCGACTGCCGGAACCGGGAGTGAACCTCGCCGCCATAGACACCGACAGGCTACCGATTGTCGGAACCGGGAGTGAACCTCGCTGCCATAGACACCGACAGGCTACCGAATGCGGTAACCGGGAGTGAACCGCGCTATCATAGACACCGACAAGCCTACCGACTGCCGTAACCGGGAGTGAACCGCGCTGCCATAGACACCGACAGGCCTACCGACTGCCGGGACCAGGAGTGAACCGCGCTGCCATAGACACCGACAGGCTACCGAATGCGGTAACCGGGAGTGAACCGCGCTATCATAGACACCGACAAGCCTACCGACTGCCGGAACCGGGAGTGAACCGCGCTGCCATAGACACCGACAGGCCTACCGACTGCCGGAACCAGGAGTGAACCGCGCTGCCATTGACACCGACAGGCTACCGACTGCAGGAACCGGGAGTGAACCGCGCTGCCATAGACACCGACAGGCCTAACGACTGCCGGAACCGGGAGTGAACCGCGCTGCCATAAACAGCCACAGGCCACTGACTGCCGGAACCGGGAGTGAACCGTGCTGCCATTGACACCGACAGGCCAACGACTGCCGGAACCGGGAGTGAACCGCGCTGCCATAGACACCGACAGGCTACCGACTGCCGGAACCGGGAGTGAACCGCGCTGCCATAGACACCGACAGGTCTACCGACTGCCGGAACCGGGAGTGAACCGCGCTGCCATAGACACCGACAGGTCTACCGACTGCCGGGACCGGGAGTGAACCGCGCTTCCATAAACAGCAACAGGCCACCGACTGCCGGAACTGGGAGTGAACCGCGCTGCCATTGACAGCGACAGGCCACCGACTGCCGGAACCGGCAGTGAACCGCTCTGCCATAGACACAGACAGGCTACCGACTGCCGGAACCGGAAGTGAACCGCGCTGCCATAGACACCGACAGGCCACCGACTGCCGGAACCGGGAGTGAACCGCGCTACTATAGACACCGACAGGTCTACCGACTGCCGGGACCGGGAGTGAACCGCGCTGCCATAAACAGCAACAGGCCACCGACTGCCGGAACCGGGAGTGAACCGTGCTGCCATTGACACCGACAGGCCAACGACTGCTGGAACCGGGAGTGAACCGCGCTGCCATAGACACCTACAGGCTACCGACTGCTGGAACCGGGAGTGAACCGCGCTGCCATAGACACCGACAGGCTACCGACTGCCGGAACCGGGAGTGAACCGCGCTGCCATAGACACCGACAGGCTACCGACTGCTGGAACCGGGAGTGAACCGCGCTGCCATAGACACAGACAAGCTACCGACTGCCGGAACCGAGAGTGAACCGCGCTGCCATAGACACCGACAGGCCTACCGACTGCCGGAACCAGGAGTGAACCGCGCTGCCATAGACACCGACAGGTCTACCGACTGCCGGAACCGGGAGTGAACCGCGCTGCCATAAACAGTAACAGGCCACCGACTGCCGGAACCGGGAGTGAACCGCGCTGCCATTGACACCGACAGGCCACCGACTGCCGGAACCGGGAGTGAACCGCGCTGCCATAGACACCGACAGGTCTACCGACTGCCGGAACCGGGAGTGAACCGCGCTGCCATAGACACCGACAGGTCTACCGACTGCCGAAACCGGGAGTGAACCGCGCGTCCATAAACAGCAACAGGCCACCGACTGCCGGAACTGGGAGTGAACCGCGCTGTCATTGACAGCGGCAGGCCACCGACTGCCGGAACCGGCAGTGAACCGCTCTGCCATAGACACAGACAGGCTACCGACTGCCGGAACCGGGAGTGAACCGCGCTGCCATAGACACCGACAGGCCTACCGACTGCCGGAACCGGGAGTGAACCGCGCTGCCATAGACACCGACAGGCCACGGACTGCCGGAACCGGGAGTGAACCGCGCTGCCATAGACACCGACAGGCTACCGACTGCCGAACCGGGAGTGAACCGCGCCGCCATCGACACCGACAGGTCTACCGACTGCCGGTACCGGGAGTGAACCGCGCTATGATGGACTCCGACAGGCCTACCGACTGCCAGAATCGGAAGTGAACCGCGCTGCCATAGACACCGACAGGCCACGGACTGCCGGAACCGGGAGTGAACCGCGCTGCCATAGACACCGACAGGCCACGGACTGCCGGAACCGGGAGTGAACCGCGCTGCCATTGACACCGACAGGCCTACCGACTACCGAAACCGGGAGTGAACCGCGCTGCCATAAACAGCAACAGGCCACCGACTGCCGGAACCGGGAGTGAACCGTGCTGCCATTGACACCGACAGGCCTACCGACTGCCGGAACCGGGAGTGAACCGCGCTGCCATAGACACCGACAGGCTACCGACTGCCGGAACCGGGAGTGAACCGCGCTGCCATTGACACCGACAGGCCTACCGACTGCCGGAACCGGGAGTGAACCGCGCTGCCATAGACACCGACAGGCTACCGACTGCCGGAACCGGGAATGAACCGCGCTGCCATTGACACCGACAGGCTACCGACTGCCGGAACCGGGAGTGAACCGCGCTGCCATAGACACCGACAGGCTACCGACTGCCGGAACCGGGAGTGAACCGCGCTGCCATTGACACCGACAGGCCACCGACTGCCGGAACCGGGAGTGAACCGCGCTGCCATCGACACCGACAGGTCTACCGACTGCCGGAACCAGGAGTGAACCGCGCTGCCATTGACACCGACAGGCCTACCGACTGCCGAAACCGGGAGTGAACCGCGCTGCCATAAACAACAACAGGCCACCGACTGCCGGAACCGGGAGTGAACCGTGCTGCCATTGACACCGACAGGCCTACCGACTGCCGGAACGGGGAGTGAACCGCGCTGCCATTGACACCGACAGGCCTACCGACTGCCGGAACCGGGAGTGAACCGCGCTGCCATAGACACCGACAGGCTACCGACTGCCGGAACCGGGAGTGAACCGCGCTGCCATTGACACCGACAGGCTACCGACTGCCGGAACCGGGAGTGAACCGCGCTGCCATTGACACCGACAGGCCACGGACTGGCGGAACGGGAATGAACCGCGGTTGTCGGGGATGCCGGGGGGGTTTCTGGGATGCCGGGGGGGTTGTCGGGGATGCCGGTGGGGGGGTTGTCGGGGATGCCGGGGGGGGGGGGGGGCGGGTTGTCGGGGATGCCGGGGGCGTTGTCGGGGATGTCGTGGGGATTGTCGGAGATGCCGGGGGCTTGTCGGGGACGGGGAGTTGTCAGAGATGGGGGATTGTCCGGGACGAGGGCGGGAGGGGGGGGGGGGGGGTGTCGGAGATGGGGCATTCTCGGGGACGGAGGGAGATGGGGGGTGTCGGAGATGGAGGATTGTCGGGAACTAAGATGGAGTGATTGCCGGGGATGGGGGGATTGTCCAGAACGAGGGATTAGTGGGGATTGGGGATTGACATTACGTGAAAACTGCATTGATTCGCGACACTCTATCAAAAACGTTATCCGGAGAACATTTAATTGTGGGCGTGTCGTACTAGCTTGTCACAGGTTACCTGGACTTACCTTAAAATGAATCTCGAATTCGAGGGTGGCATATGGACTAAATATATACTATATATTTTACCATTCAAATTATCATTTGGCGATTAATTTGTCGCAACTGGCAATGAAAATGCAAGGTCTGACATATGTGACCATAACTGTTATCTTTATACAAATAAGGGTCTTTGACCGTACGTGTGTGACAAGTGCGTCAAGAACAACATAAGGGCCCCTGAGGGGGGGTAGCCATGTCGCGTGTCGATTTTAAGAAAAGGTCCATGTCGTGTGTCGATTTTAAGAAAAGTTCCATGTCGCGTGTCGCTAAGTCTTATGTCGCATGTCGATTCTAAGACAACCCCAATGTCGCGTTGTCGATTTTAATAATCGCCGTGTCGCCGTGTCGAAAAAGCCCCTCCGTGGCCCTGACATAGGGTGTCACATCCTCTGTGGCCCTAACATAGGGTGTCACATCCTCTGTGGCCCTAACATAGGGTGTCACATCCTCTGTGGCCCTAACATAGGGTGTCACATCCTCTGTGGCCCTAACATAGGGTGTCACATCCTCTGTGGCCCTAACATAGGGTGTCACATCCTCTGTGGCCCTAACATAGGGTGTCACATCCTCTGCGCATGCGACACGCTAGCTGCTGCTGCGACTTACGATATTACAGTGGGACGCTATATATATGCAATGGTAGTTCGGAGTGGCTCGCGCAGCTTTGGTTTCCAGTTAGTTTGGCACATCATACGGGTATATATAAGAACTTATGTATAAGTTGACGATTTAGCAGTTTTCTGTAAGCATATGTTTATTAATAAATTATGTCATACTATATTTTTGTGTAAAGGAGATATTGACCCAATAGTTACGGAGGCTTGGAATACGAACAGTCATATCCTGACATATCTTGATAAAATAGGCAGTTGCTTTTGCTCCTGAACTATCGTGTATTGGGAAGGGGAGGGGAGGGGGGGGGGGGGCGGGGGGCCGATATATATTCGTTCTTGGAGCATGAACTTTCATTTCATGATAGGATTGAGGAAAATTCAATTTCGTGAACTGTTAATGAGGTGAAAGCCGCCCGTCGTGATCAAGTATGTTCAGTTATCGTGAACTGGTAATTTGAATGCCTCAGTGTAAATCGGGAAATCGACAATTTATATCACACTTGTTTCACATGCGGGGAGTTTATGTTTTCATTTCACTTTTAAACGTATTGTTCGTGATATGAGAACACGGGATTCGCTCCATGGTAACTTTTTCATGCTTCAAAACGATAAAAGGAAAGCTTTTATATTGTTCAGAAGTAAAAGCAAAAACGAATAAATGGTATATCCAGGGATTTTATCCGCCAGCTTCGGATCGACGATAAAAATAGCGGGCTGCGACAGATGGATGTCATCCTGCCTGTACAATTCCTTCAAACTCGCCTATGTTATCACATAAATATTCAGCTCAAATCACTACGCGCTAATGTAATGCTCTTGCTATTGGGTCATAACGTCCCACCGCCAACATAGGCGAGTCCCTCGTGAGCGCGGAGATAATGGGTACTTTTCTTTGGTAGTCGGGGATATCCAAGGAAACCAAATACGCACATTACGAATCGGTAAACCTCCCGACACTCCCGAAACAGGACGAGGCATTTGCCCCTAAATGCACCGAATATAAATGACCGATGTGAACTATATGTACTGGCATACGGCATGGCCCTATCGGCACGTCCGGAAGAGCCTTGTGACAGGCTGGGTATACCGGGTCCTAGCTCAATCAGGTCCATCAGGCTTGAAAATATCGGCATCCTGCAGTAATCTTGAAAACTCGGATTATTGGAAGTGTCGACTTCCATCTTTCATTATCTCACAAATAGTGATAAGAAACAGTAAACAGAAAAAAGCCGGAAAACAATACTAAGGTTTGTTTTCTTGAGCGGCGGAATGGAAATGTAAAAAAAGATATGCCTCCATAGTCATTGTTTTGGGGATATATACAATTATATATAGTGAAATCCCGCTCTTATAAGACCACATACGTGACTGAGCGAAAGTGGTCTCCATTGAAATTGATTGGTTGGGTCTGGTCTTGGTGCCGGATTAGCGTGATTGTCGCGTGGTTCAGGGCAATGATAAAGTACAATTATAGGCAAAAATTCGAGACTGGGGTAAAAGCTGTCTTACGGCGGAGTTCCACTGTATATGAAAGTATTCGAAAACAGTGAATAAGTACGTTATACATATACTCATACACTCTCTGCCTTCGACTCACTCCGCTAGGGCTCCATTATATCTCGCAGTTGTCGCCTACTGCCTAAATACATTTTCACACTCACTCGCCAGGGCGGCGCTGCGCAAATTGATTTCTACGAATTAGTGCCGGGGCCCAGCCTAAGCCTAATAACTCACGGTACATGTATCAGGTGATAAAAAGAAGAGTTCAGTCACAATCATCACTTTTTCGAAAAATAGTTTTCGCTGTATTTAATACACAGAGCTCGTTATTTTTGGGTTTTAATCTTGAAAAAATTATAATGTTGCAAGAAATTACGGCTTATTTGACCGTTTTGCAAGAATCTTGAAATTTGCCAACCGGCCGACAGCAGCGGTAAAAGCGGAGCTTGCGTAGCGCCACCGTGCGGGGAGCTTTGTACTCATATAGGCGTAAACATTGTATCTTTTCTATGAAGGATGATTATAAGAGCGCAAACGTTTAGTCCATGTTTAAATAATTAAAAATGCATTTTGTGAACAAAAATACTTGACAAGAGGGAGCACATGACGACATCCCAGCTTAAGAGTTACATTAAAAACGTCATTCACACTATTGATATTTTATGGTAGATGAAGCAGCAGTTAAACAGTCGGAGATGTATTTAGCACTGTATTTAACAGACCTCGCTGAATGTATCATGTATTGCTGAATAAAATCAACTACAATTTGGCTGCATAAAGAGCACGTTTATTCATCCGCAGGACAAAAAGTTATAATTTGTTTACATACATACTTTCTTACTGTATACAAAATAGATTCGCCCAAAATTTACTAATCTTCCATATGTTGTATTTTTCAAAAACAATTGTATACTTTTATTATTTTATCGTAACGTGCACTTTACATCATCGAGTGAACGACTGGTTACAAAATAGACATATAATGAAAATCATAGCGGAATATATATATATATATAGAAAGTATCTTAAAAAGTTTATCAAGTCTTGTAACGTGGACGAAAGACCTGAAGCCCGCTTCGCGAAACTATGACCTTGGAAGACGCCACTTTTGTTCCCCTGGTTGCATCAATACGCACTACACCTCTATGTTTATCACGTGACTTCTGGAATGTCGGCAATAGGAGCTTACTAAGGAAAGTTAAAATCATTCTGAGCATCATCACATTATATCATATCAAGGCACTAAGCAAGAAGACTTAATAATCATAACAAGCAGGCTTTGGCATTGCGGGTTAGTTAAACCGGTATACAGTAAAACAGTTCATGTATTATACGTGCGTATACAAGAATCTGAGGCAGGCATATGAAAATCTTCATGCCACATGATCACAATGACCTTCCACGCGTTCATTGTTCAGTCAAGTGTTCACAATGACCTTTCCAGCGTTCAGTCACGTGTTCACCATGACCTTCCACGCGTTTAATATTCAGTGACGTGTTCACAATGACCTTTCCCGCGTTCAGTCACGTGTTCACCATGACCTTCCACGCGTTTAATATTCAGTGACGTGTTCACAATGACCTTTCCCGCGTTCAGCGTTCAGTCACGTGTTCACCACGACCTTCCACGCGTTTAATATTCAGTGACGTGTTCACCATGACCTTTCCCGCGTTCAGTCACGTGTTCACCATGACCTTCCACACGTTTAGTGTTCAGTCACGTGTTCACCATGACCTTCCACACGTTTAATGTTCAGTCACGTGTTCACAATGACCTTCCACACGTTTAGTGTTCAGTCACGTGTTCACCATGACCTTCCACGCGTTTAATGTTCAGTCACGTGTTCACCATGACCTTCCACGCGTCTAATGTTCAGTCACGTGTTCACAATGACCGTCCACGCCAGTGTTCAGTCACGTGTTCACCATGACCTTCCACGCGTCTAATGTCCAGTAATGTGTTCACAGTGACCTTCCACGCGTTCAGTCACGTGTTCACAATGACCTTCCACGCCAGTGTTCAGTCACGTGTTCACCAGGACCTTCGACGTTTTTCATGTTCAGCGTTACTATACGCGTTTAGTCACGTGTTTACCATCACATTGGTTGAGAATAGACTTGCCTGCAAGGATCTCTGGGACTGTTATGCAATTGGGACTCTAGGGAAAGATACGTGCTGGGTACACTTACACCACAAATAGGAGATTGGTGGTATAGTCTCGGATTCATCAAGATAGTACACGTAAATGGGAATAAATGAAAGACGTATTCACGCGGTACACGTGAACATACATATATCCGGACTCCCTGAAGTAATGCGCATACATCCAATAGATCAGTCGCCCAGAAGTTAGTATTCAGCATTAGTGGACATTTATCTAAACTTAGCTTCAGTCTTATTTATGTTTACCTAAATATACATATACTTCAATCACATTAAGGAAGACTATAACGAAGGATTTAGTATTTGCGAGATAATGAGATATACGATATGACCATCTATACGACGACAACTGCATGAATGTCTCACAAATTATTATATTTTGACCTCTCGATTTCAATTATCACACCGTATTCCACGACATTACTAGAACGTTGTCGGTTAAACCACGCAAAATGGTAGGATCAAAGCATTCATTGCAAAGCATACAATGTTAATACACTTTATTATACTCCATTGCTCAGCAGATCTCGGAACGCAATATAGGAGGAGAGGAATAGCTCATTAACATAACGTAGGTCATTAACCGTTCATGGATGCGGCTCATCAGATCGTAACGTTGGGGACATGGAAATTAATCCCGTAATCAATTTGAGACAAATTGATAAATCTGATAACTTCGTTGTAGACAGACGTTCAGGCAGGAGGTGTAAAATCTGACACAGAACTGATAAATTAATACATTTTATGCCAGCTGCCCGCTTAGCTTATTAGGACAGCCTTTTGTTTAGTTTTAGTTAAGACAAATCTCTATACATCCGTATCTAATCAAGGTCGCACATAGCTGGACAGGTCATCGGACTGGCTCCTCGAAACCTAGCCACGCGTCAGTTGCACGCCTCCACTGCCTAGCAAACTGTTTGTCACGACGATGTCACGAGTCTGACGTGACAAAGTCGTACCTCTGCGTGTGATGACTCACGGCCTTGTATGTTAATGTCACTACCGATATGGATCGGCCAGATCGACACCTCTTACGTCCCAGAGGAAGGCGCTAACACCAGGCAACGTGGGCTGGGTATGGGCGCTGCCGGGCGTATCTCTGCACGTTAAAGTACTTGCCATGTGACGGTCTCGCTTGTCACGTCTTCAAACGTCATCTAATCAGGTCAAATTGCCATAAACACGCCTCACCACGTGACAGCGTATTGACATAAACACGCTTCCTAACGTGACGTCATAGTGACATAAACACGCCTCGTCACGTCATCTTGTCATAAACGCGCCTCTTCACGTGACGTCATATGATCATAAACACGCCTCCCACGTGACGTCACATTAATATAAACACGCTTCCTCACGTGACATCATATTGCCATAAACACGCTTGCTCACGTGACGTCATATAATGATATACACACGCCCAGGTCATGTCTAATGTAGACAAGCCTTGCACACGGCGCCACTCCGGTCACTAACACGTCAACAGAACATGAATTTAACTGGTATAATACTCCCCTGTGTTATAACTGTGCCATAGCGAAGCCAGACTCCCCAAGCCGAAGACAAACGATTTTACGGCCTATACTACAAAGCAGGCTACAACGTGTCTCTGACCATACATATTTTACACACGTAAAACGAAGACATGGTAATTTGCGCAGTGATTAACAAAATATGGACCAATTACTCGATAGGCCACAGTAGAATCCGAATGAAAGGAAGAGGACCTGGTATATCTGACGACGCACGCGGTAAAGACTCCTTCACACCAGTGTCAGTGTCTCGGACGCAGTACGACGTCACAATACAGTCACATGACCACAACCGATACCATAAGGCATACATTTCACCTTCCACCGCGGGTTTTTGATAATAAGCCGTGATTGCTGTTCGGTAACCACGCAGCTTGATGGCCAGACGGTGCTGACCTCACGCGTGTCGAGAGTGTCCCCTTAGCGTGACGCCGCGTCTCCGGACGGTGACTCCCCCTAGTGGCCGAGCGCCTCCCTGGCCGCCTGGATGTTACGGCGGAGGCTGCTGAGGTTTTCTGAACTCTTGAGGAAGGGGTGCGCGAGGAGCTCTTTCGAGTCCGCGCGTTTGTCCACATCAACCTCCAGGCAGCGGTCCAAGAAACCCTGCGGAACACAGGGCAAACATTACGAGATGTAGACTCAATAGGCATAGGTGGTCCCACTATGCACAGTATAGATATATAAATACAGCTCCAGACATGGAAAAGCAGTAAAGTAAAAGTCACAGTAGCCAAAGATATAAACACCATATTACTACATACATAGAGCTACACCTTGCACATATTATAACACACATTGCAGATAACGTAAGACACATTATAGACACAACTATACACAGCCACTGGCAGAACATTAATATAATAAGCACACTAAGTATAAGGGGACTGCGTCATATCAGTGATGACAATGTGAAATTGAGAGTAAACTCTGATCCAATTTTCTAAAATAGAACCTTTTAATTGACTGTTTTAGTTTTATTGGCGTCTTTTGTGTCCTATATCTGTTGCCCTGTTCCCCCCTCCACCCATCGCCCCCGTCGGTAACGAACAAGACTGAGGTTCGTTGAGTGGTTTTAAGGTTGAACCTCTGTAAGTGATGTCGCGACAATAGAAAGGGTAGAGGAGCCTGTCTCGGGGAGTAATCTCATACTTTTGACCAAGAAAGACATTTTTAACCTGCACAAACATAAAAGATAGCTGCGTGATTTTATGGACTCCTTTCCGTTAAAGCAGCCTACTTACATGCGCCATCTTAGATTTTTTACATTTTAGAATCAAGACTGAAAGTATCTCAAAATTATATTGCATATGTCTTATATATATTTGAGTCTGTAAAACAACAATTTCAACATAAAACTGCGCGGATATATTTATATTGCGCGCGGACGTTCTAACGAGCTTCGGTCGACATCACACAGAATACCAAACAGCAAACAGGCGCGCAGGGATATAAGGCCGGTCACCAACTTCTGCTCCGGTGAATAAATTTGCTTCTGACCGGATAGCCCGCAGTCTTTCAGGATTTAAATTCAAGACAGAATATACTTATTTGACATAGAGAAGAGGTTGGTAATGCAAAAGATTACAGAATATATTACTTTAACCCTATTTCTTAATCATATTATCGAACACAGGTGAAGATCTCAGTCAAGTGCCTTACTTGAACAAGCGAGCGGTGAACCTGATCTCAAGGGGAGGATAACGTTGGGTGTTAGCACGCCCGTAATGACTGCCTGCACCCGCAGTGAGCGCCTGCACCCGCAGTGAGCGCCTGCACCCGCAGTGAGCGCCTGCACCCGCAGTGAGCGCCTGCACCCGCAGTGAGCGCCTGCACCCGCAGTAAGCGCCTGCACCCGCAGTGAGCGCCTGCACCCGCAGTGAGCGCCTGTACCCGCAGTGAGCGCCTGCACACGCATTGACAACCCGCACCCGCTTAGTAACTGCTCGCACATCTACAGTGAGCGCCTGCAAACGCATTGACAACTCGCGCCTGCTTGGAGCACCTGCACTCTCATAGAAACGCCTCACCCGCAGTAACCTCCCGCATCCGCTTAGTGAGCACCCGCATCCCCATAATAACCGTCCGCACCCGCATAGTGAGACCGTGGGGCAGGCTGGACGGGTTGACCGCGGAGCTTTTGCGCAGAAACAACACAGACCGCAACGTCCAGCATCTCCAAGCCACTCAAACTCCTAGTTACTCGAAGTCCATGTCTTCCCTTGGAGATGAACAAGTCTACTCAACCCTTCACCCCGCTTAAACAGCGCGACAGTATAAAACGAAAGAGGGACTTCATAGATCCCCTCCCCCCGATCCTCCTCAAGCCCATACCTGCTTCCTGCTCAGCCAACACCACAAGGACCAAAGGGCGAAACAACATCTGATATTATTTGATCTGATAATGTTTAATCAGCTCCCAATGAGAAGGTTTACAACCATGCTCGCCCTTTGGTTCGTTTACCACGAGGGACGTAAGGCACTTCAACGCAACAAGCTCCACTTATTATTGGCGGAAGCGTGAGTAGACTTATGTAGGTTTAAAAGGCCCAGCGTCAAATTATAGTTAGATTGCCTGGTACCCCACGTGGCACCCCGCCCGGTACCCCGTCTGGTACCCCGCCTGGTACGCCGCCCGGTAACCCGTCTGGTACCCCGTCTGGTACCCCGCCTGGTACCCCGTCTGGTACCCCGCCTGGTACCCCGTCTGGTACCCCGCCTGGTACCCCGCCTGGTACCCCGCCTGGTACGCCGCCTGGTACCCCGCCTGGTACCCCGCCTGGTACGCCGCCAGGTAACCCGTCTGGTACCCCGTCTGGTACCCCGCCTGGTACCCCGTCTGGTACCCCGCCTGGTACCCCGCCTGGTACCCCGCCTGGTACCCCGCCTGGTACCTGGTAACCTGCCTGCTAACCAGCCCGGTAACCTGCCTGGTACCCCGCCTGATACCCCGCAGGGTACCCCGCCGGGTACGCCGTCGGGTACCCCGCCCAGTACCCCGACGGGTACCCCGCATGGTACCTGGTAACCTCTCTGGTAACCCCTCTGGTAACCTGCCTGGTACCCCGCCTGGTAGCTGCCCATTGCAGTGTTGCATCCATTTAAGGCTGAAGTGTTTGGAACTTTGGTCTGGTTGTCAAAGGTTACCTTATCTTCAGATCACCCGGTCTTGAATAACATTTAGATTTACACTCCCAGTCCTTTACTGGAGATCGACTGTCAACGCGTAATGTTAGTGCGGCTGGTTGGTTAGGCAGGATACCATAACCTGTAATGTTACACATGCATTACTGGATTTGGCAGGATACTGCAACCTGTAATGTTATGTTATGTTCGCGTATGACCTTTTAATGATTGAGCACAGCCAATGGGGTTACCGCAGAACCTCCATCATGCACAAACGTAAGATAGAGCGGGGCGCGAACCCCGACCTCCGGCCCGAGGGCTGGCCTGGTAGAGTGAACCCCCGACCTCCGGCCCGAGGGCTGGCCTGGCAGAGTGAACCCCCGACCTCCGGCCTGAGGGCTGGCCTGGTAGAGTGAACCCCCGACCTCCGGCCCGAGGGCTGGCCTGGCAAAGTGAACCCCCGACCTCCGGCCCGAGGGCTGGCCTGGCAGAGTGAACCCCGACCTCCGGCCCGATGGCTGGCCTGGCAGAGTGAACCCCCGACCTCCGGCCCGAGGGCTGGCCTGGCAGAGTGGACCCCCGACCTTCGGCCCGATGGCTGGCCTGGCAGAGAGAACCCCCGACCTCCGGCACGATGGCCGGCCTGGTAGGCTCACTTGGCAAAACCTCGAACGCTACCCACTATCTCCTTGCAGTCAGTGAGTGCGAGAATAATTGACTGACCTTGAGTTCCTGGGATATCTTCTTGTTCTTGACCTCCGGTTTGCCGTGGGTGGCGATCAGGTAGAGGGCCCGGAGGGGGGTCTCCGTCAGGTAGGGGGGCTCCCCGTCTATCATCTCAATCACCATGATGCCCAGCGACCAGATGTCAACCTTGTAGCTGTAGCTCTTCCTGCAGACCGCAACAACGACTTAACTCACAGAGGTGAGAAGAGATATAGTTATACGGCGAAACGGGTAGAAACAGTAACATACAAATTTATCATTGATGGACACCACCCGCCCCCACCCCACCCCGCCTCTCCCAACTAAAAGCATGTTATTTAGTCAGGCGCGGGGATCATCTCCCACGTTACAGCGCATGGAAAAGATCATTACAGTAAATGTTTGGCGTGAGTCATACGTGAGCTATGTTGAAACAATTGTTGGCCTGAACAACGAAGAACAACCCGGTCGAGGCCTCAATGGAAAGGATCTACAGGACAATAGACACGCACGGCGCTAGGCAACGGTGGGTCTATATCCAAGATCATCCCAACGGCCTCGACCACGTGGCTTTTGTAACGGCCAACCGTCCTTCAAAATTCCAATTTATAAATGAAACTTTCTGTTTAATACAACGTCTGTGCAGTTGGGAGGCTGAATTAGGCCAAGAAACCTCCCGATGCAATGAAATGAAGGTTACCTGCCTCATGACCCAGATGCAGTAGAGAGGGCGCGAACGCATGGCCTTACTAACAGCTCAGACCGCGTACGTACCAACTGCGTTAATGGGGCTCCCCTATCGCCAAATGCTAGAGGGTGGGGGGGGGGCGGCACTGACCTTGTGACGACCTCTGGGGCCATCCAGTAGGGCGTGCCCACCATGGTGTTCCTCTTGTCGCGGTCCGGCGAGATCTGGGCGCAGAAGCCGAAGTCGGTGAGCTTCACCTCCCCGTTCATACCCAGGAGTACGTTGTCGCTCTTAATGTCGCGATGGATGATCTCCTGCAGGGGAAGGATATAACCCATCAGCTAACATCACTCACATATGTAATTGAACTTCTTGTATTTACCAATGGGCCAACGGCCCTTCAGTATTCAACAAGGCTTTTACAACTAGATAAAAGGTCAAACACGATCATAAACATCGAACTCGTCTTTGTCGCTTTTAAACGTTGACATATTGTTCATAATTACATAGTAAAACTACAAAACTATACAGGTTCATGTTAGGCATTTGTACTATACTGATGCCATTAATAAGTAAGTCTTGGCATCGTCACGTCCATTAAACGAAACTTCGGGAAGCTCGGTAATAACATGGCCTTGACGATCCCGTGACATAAATTATTAGAGCTCACCCCTACCGCTGATGTTTATAATTGAACGTAATATCATTCAACATCACAATTTCATCATTTCGTCATACGATGTCATCATTACCATACGGTGACATCATTTCATCATACGAGGTCATCACTTCATCATACGAGGTCATCACTTCATCATACGAGGTCATCACTTCATCATACGATGCCATCACTTAATCATACGATGTCATCATTTCATCATACAATGTCATCAGTTTATCATACAATGTCATCACTTCATTATACGATATCCTCATTTCATCACTTCCATCATGTATGCCATTATACCTACAACAACATTACGCCGGCGCTGGTATGGCAATTCCAACATACAAACAACTGCCCACTGACCTGGCTGTGCAGGAAGTTGAGGGCCTCGAGACACCTGGTGCAGATGCCCGCGATCTGCCCCTCGGTCAGCACCGTCTCCGTGACGACGTCGGTGAGGGCGCCCCCCTCCAGGTACTCCATGATGACCCACAGCTCCGGGGCCACCAGGTAACTCTCCACGTAGTTGACGATGTTGGGGTGTTGGTATTCCTTCATCACCTCGATCTCCGTGATGATCAGCTCCTTCTTCGGCTGGTTGTCCAGGTCCATCTTCTTGATGGCCACCGCCTGGCTCGTCTCGCGGTCGTACGCCTCGCACACCGTCCCAGAGGCTCTGAAAGCATAAAACACGGAATCGTAAGGTTTTCGAATCATATAATACGGAATCATAAGGTTTTGAAATCATATAATACGGATATCATAAGGTTTGGGAATCAAATAATACGGAATCATAAGGTTTTGAAGTCATATAATATGGAATCATAAGGTTTTGGAATCGTATAATACGGAAATCATAAGGTTTTGGAATCAAATAATACGGAATCATGCGCTTCTGGAATCGTATAATAAGGAAATTATACGGCTTTACAATCATATAATACGAAAATTATATGGTTTTAAAAGAATATAACACAAAATTAACGCTTTTACAGATAAAAAATGTATTCAGCAAAGCATATATTATGTGCTTAAAAAAATCAGTTGTTTTTGCCATGTCAATTTATAAACATAAGTTTATATATGCAGTTGAGAAGAGAGGAACGTTAAAACATTCCGTAAGAGCATAGCTGTATAATGAGTGTTTATTGCTATGTATCGTGCTTCCATTGGTTCCTCGTACTGTACTTTGGTCGCATTAACTAGTACATTAGCGTCCGATCTTAAGGCCGATCCGCCATGCGGTATACAGCTTAACTGATTCATACCCACAACTTGGTTATCTATAGTAACCGTAAAAAGGTCGTGTCTCTAAAAGTGAAGCTCTAAAAGTGATCCAGTGGCGAGAAATCGGTATACACTGTGCGGGCCAATACCATTTATTATTTTGATGTTCGTCAGTGCGTAGGGTGGGGTGGGGTTGGGTGGGGGGGGGGGGGGGGCATGTACGCTGATCGCGTTTTTATACGACCGTCACTGGGTTACATGCGGTGATAAACACCAGCAATAATCGTCCCGTTGAATCACTGGCGACACAAGGGTCGTCGCCAGCGGAGTCCACATAAGGGTTATTAACACCAAGGCGATCGGACGGAATACGAACACGTCATCTGCTTTACAATGACGTACACGAACATACCAGCGAGAAGGGCAAAATGTGAGCGAAGGGAGCAATCACACACACATGGGCATGCAGACAGCGCGGGGGGAGGCGGGGCGAGGGGGGGTGGGGCACACATGCACGTTGGGGGGGGGGGGGGGGTAGAGGAGGGGGAACCATAAAGACGCGACAAAGTCCTGGAAAAAATAAATAGTTTACAGTTTCAGGAGCAGTCACCACGCTTTAACAAGACGCCCCAAGACGTGGCGTGTCTTCAGTTGTTATTTTCACCCACGTAAATCAAACACAAACCAGGAAGTGCTTTCTGACCCTCCCACCTTCACCCATCTTACAAACATTATCACTTCATACTCTCATAGGCCCTTAGAGGCACGATAGGTTCAACGTCATCACTTTGTGGAAAGGCCACACGCAACAGAACAAACGAAACTTATATTAAAACTGGGTCAAAATGAGGGCGGCGGTAGTTGCCACAAAAAAGATGCCCACCAGCCTCTAAACTTGTAAGGACTGGGAACCTTTAGTCCTTTACATATTCAGTCCTTTAGATCTTCAGTACGATAAAAACACTGAGAGTGGTCTGGCCCCGCTGGTTATTATTACACTGGGAGAACACACTATAGGCGTGGCCCCGTGCGGTGACGGCCTCAGTCCTATCGCGGGTACGAGAGGAGACCCAAGATGGTTGTCTCCCTCTCAGTCAAATAAGTGCCGTAAGTTATTTGAAATCACAGATAGACGAGCCACAAGGCCAACGACGTGACCCAATAGGGGCGGTGGGGGGGGCCTCATTGCTGGTCAGGCCTATGGTGACACGCTGTCACTGTAATAGTACCGCCAACGTCACGTCAAGGGCATCGCCAGACGCCCTGCTCCGCGTTCCACAAGACGGCATTATGGATTGATGGCGTTTTAAGTTATTCATTGTCACCGATGGGCCAACACCGTCCGTTGAACCTGTTTAGAAGATGTAGGTTGTGGTATATTGATGTAGGCGGTTTTAATTCGTAGGTTAATGATGCTGGTCAGGGGTGAAAACAAGGGTCAAGGTCCATTTGAAGGGATCGCGGCTTGGCGGAAACCCCCGCAGTTACAATTTGCACCGGTGGAACTTGAACCCACGCACCGCGCTGATGGGTTCAGGACTATGGACCAAAGCAGGACGCTTTACTTCATAATGCCCAGGAATCCCCACACATCTGCCGGGACAATGGATTTTGGTGAAACATGCCCCAGACATCTCACGGGACAATGGGTTGAGTGAAACATGCCCCACACATCTCCCGGGACAATGGGTTGGGTGAAACATGCCCCACATCTCCCGAGACAATGGGTTGGGCGAAACATGCCCCACACATCTGCCGGGACAATGGGTTGGGTGAAACATGCCCCAGACATCTCCCGGGACAATGGGTTGGGTGAAACATGCCCCACATCTCCCGGGACAATGGGTTGGGTGAAACATGCCCCACACATCTCCCGGGACAATGGGTTGGGTGAAACATGCCCCAGACATCTCCCGGGACAATGGGTTGGGTGAAACATGCACCACACATCTGCCGGGACAATGGGTTGGGTGAAACATGCCCCACACATCTCCCGGGACAATGGGTTGGGCGAAACATGCCCCATACATCTCCCGGGACAATGGGTTGGGTGAAACATGCCCCACATCTCCCGAGACAATGGGTTGGGCGAAACATGCCCCACACATCTCCCGAGACAATGGGTTGGGTGAAACATGCCCCAGACATCTCCCGGGACAATGGGTTGGGTGAAACATGCTCCACACATCTCCCGAGACAATGGGTTGGGTGAAACATGCCCCAGACATCTCCCGGGACAATGGGTTGGGTGAAACATGCACCAGACATCTCCCGAGACAATGGGTTGGGTGAAACATGCCCCAGACATCTCCCGGGACAATGGGTTGGGTGAAACATGCCCCAGACATCTCCCGGGACAATGGGTTGGGTGAAACATGCCCCAGACATCTCCCGGGACAATGGGTTGGGTGAAACATGCACCAGACATCTCCCGGGACAATGGGTTGGGTGAAACATGCCCGAGACATCTCCCGGGACAATGGGTTGGGTGAAACATGCCCCACACATCTGCCGGGACAATGGGTTGGGTGAAACATGCCCCACACATCTCCCGGGACAATGGGTTGGGCGAAACATGCCCCATACATCTCCCGGGACAATGGGTTGGGTGAAACATGCCCCACATCTCCCGAGACAATGGGTTGGGCGAAACATGCCCCACACATCTCCCGAGACAATGGGTTGGGTGAAACATGCCCCAGACATCTCCCGGGACAATGGGTTGGGTGAAACATGCCCCAGACATCTCCCGGGACAATGGGTTGGGTGAAACATGCCCCACACATCTCCCGGGACAATGGGTTGGGTGAAACATGCCCCAGACATCTCCCGGGACAATGGGTTGGGTGAAACATGCCCCAGACATCTCCCGGGACAATGGGTTGGGTGAAACATGCCCCAGACATCTCCCGGGACAATGGGTTGGGTGAAACATGCCTCAGATATATGCACCAGGGCGCGAACCCGCGACCCATCAATGGGAGAAAGAAGGGAAGAGTGGGGCCATGTCCCCGGGGGTAACCCCCTACTCTTTGCGAAGAAAGACATGGGATCTTTATCCTGCGACCACACAGACATGGCCACAGCGGGGCTCGAACCACTGATCCACGCGCCGTTAGGCTCTCAGGTGGCCAGAGCGATTAATGCCAGCGCTCTAACCCACTGAGCTATCGGGCCGGCCCCAGTTGGGTTTGGTATCCTGTACTGAGGGTTTTTGGTAACAAGATTAGTTGGTTGTATATTTCAGGACGCTTTAACCGTTTTCAGTCATATCGCGTCAATGGGAGGCCGGATGAGTTCTGGTTAAATGAGCATCCTAGTCACTGGGGCCTGGGATGTAGTAACACGTCGTGTTTCATTTGATCTAAAGGTCAATCGGAGCGCACTTCCGCATTCTACACTTACGTACATAAAACTTGCCATGTATTGTAATTGAATCTTCGACACAGGGACACGTTGGGCAAGACAAGAACGGATGAGAGGTGGAAAAGCTCCGCTTTGCGAACACAGGGGCTATACCGATCCGAACAACCTCTCGGTGACGATGACTGAAACCGGCCCCAGATTATGTGCCCGGTCCTGGGGCCGTATTCATAATCCCCTCGTAAGTTACGCATGAAAAGTGCATTGTCGTGTTAGCCTCACCAGCTCGTTGTGGTGGTGCTTATGATAGCAGAAATCCGTTTCACTATCATTTTAGCACTTTCTTAATTAGGAAAAAACACTTCTTCGGTGACTACTTATGTATTTTCAACCAGATGAGCGCTCGACAGATCTTCCACTTAGCGCTAAGTCTAGTGGCGTAGCCTAAGCGGCGATTATGAGTATGGCCCCAGGACTCGAATCCATGACCTTTTTCAATTGTATCCATTACATTACAAACTACATACACATCGTTTCAAAACCCATGACCTATTGATCTGCGGTCAAGTGCGCTAACCACTACACCAGGGAGAACCCCGGAAAGGCACATGGAACCACATTTGTGCTTTTATTGCCAAAGTGTCGACACATACGGGAGCTAGGCTGCAAACGCCGGCAACAAAATAAAATGTTGGCGTGGGTGGTTTGAGTCACGGTTGGACACATGAAGGCTAAACCGCAACCTGACGGAACGGCGACAGCAAACGGTCAGGTTGGTCGCCAGCTAGGTTCGTTACTAACTATGGAAACTTCAGTTTATCATTCACTGAAATAGAGTCGTTATTCGACAAATCTAATTCCTTTCGAGGCTCCTGTGCCAGCGGCCTGGCATGTCCTTAATTGGGCTGGTTGTTGGTTTATGTTGTCATGCACACTTAGTTGAATAAACTAATATATTCATCCACTTCATAGACTCTCATTGTGGTTATATTTACATTACCTACGTGATGTTTAACATAAGATTTGCAGATTCTTTGTTTAGTTTGAAGATTCAAGATTCAAAATCATTTATTTGTCAAAGCGATAATATTTAATACATAAATGAACATACACATTAGTAAATACAACTCCTTGATGTGAAATTTGTTTCTGTACTGGCCCTATATCACTCTAACCCAATGAGCTATCGAGCCGGCCCCCATAAAACGAGAAGAATTTGTGAGGCGGCATATAATCATGTCGGGCAACCTTTGCACTACAATCAGCAGGCCTGACTTGCTGACACTGACAGTTATGAATCCATGGTAACCAGCGGCCCAGCGGCCCTCTCCCCACCCTCCACGAAATAGCGGTAAAGGTACTTACCCAGAGCCAACCTTCTTCTTTACGTCATACTTTTTCTCCGGATCGTTGGGAGAAACCAGTTTCTCTGAAAAAAACATAAAACAACATTACACATGAATATTTCTTGTTTTGAAATAAAATCATTAGGTTTGTGTTTTGATATACAAGTGACGGTAGCGAAATTACGGTAACACAAAAATCTGGAAGCGTCCTTAAACGCGCTCAATCTCGAGAGCGACCAGTGTGATGTACAGTGGAAGAAAGAAGATGTACTCATTGAGAGAAGACAGATGATGCACTCACTGAGAGAAGACAAATGATGTACTTATTGAGAGAAGAGAGGTGATGTACTCACTGAGAGGAGAGAGGTGATGTACTCACTGAGAGAAGACAGATGATGTACTCACTGAGAGAAGACAGATGATGTACTCATTGAGAAAAGACAGATGATGTACTCATTGATAAAAGACAGATGATGTACTCATTGAGAAAAGACAGATGATGTACTCACTGAGAGAAGACATGATGTACTCAGTAAGTGAAGACAGGCGATGTACTGACTGAGAGAAGACAGGTGATGTACTCCCTAAGAGAAAACAGGTGATGTCCGCACTGAGAGAAGGGAGGTTATGTACTCACTGAGAGAAGACATAATCTCTTCGTCAGACATCTTCTTCCTTTTCATCGACTTCTTGCGCATGGTGGGTTGTTTGGACGGGGCGTCACCCTTCTTGGCATCCCCGTCAATGCGCACCTTCGCCATCTTGTTGGTCGCCCCGGCAACGCCATTCTCCTGTTGTCGAAAAATACATAATTACAATATATGTAAAACATAATTATTAACAAGCAGGGCCTAATGTGGTGTTCTATAATCAGTTTCGATGATTTATACACAAATCGCTGTTCAGTCAGCCCGATCTTTCTTTTTTCATGATAACGAAACTACAACCTGATATAGAAACTGCCATGCTACAAGACGAGGTAGGGTAGGACCACGTGCTTAACGCTACCTTGCCGTCGACTGGTCGCGATTTATCGGGCAGCGGCGGTCCGACGGCGTCAGCGCCCTCTGTCGGGGTGGAGGGCGACTCGATGAGACTGGTCTCCCGGGACTCCCCCCCGGAGTCAGACCCCCCAGACGTCAGGTCCTCTGTGGAGCGGTCGGCGCCCATGTATTTCTGGTCTTTCATGTGCCGAATGGAGTTCTCGTACGTCTTGAGGGCGTTGATGACGGCATTGGGGTTTTGTTTCTGCTCCTCCGGTCTGCGTGGTTACGGGAACAGGGGGGGGGGGGGGAGGGGGCGAAGGGGGAAGAGTATATTTAACATAAGCACGCGTCTTAATTCATTTGCAGAGGAGACATATTTATATCGTTCTAATGTGGACGTTATATTGTAGGCAGACATTAAGTTATGTAAGGCTTTATGGAAACTGGACATGTGCAAGATATTCCCAAAACCTGGGGCGTGATTTATATTATTACCCCAATAATAATGTCTACAGTAACACTACGACTTTAATTCAAATAAATACAGTTAAACGTAAACTAGATGTTAATATTCGTAATAGTGCCATGACAACAGAAATGTAACCTTCGTACCGTATTACAATGACTCAGCAAAATCTTACAACTATAATATAGCAATAGATAATATCTCATATCTATATTGTATTACACGAAACGTCAATATAATATTACGTAGAGTACAATATAATATTACGTAGAGTACAATATAAGGAGTCGGAAGGTACAAGACATATATTGTTACAGTACTACAGCCAAAGACATCGGCGTCCAGGAGAACAACAAACTATGAATCCACGACGTCCTTAAACAGAAATATTAGTAAATAGAAGCAACAGGCAAGGGATAACGTTCATGAAAGAGCAATGCAAGAGAACGTATATACATGACGGTGTACAGGCACGGGTGTCGGGTAGGAGCTAACTATATGTGTGGAGCAGGGTGTAATTATGGTCTACGGTCCGTGCATTAGATGGCGTGGCAGTATGAGGAAGTAAATACACTTCTACAGTTATTGTAGCGTTGCGATAGGCTCATGCGAGTGGGCAGAGTACACAAAGACAGCGAGGAAGCAAGGTAGCACGGTCTCAAGGGTTAACCCCCTTCCCCACTTTCCGCCCCACTATTCTAACCCATGCTTCTCGACCAACGATACTTATCATGCACACATATAGATAATTGCAAGAGCGAGGCTGGAGCCCACATAAGGGTAGCCAGAGGGGTGATCCAGTTAGTAGAGCAAATTCGATGAGCTTCCCACTAGGCGATGGGATAATCCTATCCCAACACAGGGGGCCATAAGTCGTGAGGTGTTTAAATAGAAGTAGAGCTGCATCACTAGACAAGGTTGGTAGTCGGAAATAAGCCTCTGAACAATGCTGATGTACAGTTCTATAAGGACCAGAAGTCTCTACAAAGCTGATGTACAACTCTATAATGACTAGAAGTCTCTACAATGCTGATGTACAACTCTATAAGGACCAGAAGTCTCTACAATGCTGATGTACAGTTCTATAAGGACCATAAGGCTCTACAATGCTGATGTACAACTCTATAAGGACCATAAGTCTCTACAATGCTGATGTACAACTCTATAAGGACCATAAGGCTCTACAATGCTGATGTACAACTCTATAAGGACCAGAAGTCCCTACAATGCTGATGTACAACTCTATAAGGACCATAAGTCTCTACAATGCTCATGTACAGTTCTATAAGGACCATAAGGCTATACAATGCTGATGTACAACTCTATAAGGACCAGAAGTCCCTACAATGCTGATGTACAACTCTATAAGGACCATAAGTCTCTACAATGCTGATGTACAGTTCTATAAGGACCATAAGGCTCTACAATGCTGATGTACAACTCTATAAGGACCATAAGTCTCTACAATGCTGATGTACAACTCTATAAGAACCATAAGTCTCTACAATGCTCATGTACAGTTCTATAAGGACCATAAGGCTATACAATGCTGATGTACAACTCTATAAGGACCAGAAGTCCCTACAATGCTGATGTACAACTCTATAAGAACCATAAGTCTCTACAATGCTGATGTACAGTTCTATAAGGACCATAAGGCTCTACAATGCTGATGTACAATTCTATAAGGACCATAAGTCTCTACAATGCTGATGTACAACTCTATAAGGACCATAAGGCTCTACAATGCTGATGTACAGTTCTATAAGGACCAGAAGTCTCTACAATGCTGATGTACAGTTCTATAAGGAACATAAGTCTCTACAATGCTGATGTACAACTCTATAAGGACCATAAGTCTCTATAATGCTGATGTACAACTCTATAAAAGACCAGAAGTCTCTACAACACTGATGCACAACTCTATAAGGTCCAGAAGTCTCTACAATGCTGATGTACAACTCTATAAAGACCATAAGTCTCTACAATACTGATGTGCAGTTCTATAAGGACCATAAGGCTCTATAATGCTGATGTACAACTCTATAAAGGACCTTAATTCTCTACAATGCTGATGTATGCAACTCTATAAGGACCATAAATCTCTACAATGCTGATGTACAACTCTATAAGGTCCAGAAGTCTCTACAATGCTGATGTACAACTCTATAAGGACCATAAGTCTATACCATGCTGATGTACAACTGTATAAGAAGGCTTCGCACATCTACGCGGCCGGTTAACGGCTTGGATATCATGACATAGATCCTATAACATAGCCATGCGATTATGCGCCCCCACCCCTAGTAGTATCACTGAACATGTACACCATGCGAAACTCGAGGAGGGAGTGTTTTGTGACCCACTGAAGTGCTGTACCTAGGGAGGATCAAGCAGGCCTTGAGGGGGTTGGTGAAGGTACAGCAGAGCTTGCTGGCAAGAAAAGTATGTGGAGCAGGGACTCTAGTTTATCGTGTTTCGTAATCAATTGATGAAAAATGTGGTATGCCAGACTGATATTATTGAAGTCCTTTACCCAAGGGTATCGGTTACGCTGTGGCGACAGTGGCGTGTATTAATAGGCCTGGTCCACGATCACGATGCAGTGTACAGCCGGCGATGATACTTCCACAGTTACTGTGGTCGCGTAAAACATCTGTTGGCTGAGTCAACTCTCATCGCATTGCATCTGCATTGGTCCTGACGCGGTCCTTGCATGTTGATCATTGTGCTCGCTCGCCGACTGAGTCATTGTCCATCCGTCCATCACTTTTTGCTGCCGCGACCTTGCAGTTTGTCCAGCGGTCCGTTCATCCATCATTTCGAGCGCGTCCCGGCCTTGCACTTATCCACCCATCCATCAATGGGAGCATCCTAATAACAGTATATTGGTGTTCGTACCAGCGGTCCCAACTTGCCTACCACCCCCCCCCCCCCCACCCCTCTTTCACCGTCGCAGGAGTTCCGGGAACAAATTTGGTACACTGATCCCGTCAAATGACCCATAACCAGCAATCTATGAATCCATAGTGGTGCTCCAATAAACTGCCGCCGGGGTGAGAGTGTGCGTATGTATGTGCGGGCGCGGGTGAGGGAGGATGGGGGGGGGGGGGGTAAGTAACAAGCAATGCCATCCTGCACCAACTAATACAAGGAAGAGTCTTCAAATTGTCCAAAAACAAAGTAAAGTCTACCGCTCAACACAACCTACGTCATAACGCTGAGTGTCAAGATCTACCAATGGTGTGAGCTGGTTGGGCAGCAGGGATTCCAGGCGGCGTGAAGAAATGGACCGTGAATCTCCCAGCTCACCCAAGCCGCCCTGCTTATAATTACTACAATGACTAATCTATGGCTCACACGCCACGTGGCTGTCAAGTCAAGGCTACCGAGGCCGTCAGCACAGAACCAGGACATCCCTGTGTGCCTGCTTGTCGCCTTTGTCCAACAAGGAACTATTCGCTCACGTGGCCAGTCCGTTTGGTTGGTTGGTTGGTTATTCAGGACGCTTTAACCACTTTTGGTCATATCGCGTCAATGGGAGAAGGAAGGGAGCGTGGAGCCATGTCCCCGGGGGTAACCCCCTACTCTTTGCGAAGAAAGATGTGGGATCTTTATCCTGCGACCACAGAGACATGACCACAGCGGGGCGCGAACCACCGATCCGCGTGCCGTTAGGCTCTTAGGTGGCCAGAGCAATCAAGGCGAGCGCTCTAGCCGAGAGCTATCAAGCCGGCCCCGCCAGTCCGTGTGGATACGTCTGGTAATTACTTAAAGGGCCAAACACTCTCCTACATGCATGGCGGGAGTAATATGTACGTCACCAACAATTCCACTATTAACAGGGGGTCCCACGGCCATGGTTATCTAAAGCGATATCGGTTTTGTGGTCTTCTTGTAAGTGTAAACTAGTTCTGTAATGTTATATTCGCCATGGCACTTCTGGTTTTGATTGCTCGCTTGAAAAAGTAGGACGCTTTATTCTATGGAGTTCACATCGCGACAATGGGAAGGGAAGAGGTGGCGAGGGACCAGGTCTCCGGGAGAACGACTCACGAAGAAAGACCTGGGATCTTTAAGCTGCACAAACGTAGACATTTGCACAGGTGGAATTTGAACCACGCACCGGCTTGGTGAATTGGCCTATCACAACACACTCGACAATAGCTGAAGGCGCCACCTACTAGGCCACGGGGAGACCCTCAGTAATTCGGTCCCTAACGTACTAGATAACCATATGGAAATTCGATATTTTATATCCATGCGATTGCATCAATAGCTAAGTACGACCGCGCGTCACCCAACCATTTTGACCAATACTCCCGGCTGGCATGGCCTACATTGCGCCCCGCCACCACCCCCTCCCCTCCGTTATGGTCTGTTTCCATGGAGGTCGGCTGACCACGTTGACAACAGTCGCCTTATCAGTGACATGCGTTCAGGGGGGACACCGTGCGTTGGCGTCGGTACTGATAACAAGAGGCCGCGTCGGTACTGATAACAACAGGCCGCGTCGCCCTGATTCCACAAGCCACCAGATAGCGAGTGGTGAGTGATGGTCAATGCCTTCATTACAGCCTCGCGGCCCCGCCTTTATGTTGGCAGCACTTCTGTGACCTGACTAGGGCGTCTTGATTATGGGCCGAGATAAGAGGAGGCCAGCATCAGAGGCGGTGTAGCATGATAACCTGTCCGCCGTGATAAAGTGTCCGGCTGACGTGCGCACATGCGCAGCGAATGGGGTTGCTATGTAAATAGCGCATTTTTGTTAGGTTTAGGGTTAGGTTAGGATTAGGGTTAGGGTTAGGGTTAAGATTAGGGTTAGGGTTAAGATTAGGGTTCTGGTTAGGGTTTAGCGACATAAAAGAAGCGTGGCCGGACAGGTTATCACGGCCGGACAGGTTATTATGTTACAGCGGCGCCACAGACCCCGAAAAGACTTCGAGCCTTTAACACCTCGGCCAGTCAACATCAACAGATTATCAGTCTCACAGATATAAACTGGTGAATGCCACGGAGGTCGTCACAAGTGGGCGGATTTCACAAGGATGACGTCACAAGTGGGCGGATTTCACAACGATGACGTCACAAGTGGGCGAATTTCACAACGATGACGTCACAAGACCAAGGGGAAGGGCCTGAATGACATCGATGACGCCACGGGGTTCTGACTGTCAGGAAAAACGTCAGGAAATCAAAATCGAATGATACGAGCGCAACGCTTGATCCAATAAATAAAAAACGAAATATACCAAGGAAAACGCAACCTAAAAGTAAAAGAATTACAAAAAAACTTTTTCAGTGGAGCGATTTTCACAGATCTAACTGATCAGGACCGACAGAATGTCTGTTGTAGGAGCCATAGAACTGATCAGGACTGGGTGGATGGCTGTTGTAGGAGCCATAGAACTGATCAGGACTGGATGGATGGCTGTTGTAGGAGCCATAGAACTGATCAGGACTGGATGGATGGCTGTTGTAGGAGCCATAGAACTGATCAGGACTGGATGGATGGCTTGTGGGAGCCATAGAACTGATCAGAACTGAAAGGATGGCTTGTGGGAGCCATAGAACTGATCAGGACTGGATGGATGGCTGTTGTAGGAGCCATAGAACTGATCAGGGCTGAATGGATGGCTGTTGTAGGAGCCATAACTGATCAGGACTGGATGGATGGCTTGCAGCAGCCATAGAACTGATCAGGACTGGATGGATGGCTGTTGTATGAGTCATAGAACTGATCAGGACTGGATGGATGGCTGTTGTAGGAGCCTTAAAACTGATCAGAACTGGCAAGATGGCCATAGAACTGATCAGGACTGGTCTTCTTTCATTGTTTCAGTTTATGTGAAATAGAGTGAATCACTGACAAGTTATCTGGCATTGTAGAAGAGTATTGGACAGTCCTTTTTTCTTCGAGGGCGAGTCGTTGAGAAGTTTATCTGGTATTATAAAGATAAATGAAATACTAGGTGTTTGGTCAAGCTTTCTCAATATGAAGGCTAACTTGTGGAAATTTGTAAGGGAGTCTCTGGACAGTCCTCTTGCATAGTACGAGGATCATGGAGCAGGCTCATTGGATATGGATTAGGGGGAACTTGCTGGCAGCATGTAGTCTTACAGGACTTAAACGCATTATAGTAGCACTATTACAGAGCCATTACCAGTAGCTCTGACACACAGTATTGCATTTACAGCTGATATAATGCAAACCACCATCTAAACACTTGTTACGCGCATATTGTACCATGCATACTTCATTAGTAAGTGAACTTATCATCTATATGTATAATATTGTTAGATATAGCTGTGACAATGCTATTTGAAGCATGTGAAATCCTGCATATTAGTCATGTATGCATGTTAGTACTGGGATGGAAGCGAAGCTAAGATCTTTTGACCAAAGAACAATTATTTGAAGGACTGTTAAACTACAGCTTCAATGGGAGTTGCTCAACAAGCCATGCTTCCATCTTATCATGAGGCAACATCAGCCAAGCCTTTACAAAACAAAAAACCACACATCACAGTTAATGATTTTTTGCACATAAAACTGTCTAAAGGGTAAAGAGTGTAAAGAAGCGAACAGCTCAACCGCGTGGAACTTCCCTTACCCAATATTGGAGTTTTGCAGCCAGGTGGCCCAAGCCGGCGGGAGACCGACAAAGTCCCCTTTGGCCTGGTCAAAGCCCACATGCCAGTGGTGTTTAAAGCTGGTCGGGGCCGAGATGTGTTTGATGTCAGCCTCCTCGACAGCAGCAGCATTGGAAATGCTAGCTTTGCCTTTACTGCTACGACGTAGCTTGCTAAGTATCTTATCCATGATGACGTCAATGTCCGTGTGTCACCGGTGCAAGATGCGTCTTGCTTGTTGCTATGACAACACGTTTCTTCCAAAAAAAATCTGTCCAGTTTTGTTTCTTTGATCCAAAGTCACTTAATTATACCAAAGTATTCCATTTTTCTTCACCTATGAATCATTAGGTCAGAGGCTAAAAAGAAAGCATTTGGTGATGTAGATCATTTGTTTATCAAATGGTTATCCAAGCTCTGCATGATGCACACACGTGATGGACACCACAGACTGCCGAGACAAGGAGTGCCTACAGGAGGTCCAATGCAAGACAGCATTATTCTTGTGGCATGCGGGAAATAGTTTGGCAGGTGGTGCACAGGGCAATCATGGATAAAAGGAGGCTTCTGGGGTGGGAAAGCAACATACAGCCAATCATCACAGGTACTATAAGGCAGTTTTCTGGAATATATAAACAGGGTAACATAGCAAATCAATCTCAACACACAACGCCTGTAGGTTTCCCTGAAGCGCACAATTAAACCCATACTAAAACAAAAGAGTGCATGTATTGTGTATATATATATATATAATACATATATATAGTCGGGTACCTATCTAGTATTTATCAAATTGTGTGTAAAGATTCACTTTGCTATGCCACTTCTTAAGGTCCAAGTTAAGGGATCATTGAAGCAAGAAGCAAGGCATACAAGACATGTGACACACAGCAATCACCTAATAATAAAATGAAATTATGGTCCATAACCTACAAACAATTCAATCTTATTGGGATTGAATTGGAACTGAAGCCTGGACACCTAAGAAAAACGGAAACAAACTATCAATCAATGGTGCAAGCTAGTAGGAATTAGATGGGAGTGTAACATAAGGTATTGCAATGTGTCCACCAGAGGCCTATTCTTACCCAATCTTGGACACTGAGAGCCAAGCACCCCATGCTGGTGGAAGTCCAACAAAGGTCTGTGTGTTTCGATCGAAGTCAACATGGAACTTGTGCACGACATTGGTCGGCAGGGAAATAACCATTTCCTCTGCACCACTTGGCTCAGGCGCATGTTGCTTCTTCGCTTTTGAACGGTTGAATATTGATTTCATCTCAGCAGCTGGTCTTGATTTTAAACCAAAATTTATAGAGAAAACATTAAACACCGTAGGTATATGATTCAACTAAATAGTGCAGTTAACACCAGGACAGGTGTGATCATACGGGCCATAGCACCCAAAACTGGCATTCCGCAATAACCATCCTGGTTGACTATTCAGTATCATGAAGTTTGCAAATAAATCTTGCGATTCTCAAGCCAGGAGGGTCAGTGAATAATGTTCTAGGCCACTAGTGTGTGCATATGAGCTAAACTGGGTCAACAAGCCCCTTGGACAATGACAAAGCAGCGGGTCAAACATAGGATACATGGGAGCAGGTAAAGACATCAAAAATGTTTAAAATTATGGAGCAATCACATGGTAAGCAACAAACTTTCATGTTGAAGCTGCATATATATGAGGCCTCCCGCAGCAAAGTCATCAAAATATAGAAATGGGATAAGGGAATATTAACAGCAAACCATAGGCAAGTACAGGAGTTTCTGTGGCTATTGGAAAGAATTAGAATCTATAGACAGTGGTATGCTTATCTCACATGTTGATTATCTTGCGTTCTCCAAGGATACACACTCCTTGCACTCATCAAATAGACTATGTACATTACCTGTGACAAGGCAAACACTGATAATCTAAAATGTAAGCAACTTCACAACTATGTTTGCCACAAAAAGCTCACTTAACTCTGGACAATATAGGAACTGTGGGAGACCTGATATAAACCATACCAGACACTTCACATGAGTGGCAACAATTTGTCAGTCAAACACAAATCGCTGCATTAAATACTGTACATGTGGAACTTAAGTCACCAGGCAAACATAGTCTTATATATACATGTATGATAGAAAGTAATGCTGTGCCAGTGTAAAAATTATCAATCAACCAATAAATTCTGTTTCAGACTAAACCTTATTATTATTGGTCAAGCATAAATTATATGGATAAGTCAGTAATGTATTTCAGGATATTACCAGATACCAAATTGTGACTATATGATCAGAATTGTAAGCTGTAATCAGTACCATTTTGCATTAGGCACTGTTTTAGACGAAATATAATATATACATATATGAACTCCCCATGTTATTTTGATTATATTTTATGGAAAACTGTTTGGAAGCATCTTTTCCGGTCTAAACCACCATTGTCATGTGCATCATCCATTTGTGTCATGTATGGTGTTGCACTCGATGCTAAACATGAGTAACCTCTGGTATTCCACATGCATCTTTTCCTGAATAACAATGGACAGATGGATCTCAAGCATCTATATACATGTTGAAGTGACACAGCAAAGGCGATAAACATTGCTTTACAGTATCTAAAATTGGCTTAATCTAAAGTACAGCTTAAGAAAGTTATCACCTACTCAATAGGGGCACCCAAAAGAAAAACTTATATAACTTTCTGATACATCATTTTTATCCCAGGCTAAGGCTATGTCTTTGTTGATAATTTTGTGAGTCTTTTGTACTAATAAATCCATAAATATCCATATACACATAAATCATTGCAACTGTATTGTTTCAGTATTACAGCATATAACTGTGCTATCTATTACACTTACAACAATATATATACATTTTCTGATTGAGCATCAGATTTAAAAACATCAATTTCCTTCCACAAAGTGAATAGTACTGTAAACTGCCTATTAGAAGCCGCGGCTTATATTAGGAAGTTGGAGGGTCAAATTCCCGGGTTTTAGACGGAAGTCAGGGTGCAGCTTTAAATAGGGCCTTTTGCCGATTTCAAGTGAGCGTGGCAGGATAAGTGGGGGAGGGGGGGGGGGGGAAGAATGCGAAAATTACCGGACTTGTTTCTCATTGAGACCAAAGTCCTCAGCAGTAGCTCTGTTACTCTGAGACTCAGTCACATGTTGAATAACCTTCAACTTGAAAGCTGCGTTGTAAGATGTTCGTTTCTCAAGCATTGTGTTACCCGGGGCAATCAAGACCGACAATGAGCTACTTATGGTTGTGTTATTTATTTATACTGCCATGCGACTCCCCCCACACCTATTGTAGACCAATGATCAGAGGCCAGGTTTCAGGTGGTGTAACTTGATACGGCTGCCAGATTCATAAACAGGCAGTAGGAGCCAGCCACTGGTGTGACACTTGATAAGAGCAGCGATCGGAGAGGGAGAGGTGAATGTTGTTAGTAGTCGCGACTGCTTGTATAAACAATTAATTGGTTTGGTAAGGTCCAGGAGAGCCAGCCACTGGTGTGACACTTGATAAGAGGTGCGATCGGAGAGGGAGAGGTGAATGCTGTTAGTGGTCGTGACTGCTTGTATAAACAATTAAGTGGCTTGGTTGGCCGGATGGATTAAGCAGGAATACAGGGGCGGAGGGCGGGCCGGTGGTGGGGGGGGGGGAGGCCAAAGTCGGGGTGCGGCTTATAATATGTAGTTTTCCGGAAATGGTTCTGGGCGCCGCCCAACCCTGTTTTAGGCCAAAGTTGGAGTGCGGCTTCTAATAGGCAGTTTACGGTAGCTTGAATGATTGGTGGCGTTATGCATCACAATGGTGGTTCGAAAAGATATATGCTCCAATACTTTTTAACGAATAGGTAACCAAAACAACTTGAGGTTGACATACTTTGTTAATGATTATATACATATATATTAGGATACAAGCTACAGCTCATTCCCTACTAATATAAAAGGAACTCATCACTGTTGTGCCTACAGGCATAGTAAATCAGTGGAGGGAGGGGGGAAATAGGAGGCCTTCAAGTGTATACAAAAAATATACAAGGTGTCCCTCTCTCGCTGGAAATGAGATTGGCTATGAGATCCCAGGTACAGTTCGCAAGATAATGATTCGTTACCTTTCTCATGATGCTAATGCCGGGAGGTACTACCTAAATGTGGTATCACATCATGTAAACTTGTGTCTGGATTCGATATATTTTAAAGTTGCATTCTCCATATCATAATACATTTTGCAGCCAACTAATCAGATTCATCCTGCTTAATGGCCTTTACATCTTGCAGGTGAAATCGTGCGATATCAGCTATCTTTGCTCTTTTCCTCCTGGAGACAGTTATATTATTAGATAATGTTATATTTGTCTTAACTTGATGGCATGGCAGGCCTCATTTATTCATTAAAATTAATAAATGACTAACAAATCAGATTTTCACATTGATGGAGCCTGTCAAAGGCAGTAAAGATGTGATATTAGGGATTGAAACTGGTACCTGTCACGAATGCCATGCAGAATGGCCGAATGACATAACGGCCGAGCCGCTCTCACCACCCCTACCATGGGTGGAGGTCGTCGAGCTGTGCGCCAGCGGATTAGTCTGCGCGTCGACGATTGGCTTGGTGTCGGCTTCGGCATTGGCTGGGGGGGAGGGGGGAGGGTCTGGCTCTGGGTGGATGAAGCTGGCGATTGGTGTCAATTGTGTTTGTGTTGCTGGCTGCTGGGTGTGTATGGGTGGAGGGGCGGGGATGGGACCAATATTTACTGATTTTTTAGGAGAAATCTTCACGGCCAGGCCACTAAAGTAATCACTAAACTTTGGGGAATTGTCAATGGCCCTGTAACGAGCATGGATAACGTTCACGCGGCCCGTAATGAGCATTGATAACGCAGAATTTGCATGCGGTCCGAAACATTTTTCACTGAAACTCAGCTTTATTCATTCTGATTTCACGCGATTTCATTTTCGTGGCTTTCTCAATGGCCATTTAATTTTTGATTGGTATTATAGGAATCCACAACACATGTGCAGTGGCCTTTGATAAAAACTTATAACAGTAACACCACGCAGCCCGAAACATTTTTCTGTCTTTTTGTGAATCCTAATTCATGAGGCCCCAATTCTGATTTTAGCAATCAGCAACAGCAGCCTTTGATAACAACTTGTGAAGCCTCGGCTTCTGGTCGGTACGGTAACATATTTTCTGACGGTATTTTTGTGAATCTTCACAAGGCCCCAATTCTGATTATAGCAATCAGCAACAGCGGCCTTTGATAACAACTTGTAAAGCCTCGGCTTCTGGTCGGTCCGGTAACATATTTTCTGACTCCATGGTCACATTGGCATGCTATTAAATCCTGGCTTCTTCTTTGGCGTTATGGATAAAATGGGTATAAAAGGACGTCCAGCATATGGGACTATCATGCCTTGTCTGAAACATCCAGCCCCAGAAGCAGATTCGGACTGAGTTGTAGTGGCAGTAGTGGTTACTTAGTTGTGGTGGTGGTAGTTATCGTTATTGAATAAATTTGTTATTAAATCTTTATAAGTTTCTGTTATCTTTCGCTGCCTAAAACAACTAACACACCAAATTTCCACGTTATCATTGCTTATTATTATTGAATAATGAAAATCGTGTGAAATCAGAATATATGATGCTGAGTTTCCGTGTGAAAAATGTTATCAATGCTCATTACAGGCCGTGTAAACATTATCCATGCTCGTTACAGGGCCTGGCTGTAAAGATTTCTCCTAAAAAATCAGTAAATATTGGTCCCACACACCTAGCAGCCAGCAATACAAACACAAGTGACACCAAACACCAGATTTTAATCCACGCGTGCCGGACGCAGCCCCCCCCCCCATCGTCGAGGCGCAGACTAATCCGCTGGCGGCTCGGGCTCGAAGACCCTGCCCCCCCCCCATCAAACCACCCCATCCCCCCTTCCCCCCACCTCCCTTAAATACCTCGGCCATTTTGCAGTTCGGCCATTATGAGTATACACACCTGTCACTCAGTTCCAGCATGAGTTAGATATCTTATATATTTTACATAAACTAAAGTCAAAGTCATAAATGCCGTAGACTCACGTTTCGGCCTATATTTTCCATGAATTTGGCGCGATCGCTCTAAAAATCACTGATCTGACAAAGCAACCCTATGCAATTTTAATGATACCAAACTTATGTGTGTACTGTGAGCTTATCCTTTTATAAGACAAACAATATTTCTCCATGCTGACACTCCATTGGCAGCAGACACTTTGTGACAAATAAGACTAAATTACAGACAATGAAAGGCTGTTGCCATGGCGTACGTGGCTGGTGCAAATATAGCTCAGAGCATATTCGGCGCCATGGCAACTACGTCATTTTATGATGTGTGCTTTAGTATGTTTACGAAACTGCGTTTTGTGCCAATGGAATGTCAGCATGGAGAAATATTGTTTGTGTCTTAAAAAAGGATAACCTCGCAGTATGCACGTAAGTTTGGTATCATTAAAATTGTACAGGGTTGCTTTGTCAGGTCAGTAATTTTTAGAGCGATCGCGCCAAATTCGCAGAAAATATGGGCCAAAACATGAGTCTACTGCATTTATAACTGACTTGAAAAGGGTCCCTTACTCCCTCCTCTACTGGTTTATTGTGCCCGTGGCTGTGCCTCTGAAGGTTACTGTCTTGAGCCAACTTAACAATATCTAATATTATTTTCTGCACACAATAAATATTTTCTCATACACTATGAAGATGATGAATGCATGATTCAAAACATTAAAAACAATTGTTAAGGAAACTATTGTTGCATGAATAACTTGAACCTACGAAGTGCTTAACAACTTTCTTCAAGTTCACTTCAAAGTTTAAGTTCTCCGCTTAGTTATCAGGTTATAGCAACAACTTAATAGTGACATAAAACTTAGTGACATAAAACTTAATAGTGACATAAAACTTAATAGTGACAAAACTTAATAGTGACATAAAAGTAAAAGAAGAAATTGATAAATAACTCCCTCTGGCCACTGGGAGTTGGTATATCTTAAATGGTTCTCTTAGCCAACTTTTGGCTCCGATCTGTTGATATTATCCGATATTCTACGACCACCAAAAAGCAACACGGTCAACTAAAATGTTTCTTCCACGTAAAACGCGAACGGAGGAAGAGGTCGGACGGAAGATACCATCACTAACTTTCACTATGTACGCCAGCGCACAAGCTTCAACTCTTACCTGATTCCGATAAAGTTTACAGTTTACTGCTTTACGACAAAATACTATACATAATGAGACATTCGGCCTATATTAGGGCCGAACAATTGACTTTTACTTCCTTAAAATTCGACATTCTTTGACAGAGCCTCCCAAAGTTGAACAGGAAGTTCGCAATGAGTCACGTGACCCGGATGTGTATATTCGCCGCAAGGTGCGCTGACTTCACGTGGAACGAGGGTTTGCAAGCCGAAATATGTCCTTTTTTATCCGTAATAAGGGCAGACCTGGAGCTGGTTCAAAGCAGAAGGCAATTATTCGATATATTTGTCTTTTGGGTAGTACTGAGAGTTTAATTGCATTGATTGACGCTAAGTGTCTGGTATATGTGTCTGTGAGGGCGATAATGGGTTAAAGTCAGGTTTACTTTGTTGGTGTGGTCGGCCGAAAAACCCAAAAGGCACCGATAAGCAAGGGAGTAAGATATATTTTCTACACAATGAGTGCCTTGATAAATTACCCTACTTAATGCATGAAGCATCATTTTTCAACGGGTAATAAGTAATAATTCCTTAAAAGAATAAATATAAGTTCACTTGGGTGAATTTAGTGGGTGTAAGCTTTTGGCGCAAGTGCCCCCAGGCAAGCCCGCTTCTCTAGGGGCACAACGGTAACAATGTTAAAATCCTTCGACGTTAGTAGGGAATCGACTGTAGCTTTTATTATAATGCGGGCGCGTACAATAATAGTGCTTACGTATTCTATATACCTTGTTCTATCATCTGAGATCAAAAAAGTATGTCAACACTAGGTTGTTTTGATTATATTTTCGCGAAGAAATGTTGGAGCACACAACTGTTCCCGACCAGCCATCCGCCATATTTGTTTTTGGCGGATGTCGGTACCTGTGAATGCGAGTTGGTTCCTCCTCTCCGTTAGCATATGACTCTCCGCTAGAGGGCCTTGTTAGTCGCTCACTTTGAACTTAAGGACAACAGCAGCGCCCTCTTTCACAGGTCGTTGACTGTTACAAAGTTTGGGACCCAGGCTACATATGGTTCAAATGGTGGCGGGATTCGCCAGGTGGCGCTGCATACACATGGCGGTTGGTAGGGAAAAGTCGCATGCTCCAACATTTGTTCGCGAAAATATGACTGGAACAATCTAGTGTTGACACACTTTCTTGATATCAGAAGATAAAACAAGGTATATAGAATACGTGAGCACTATTATTGTACGCGCCCGCATTATAATAAAAGCTACAGTTGATTCCCTACTAACGTCGAAGAATTTTAACATTGTTACCGTTGTGCCCCTAGAGAAGCAGGCTTGCCTGGGGGCACTTGCGCCAAGTGTAAGCTTATGCCCACTTTGGCGCAAGTGCCCCCAGGCAAGCGCATTTCTCCAAGGGCACAACAGAACAGTATCAATGTTAAATTCTTTAGACGTCAGTCGGGACTCAAATGTAGCTTTTATCATAATGTGTGTACATGCAATCATAATATTTATATACTCTATATACAGTTTATCGGGCAGTAACATCACTTCGCTATTTACTGTTGAATCATTTCTATTAAAAGCCACTAAATGTAATAAATACAACTTATTTTAAAGATAATTAATCACTGATTTAAAAGAAGTCCAACAATGTAAGGTTCTACCAATATTTACACTTTTTTTACCTTGATTGCACTTCGGTAGCGATCCTTTTTTGATCTGCAAGTTCTTGTGCAAAACTGCAAATTCCATTTCAACAGGCCACTCTTGCCAAAGTGAATACATCTGTACACATTTGAGGAAATTTTAACTTAGCTGTATATACCTTGAACCTTCTCAGAAATAATCAGATCCCTCCATAAAGCAGAATTGCTGTTGTCATCTAAATTGCGTTCACTGCTTTCTCGGCAGTAGCGGATCAGTGAAGCACGCCTTTGATGCCAAGCTTTACCACCAGGTAGAATGGCATAAATCATTGCCCCCATATCCGTAGCGGTACAGCTCAGAAATTTAACTAACATTATTATAACAAACTATAAATTATGTGCAATATTACATCATTGACAACCTGATTTGAGATTTTTGAGACAGTCCCAGCATTAAGATACCTGTTTCACTGTCAAAACAGGCTGCAAGATGGCATGATCCATTACTGCCTGAAGTGATCTGTTACTGCCTAATAAAGTACCTTACAACTTGGACCATTTTTAGAAAGGTTGTTGCCGGAGAATGAGTTCGCTACATATGAAAAGAGCCTGGATTCCTGAAAAAAGTTAGCCTAAGATGATGCACCGGCTCCTTAGGAAACATTCTTAATCAATCCTTGGACAAAAGTGATCCACTATTGCCTGATAAGATGTACCTTGTTGTATCTTCGGACATCAAGAAAGTGTGTCAACACTATGTTATTTTCGGTTATATTTTTGCAAAGACATGTTGGGGCACACAACATTTACCGACCAACTGTCTGCTATATTTGTTTTTAGGGCATGCTGGTACCTATAAATGCAACTTGGTTCCTTTTTTTCGTTAGCATATGACTCCACTAGAGCACGTTGTCAGTCACTCACTTTAAACTAAGGACAACAGCAACGCCCTCTGTCAAAAGTAATTGACAGTTACAAAGTTTGGGACAAATGGTTCAAATGGTGGCGGGACTCGCCAGGTGGCGCTGCATACACATGGCGGTTGGTCTGGAAATGTTGTGTGCTCCAACATTATTAATATGTTGATTATTTATTTGTTAATAATTTGCAGCCTGCCAGAAAAAGAAAGGGACCTGCAGAAGATGTGGAGACTCATGGATCTGGCAAAAGATCCACAAAAGCTAAATTCAACTCAGGCCATGAAGAAATACCAAGTGATATAGAAAGGTAAATTTTATAATTTACTGGCAATTATATTAGGTTCATGTGTCTTCAATAAAACCTCAATACATATATGAAATAATTCATTTTAGTGTAAAGCATTCTAATGTATGAATAAAGTTACCAGTAGTCATGTTAAATGAATATAATTCCAGTAGATTTCCAAGCAGCTGAAAATAGAATAATAACTTTTGATCATCATTTCCTCGCATCATTCAACGGTACTAGTAGCAAATAAAGGTAGTCTATATAGTTTTACATAATTCCATATTTCCCACACTCATAGTGATGAAGATGGACAGAAAAAACACATTGAGGAAAGTTCTTCTGATGAGGATGAGACTGCACAAGAGAAGCGTCTACGGCTGGCCAAGCAGTATTTGTCTCAGATTGAACAGGAAGGTAAACTAAAGTGGCGCTTCCGGATTTAACCAGAAGGCCAGTTTGTTAGACAGGGTTGAGTTTGAATAGCTCATGTATGTCAGAAGTTGCTTCAGTATGATGTTAATTTTGAATATGTTAGTTTTGTGCAGAGTAGCATGCCACTCGAGATATAGAGAAGAACTCAATACAGGACAAGGTGTCCTTCTCCACCGAAAGACAATGGGAAAACATATCTGTAAACCCTATCCACATGTATATTTTTAGGCTTCCCTGTAGCGTGTAAATCAAGTTACTAAAAATATATGGAAGTCTGATCAAAAGAGAAGGGAAAAACTCATTTATGAATTAAGATTTATTAGATTATTTTCCCTATCTGCAAAATATTGCTATTTAGATCTATTTGTATTCTCCGGCTATCGGTGTCGGTCATTGTTATATTGAGTGCTGTGTACTTTTTGCAGAAACGGAGAAACGAGACCCGACTGTAGACGACGATGCCCAAGAGGACGATGCCGTCGCTGTACGATTAAAAAGGGACCTAGTAAGTGACTAAGAATATCACTTCATCATGTACACTATGATGATGTATTCGATATAATGTGAAGGCTCTCCGTGGTCTCCGTGTTGATTGCACCGAATAAATATCAAGATAGATAGATAGATAGATAGTTTATTGGTAACTTCAGGCACCAGGCCCCTCGTACAAATACAGAACACAAAAATAACATGCAACCGACTAGAACAAACTTAGTTAATTAGAGAGAATTAGGCTAAACCTTTTTTTCATACATAGTGAATGCTTTTTGTATAAACCTTGCTAAAGAGATTAAACATGTTTTTTCCTCGGAAGTCATAATACATAAAAAAAAACTAATATCATATGTCGTTAAATATCTTGTAGGAAAATAATTATTGCGGAGATTGTCATAAAATGGGCATTTCATATAAATATCAATGGCTTCTAATGGCAGTTTATGTATCATAATTACGGTTTGTATTGCTAAATACGCCATTTCTTTTCACTTCAGAAAGAGCAGAGTGGACTTTTGCAGAGAGTTGTGGCAGATACTGTGAGTACATGTATAGTTGCGTTTCATATAGCAGCCATACGAGTTGCTGTTAGCCCTGCAAAATAGTGTTTTTATGAGTCTCAACTTTCTCAAGGTCATGAGTATAACAGGCTGTTGATATACAGATGTTGAATTATTATAGTATGTTAAGACATGATGTACCATAACTACTGTTGAGTTAGCTGGGAAGATTACATCAGAGTGTGATCGTATTCTTAGGTTTTGAGATACGCTTTCGTGCAATTTGCGTACCATGGGTCCCTGAACCTTTGTACACAGTAAGTACATTTAAAATCCTAAAACTGAGACTGTATAAATCTCATTTTTTTTGTCTTACCGAATAGTATGAAGAACCTTCCACGGATAGTATTAGGGTCTGTCGCGGCCATAAACTTCCGGTGACGTGTGTCGTCATATCGACTGACGGCAAACACATCTTCAGCGGCTCAAAAGACTGCTCCATTATAAAATGTAAGTAGAGGCAAACCTCTCAGTTTCATAAGCACTGCTCTATTATAAAATGTAAGTGGAGGCAAACCTCTCAGTTTCATAAGCACTGCTCCATTATTAATTGTACATCATTAATTATTAAAAGTGCAGCTGGTATGATAAGCAAGTTCAGTGCAACAGCCGGTGCAGGTGGGTGGGAGGTCTGTTGGTTAAAATAGGACGCTTTAACTTATGCCGGTCATGGCGACAATGGGGTCAAGGTGAAAAGGAGCCATCTATCCGAGATTAACCCCCTACTCTTTGCAAAGAAAGAGATCTTTATCCTGCATGGTGCCCGCTATTTGGGGCAACCCAGTGATTATCATGGAACTCCAATGAAGTTATGGTTCAGTTCCGTAAAAAAACGCAGATTTGTTGCATACTATTTTTTTGGAATGGTTTTAAAGAAAGTAGCGGTTTGTTGTTGAGTCAAATGGAAATGATGGTTTACAGTAATACAATGAAACTTGTTACATCACAAGGAATTTACATTACAAAAACTTTACGTCACAAAGACTTTACATCACAAGGACTTTACATCACACGGATTGTTTGAGCAAGATTCATGTATGACGCATTGTAACTTGAACGAGGCAATTGCAGGGTGCACAGAGACTGGCAAGAAGGTGAAGGTCATTCATGGCGGACGAAAGGGCACAGAAAGCAAGCATATCGGTCACACTGCCCACGTCATGTGTATGGCTTTATCAACAGACTCTAAGTATTTGGTACGTATGAGGGCATGTTTACGGAAAAGTAAACGATTTAATTTGCTATGTGATCGAATTGGAGCATTGTAATATTTGATTATTTTGTGCATGTCAGTATCGTGCTTGTGTTGATATGTTGTCCATAGCGTAGGGATGACACATATTGGCCGTATGTCAGTATCGTGCTCGTGTTGACATGTTGTCCATAGCGTAGGGATGACACATATTGGCCGTATGTCAGTATCGTGCTATTGTTGACATGTTGTCCATAGCGTAGGGATGACACATATTGGCCGTATGTCAGTATCGTGCTATTGTTGACATGTTGTCCATAGCGTAGGGAAGACACATATTGGCCGTATGTCAGTATCGTGCTCGTGTTGACATGTTGTCCATAGCGTAGGGATGACACATATTGGCCGTATGTCAGTATCGTGCTTGTGTTGACATGTTGTCCATAGCGTAGGGATGACACATATTGGCCGTATGTCAGTATCGTGCTATTGTTGACATGTTGTCCATAGCGTAGGGATGACACATATTGGCCGTATGTCAGTATCGTGCTCGTGTTGACATGTTGTCCATAGCGTAGGGATGACACATATTGGCCGTATGTCAGTATCGTGCTTGTGTTGACATGTTGTCCATAGCGTAGGGATGACACATATTGGCCGTATGTCAGTATCGTGCTATTGTTGACATGTTGTCCATAGCATAGGGATGACACATATTGGCCGTATGTCAGTATCGTGCTCTTGTTGGCATGTTGTCGATAGCGTAGGGAAGACACATATTGGCCGTATGTCAGTATCGTGCTATTGTTGACACGTTGTCCATAGCGTAGGGATGACACATATTGGCCGAATGTCATTATCGTGCTATTGTTGACACGTTGTCCATAGCGTAGGGAAATCACATATTGGCCGTATGTCAGTATCGTGCTCGTGTTGACATGTTGTCCGTAGCGTAGGGATGACACATATTGGCCGTATGTCATTATCGTGCTCGTGCGGACATGTTGTCCGTAGCGTAGGGATGACACATATTGGCCGTATGTCAGTATCGTGCTCGTGCGGACATGTTGTCCGTAGCGTAGGGATGACACATATTGGCCGTATGTCAGTATCGTGCTATTGTTGACACGTTGTCCATAGCGTAGGGAAATCACATATTGGCCGTATGTCAGTATCGTGCTCGTGTTGACATGTTGTCCGTAGCGTAGGGATGACACATATTGGCCGTATGTCAATATCGTGCTCGTGCGGACATGTCCGTAGGGAAGACACATATTGGCCGTATGTCAGTATCGTGCTCGTGTCGACATGTTGTCCATAGCGTAGGGATGACACATATTGGCCGTATGTCAGTATCGTGCTCGTGTCGACATGTTGTCCATAGCGTAGGGATGACACATATTGGCCGTATGTCAGTATCGTGCTTGTGTTGATATGTTGTTCATAGCGTAGGGATGACACATATTGGCCGTATGTCAGTATCGTGCTCGTGTTGACATGTTGTCCATAGCGTAGGGAAATCACATATTGGCCGTATGTCAGTATCGTGCTCGTGCGGACATGTTGTCCGTAGGGATGACACATATTGGCCGTATGTCAGTATCGTGCTCGTGCGGACATGTTCTCCGTAGGGATGACACATATTGGCCGTATGTCAGTATCGTGCTCGTGCGGACATGTTGTCCGTAGGGATGACATATATACGCTGTATGATTAACTCTGTCTTTCCAACGCAGGCGTCGGGAGACAGAAACAAATTGATCTTAGCGTGGAACGCCGAGACTTGCGAGTTGCTAGGGACGCTCCAGGGCCATCGGGATGTTGTCAGCGTAAGTCACATGTTGCTATGCCTACCTCGCCTATTGTTATGGATTTATCTAGTTTATAAACCTGAACCCATCGTGATTATCAGTAAAACTTCGTTTGTGCGCATGCCTGTTGTATAGTTGACATGACACATTGGCTTGTTCAGTGTGGTAATTTGGGGATAGAAATGAAGTATTTACGGCATGATGATGAAGTATGCTTTCGCTAGCTGCGCGAATCGATCTATCGTGTTATGTAAGTCTAGATTGAAGGTATCTTTCTTTTTCAAGGGCCTGGCGTTCAGGAAAGGTTCGCATCAGCTGTTCAGTTGTTCCCATGACAGAACTGTTAAGATCTGGAACGTTGACAGCTTGACATATGTGGAAACGCTGTAAGTGAACGTATTCCCTCCATGCATGCTTTGAACGCATGTTGACATTATTTTGTAATAGTTTAAGTTTAATAATTATCTTAATAATAAAAATTCAGAAAAAAACTTGAATTTAGTTAAATAAGACGGAACATCCCGAAGACCTTAATTAATTTAAACTAATACACGATCTATAACTAGTTTGGAGGCCGATTTTGCGTTTGCTGTATGATTAAAGCTTGGACTCTTAACATCATAAACATGGGTTTCTTCCTTTGGCTGCAAGGTTTGGGCACCAAGACCAGATCACTGGCATCGACAGTCTGACGCGGGAACGCGCGGTCACGTGCGGCGGACGCGACAACAGCGTCCGTGTCTGGAAGGTCATCGAGGAGTCTCAGCTCGTGTTTCACGGTCACAGGTCTCTACCGCCTGCTGTTGGCATACTCTTCACCATCTGTTGGCTATGTCCGTATCCTCATATAACCGTTATTGCGATCCTCCTAGACGTGGTTGGGGATTTGTGGGCTGTGTCGATTGTCGAAGTATCTACTTTCTGTCTTTAAGGAGAACTAGGCCATTTTGTGTTGTCTGTTCCGTCCGGTTACTGATAATTGTAATTTCGATGATGGGTCTCTCGATCGTATTTATGTCTACGCACGCAAGAGATGTCAAGGTGTTATATCCAGCGGATACATGGGAGCCTCCCCTTACCTCAGTTGATAAGCATGCTGAGCTGCTGATCAACAGGTCATGGGTTCTCACCCGGGTACCTGGATCTGGCGTGGGGTTTATCCGACCCCATCTAATTGTCCCGGGAGATTTCTTGTTCCAATTGTGCATTCAAGTGATCTAAAATACCAACATTTGATTTTCAGCGGATCCATCGATTGTATCGCACTCATTAACGAGACGAACTTCCTGTCAGGAGCAGACGACAAGTAAGCGCGATTCATCACAGATTACAATGCGGTAGTTGAGAAGTGAAATACGCCCATCTTCGGGTAAATCCTGTCTGTCTCGATCTTGGCATGTTGGTGATTTTGCAAAGCCATTAAGAAAGTAATGTATTAAAATTTGTGTATTTTAAAACAAAGAAGTAAGTGTGCATACAGTTACAGGAAGAACCATCAGCTGCCTATCTTAATATCTTAACTGGATCTTGGCATTTTTAGGGATTTTGGCAATGGATATTGCAATTTGTTTTATTGGAATATTTGTATTTCGAAGAAACCATGGAACTTGCCTACATGTAGATCTATAGCTCGACCATCAGCTGCTTATATATTCGGATATCTCTATATATGACTAAATCTTAGTATTTTGTGATTATGGACTGCTTCATGTTTAATAAAATAAGAACATCACCAATATCGGAATACGGATCCCTGTGTGGTCGTGGTTAACTATGAATAACCTGGTGATATAACGTGTGCTTTGTTTACATTGGTGTGCAGTTCGCTGGCCGTGTGGGGACTGATGAAGAAGAAACCCCTGGTTACAGTGCAGCACGCTCACGGCGGCCCGGCTCCGAGCGCAGGGGACGCAACCCCCGCGTCTCTTGCAAACCCAGCCTCGAGCGCAGAGGACGAAACCCCAACGTCTCTAGCAAACCCAGCCCCGAGCACGGAAGACGAATCCCTAATGCCTGCGGCAAACCCGGCCCCGAGCGCAGGGGACGCAACCCCCGCGTCTCTGGCAAACCCAGCCGAAAACTGGATAACCGCCGTGGCATCCTTGCAAAACACGGATCTCGTAGCTTCAGGTTTGCGCTGTCATTATCATGGTCTGCTATTATAGTACGGGTTCATGTTTATTCGTTTTGCTAGTTGAGACGCGAATCCTAGACTAGTAGGATGATTGCATTCGAGTAAGATCGGCGGTTGAGTGGGTTAGAAGCTTGTTGGGTAGATAGAAAGGGAGCATGTTGCTTACGGTTTAGGAAAGGAGTTCCTCTATTTTTGTATTCCTTTGCCTTCGTTATTCGTTATGCCTGAGTTGTGGTTCAGATATAATTCGCTTGTCTTGTAACCCCCCCCCCCCTCCTCCTATGGTGACTATCGGGAGTGGATCGGGCCATGTTCGTAGACCTCTCAAGTGATGACGTCATGACGTTCCGTTTTACCCTCAGCAGGTTCCAAGGATGGCTGCGTCCGATTATGGAAATGTTGCGATAATTTTCGTCGCTTGACTCCCCTCTTCAACGTCCCTGTGGTAAGTGCATATAACGGATCTCAAGTGTTTCTAGTTGGTATAAGATTCAATCAAAAGTGCTGCAGGTTAACTGAAATGAAACTGAAACTAGCTGTCGTAATATTTTAATTTGTCACTGTTAGTAAGGGTAAATGTTCTTTCAGAATAAGACTGATGATTATGAAGACCTACACGTTTTGAAAAAGAACCGTCAATGGTTTTATATTCATGAAAATGATAATTCTATTCATAAGAAATGTAACTTTATTCGTTAAAAATATAATTTTATTAAATGAAAGTAGTAGTTGTCATTATGTTTGGGTTTTCTGCAGACTGGCTTTGTGAACGGGCTGCAGTTCTCAGCCGACGGTCGTTTGCTGATTGCCGCGGTCGGACAGGAACATCGACTGGGACGCTGGTGGCGTCTCAAGGAAGCCAAGAACAGTGTCGTCATCATCCCGCTGAAGCGCTCCGCCAAGCCACCGGAGGGCGCCACTGCTGTCAGCGCGGCGCCGACTGCCGCGCAGGCTGCCACGCCCAGGAAAGGAAGCGGAAGGAAAGGGGGCGGCAGAGTGGTGCGTCGCAAGGGGAGAAGATGATAGTTTGTAGATGGATGAATGAATTGACTAGAAATATATCAATTGTCGGCTTAGAAATAAATACGCGTATTTGGAAGTTACGCTTAATACTGGTCTACTTTTGGTTTTCGTTGTGTTCGCTAGGTGTGGGGGGGGGGGGGGCTACTACGGGCAGATATCGCCGGGGACTTCGCGTATTTGAATCGATACACATTTGAACAGAAGTGCCGCAAATTTGACTGCATGTTTGCCATTTAAAATTAATAGTGACTGAGGCAGAACTGCTATGATTTATCACGAGCTAGTTCAACATCCCCAGCCTCCGTAGAGCCATATAACCAAGTCGAGAGCGAGCGGCGTTTAATTTGTTGAACTAGTCACAAGCCTGCTTGCTACCACAGACACGAACACCACCTCGTAGACGCACGGTTTTTATTATATACAAGTAAAAATGACCAGTTTACAGGACTGAGCGATACAACACATGTATGATGTCATTAGAGCATCACTGACACGGACCTTACAGCATAAACACATTATTCCAGCTAATACACAGAAACAAAATGCATAGAAATTACCACATACTGCCCATTAGAAGACCAGATTAGACGACCAAAATATCCATATATGGCTGACATTGAAACTGCGTTTTTAAGTCCGTTAGCATACTAATCATATACAAAATATTATCACCGCATTACAATTTTTGCCGGACTGGCAACAAAGGGTGTTCCAATAAATATTATGCAAGCAAACTGGAATATATATTAGTTCTTTGATTCTTGATTCCGTTGAATCCCTCTGAATATGGCAGTAAAGGAATCGAACTAATATTAACCAATTAAAATACGAAGTACAGCGGCAAACTTCTGGGAGTATAAAACCTGTCCGCATCGCCAATTGGTGACAAAATTAACTTCACAACTTTCCCCAACCGGTTGACCCGTTTCTATGCGAAACCAAAACTCGCGACACCAACCGAGCTGTAAAATAACCAGTCCTCCATGAAATGGCGACGTTTCGACACGTTATCACGTGACTGTCACCGGACTACACTACCTCTAGTCAACTAACTAGTCTACAATTGGGAAGAGACTTGCATAAGAGGCACTTGCAGAAACTAAAACCGAAGGTGAACGTTGATATGGTCAGCAACCCTGACAATTACCCCAAGCTTAAAATGTCTGTCAGAGAAAATTTGAGCAGGTATCTTTCTCTCAGAATTGAACTAAAAAATTGTAAGCAAAAAAGAACTAAGCTTCTTATCTAATCGAATCAAATAATTGGTAAGATTGGTTTAAGTAGAACGCGTTAATGCAACAATGCATGGGACAGATTGAGACAAAAAAGGTACCTTGCCACTCGGGGGCAACCCTGTACTGAGAATAATAATATCGAAAAATGTCGAGAGACCAGCCAGGATAAGGGGTGATGACGCCTACATCACGATCACGGAAAGCAAGACTAACAAATCTACCACCAAAGCGAAGCGACACGCGATACCCGGCACGTACAACGCAGTGTGTTCCGCAGTTACAAAGCGAGTTCCAGTCTATATCTGTTACATAACCGATGGTGATAACTTCTTTTCTGCAGCAGTTTCCAGTGAATATTTTACAAGGCTTTATACATATATTATGGCGGCCATCCCGACAAGGTCCTCTTTCGTTCACAAAAAAATAAAATACAAAACACGATACACAAGACATTTAGGGTGGCGACTATGTTGTGTAGCACTTAATACCTATGCCAGACGCTTCCATAACAAAGTACAATAGCTCATATACAGGTTACAGCGACTGCCTGGAAGAAATATTATAACAAAACAAAATAAATATTTATATATATATATGTGTCTGTGCAGGAGCTGATACAGATGCATGCATGTCTGGTTAAAAACAACGGCTATTGGAAATGTAGATGCCCGGGTGTAACTGACAGGCTACGAAGGAAAACATTTGAGGAATATTCCTTAAAGCTGAGGAACCACTCCAAAGAGTAAGATACAAAAATATACGTCACTGTCTGTTTAAGAAAATTTACCAATATTTATTGAAAGGGACAATAATGTATATATATATATATGATCATCGAACTGTTCACCTTCTACACCTTGTCGTCACAATTGTCTTGCGTTGGATTTCATTTGAAGTTCCCAGTACCCAACAACGACCAGCACTGAAGAGATGGTACCATATAATAATGAGTCTATTACAACAAGAATAAATGAGGACAGATAATCAAAATCGGTAGAGAAAAACAATGAAATATAGGACTGATATTATTACAACATCAATATGCGATGTTCATTCCTCAGCCATTTTCGGTATTTTTGTTATTTTCGACATGCAACAAAAAAAGCTTTCGTCGTGGTAACCAGCCACGCCAACGTAAGTTATACATTTTTGATAATAATAAAAGGAAAAAAATGTTCCACCTCTTGATGTCCAATTTGATCATTTTATGTCGTTATATTTCCCCCACATTTTCTCACTGCACATCTTGAGCGTGTTCTGTGTATCGGATCCCCCGCGATCAGCGCTGCTGCATTGCTTCAAGAGTATTTTGACCATCTTAGTTTTGTTGTAACGTTTTCACATCTGCTATGGGGACACGTGGAGTAGTACACATGTCCTTTGTACACATTGATTTTGCTCACCACCAGACAATGCTATATCCCCTAACCTCAGCGGTCATCCGGTGGCACAAGGGGTCTGAATCGATAACGGATATAAATACGCACTACAAAATGGCACAGTTTTCAGGCTTAACATTTGAGGTGTGTGGCCCGTTTGCGACGAGTGAGCACGTCGTGGTGATGGGACATCGATAACTGACAGACGAACACACACGCGGTCATATGAGACCAGCGAAAAGCAATCTGTACATGAGTTCTATGAATCACCGCGGATAACTGACGCGCCGCGATTGGCTTGGTGTGGCTTCACTGCGCGATATCCATGGTTTTCACTTCACGCCGCAAGGAGACGGATGGCTTCCTGGCCGGCACCGGTGGCGCCACTTGCGGTGAGGTGGCGGCATTAGACTGGCCTGGACTAGACTGGACTGGTCTGGCGGTCTCGAAATCAAAGTTCTCCCGCGAGTTGTTGTGTCGGGGACTGAACGGGCCTTGCTTGCCACGGGAACGTGGGCTGAACGGCGCGGGACTCATCGGGGTGCCCATGGAGGGTGAGCAGACGGTGCCCCCCAGGGGGTTACGCTGCATGTCCAGGCTGGTTCCCATCGAGACGGAGGGCGGGTGTTTGGGAGGTACGGGGGGTTTGTTCGTTAGGGAGACGCACGAGGCCGGTCGGCTGACAGGGGTCGCGGCCAGGTACTGCGCACGCGCCGCCTGGGTCGGAGTCAGACTGACCCTGGAGGGTGAGGGCGCTACCGACGTCTCTGAGGTCAGACTGGCCCCGGATGGCAAGGGAAGTACCGATGTCTCTGACGTGAGACGCTGGATGTCACCGACGACGTTGGCGAATTCGCGCGAATCCGTGATTTCAAGGACCGACGTCTCAGAAATCTGCACCCGGAAAGAAAACTGTTAACACTGTATCCTATAGCAAGCGGAATTTATAATTTACAATTGAAATGTAAATTGAGGCAGAATGTACTATTTAATACTGTTATTACCATCACCTATATCGTCTTATGTCGTTTAAAGCGGTAAAGTAGGTAGAACCATGTACGTACCTGTTTGGAGAGAACGTGAACACGCTTGTCCATCGAGCGACTGGTTCGGGCCGGGGAACTGGAGCGGTGGCCTAAGTCTTCACCTGGCAAAACAGCAACATATTGTTAATAATATTAACTATTATACCCATATTTATTCGTGTCTGTGTTAAAGAAATCAATGATACATATTGTATGCTACAAATAAACATGCATATCGTTGTAGAGGTACAAGTAAAATGCAGATACACTCGAGTGCCTCATCCGATATAAACCCATCCGAGAAAAGAAAAGTGTGTCACTGGAAAAAGCAACATTTACTAAAGGGCTCATTATACAAATTCGTAAAACATACATGATGCAGGACGATTTTATCCAATGGCTGGGGACTGCACAACAAGTTATCAACACGGCGATAGTGATTAACATGCACGCCACATATTCGTTTATGGACTTTACTTGACGGCCAAAGCTAACCGAAAGAAAACAGCAGCAATTAATAAATATACACCATTTGGATGGATATAAATGCGTCATGTTTGCTGCTTAACTGGGGAATTAAATTCACGGCAGGCAAGGTCCGAAGGGGATCTACAAAGCTATAGTTACCGGGTAAGCTGGGCCGCCGGGGTGGCAACGCGGGGGGCAACTCCCGCATCTCTTGTATAGAGGGCTCTCGCATCGGGGATCTCCCGGAGGGCCCTGTGGTCTGCGAGCGGCGGTGCGTCTGGGAGAAGCCCAGCGAACCGTGGCCGATTCCACTGTCGAGGCTCACGCTGGAGATGGCCGACGCTAGGCCTGGGGACGGACAGGGAGATTTAGTCATGTATCCCAAATAGGTTTACTCTCAGTACGGGGCTTCGAGCTGACACTGTAAATATCGACATCCAGTTCACCTTCAAGCGCGGTTGTTATAATTACAATGTCGACGAAAAAGTAACAAGCGAACCGGCGGGGCGGCCTGAAGTTTACCTGGGCTTTATACAAATATGTGGTGCTTGAATACACGTGCTTCTGAACTAATCACTTTAAGTAGAAGACTGCTAGACTGACGATTACAAGTCCAGATATCTCTGTAACGACAGGGTTCAGGGCTAAATACGCGGTCGACCACGGCGATGATATGACACCTCGGTATGCAACATGACATCTATATACATGCACTCACTCGGCGTCGAACCTCGCACTTCCAGGTTGGATTCACTTGACACTTTAGTCTCCACCATTTCGATACATTTCTTGCTGCGTTCAGATGCCTGCAAACATAGAACCTTACAAATAAAAATAAATATAATTGTAAACAAGATTTAGTAACTATCTTGTCTGTCTATAATGGGAATCCTACACAGAAATGCAATTTTCAATAATGTAGGCTATTTTGTAAACTCTTTTCACACCTCTAACTCTACTTCAAGCAATCGGTAACTAATAAGGTAATTTTATAATGGGACATTAAAATGGGAAATTAATTATATATATTACTAAATGTATAGTAATATCTATAGTAAGAACAATCATATTCAAAGGACTATCATTCTAACATTAACACACCTCTGGAAAAAAAATCGATAATGTAAGTAAGATCATGCAGTATTAAGCCAATCACCGAGAACCGATAAACCACATGTGAAAATATGTCTTCTCAAATAGTTCATAAAAGGAGTACCGGTAATATTTGTGCAATGAACCAAAGTGCAATAATATGTACATTTTAATAATTAATACGATATGCCCACATAACATGGCTAATACGATATATCTATATATATCTGTGTATAAGCATAGCGTGACCATGCGTAAGTAAGTTTATATACAAGTACGCAAGAAGCAGACAGGACGAGAAGAGCAATGTAATCATAAAGTCATCTAAACTGCATCAAAATGAGGTAGCAATAATAATTTGTCACTTCTCCGTCTGGAAGCGGTTTTTTTTTGTTTTATCAAAAAGTTGAAATCGTTAGAAGCGATGATCACTCGTCTTTACAGACCTGAGGAGAGGAGAGGTCTGATGTGGGGTAAATGGCTGAGTAGGGCCTAGGGACGGCGTTAGAAGCCATCCTATTGATACCAATAGGAGTGCTACTTCGGCGTCGGCTTCCGCATTCAACGGACGTTATTAGAGCCGACTGAAGTTGGACCGAAGCCCCAAACCCCGCTACGCTGTTGGTCTACAAAATGGAAAGCCGTGTGCACACAGAACCAATAAAACTGGCAGACACGCTACGCATTCCCATTGGAGCGTAACAAAAATAATCGCAATAGTAAAACTCATCGAGGTGTGCAAAGAGGTCGGAATGAAATTAAACACGAAAATTTGAACACGTGACCACAGTGAAAAAGGTTTTATGCTCCAATGGGATGGCGATCAACGTCTCTGCGAAGCAATAGGTCTGGGAGCTTACAAAATCAGTGAAAATGGTGGTGCCCTTAATGAAGGAAATACATTTTCTACACACAATGAAAAGATCCTAATTAAATCTAAGAAGTAAATGTACATTTGGTCCGGATGATATTCTACTAAGATAACGTGACACTAAAAGATTCGTTAGGGTTCAGACAAAAGAAGTAGATTCTAGTCCAAAATTACATTCATCTACAAAAGATACTGCCCAATAATCATTGTGTTACTTCACATAAAGAATTTTACAATAATAAATACTTATAAGCGTGAATTAAGAAAATGAACAATTGGTGCGAATTCTACCGCAGGTCAACAAAGTGCTCATTTCTTCATTAAGAAAGGATAATGGTTATGTTGCAGGTCAGTTTGGGTAGATAAAACCGTCAAAACTTGATTCATTGATTAATAAAGGTATTAAATATATTTTCTATGGCTAATGGGATTCGTAGACAGAAATACAATTGTCAATGCTGTATGCAGCAGTCTCCTAAAACTACAGCCACTCCCCATGCGTGCAAATCAGTTTCAATGTCGCCAGCATTCTAAATTACCTACGTACAAAACCAGATTTCCAAACTAAGGAAGAATCAGTCCTTGAGCGTACTACCGGTACCACAATCACTACAACTGCTACTAGTGTTGCTGAGGCACAAGATGCAAACATCCCACAACCACGTGACCACGGCTACTTACGTCAGAGAGGGAGAGCGAGCTGTCACGTGGGTTGTCTAGCTCTGAGTAGACGCCAGACGACCGGTTACTGCCTGGGGGTGTGGGGGTGTACGCCGGAGAACTGAAAGAGGCATCGACATGAAGACGTGCAAATATCACTTAAAGTATCATAATGTTATGAGGGGAAGTCTTTTTCATCGCAGTTTGATTGTTTTTTTACGCACACAAATTATATTGGTTTGCAGTTCATGGATATTTTTCTTGGCACGTGAACGATGGCATAAGAAAAGTAACTTTCATAGAAAATATCTCATCTAAACAATTCGTTTCAAAACTTAAATTACATGTTTTAACAAAAATATTTAAATAAAGCAATAGAGAAATTCTATCGATTGGTTCCAGAATCAGGATTTCGGGTAAAAAAAAACGTTCAACATGACAAGGCAAGAGACGAGCTACATTAACATGGATGACGGAGGGTACAGTGGGGTACAGTGAGGGTTAAATATATCGGAATGTCAAGATCATGGTGGGGTGCATACAAACAGACAGCCATATGGACAAGCACGAGTCAATCAAAGCGGACTTACGCGGAGGAATAGCTATTCTGGCTGCCCCGCTTGTCGCCCAAGCTCTGGCTGACCTCAAGCTCGAAGCGACTCATGTTGGGTGAGCCCTGGGGGATGACACACAGACAGACAGACATGCTGTTAGTAATTGTCTGGCTGGGTATCACACACAATAAAAGCACATACAACGGGCGTAATGGAGCTGCCTACAACGCAAAGGTGCATATTATATGATATCATATGTGGTTATTATACTGAGAAAATTGCTTCAACTGCAATTGGGGAAACTAATTAAGCAATACAAGGGAAGTTAAATTAAAATAATGTTTGGCTTTTAGGATGCGCTAGCAGACAATGGAAAAAAACAAGGTATGTATGACGCACTAGTTATAATACGCCGTCACACAGGGGAAGTGTGGTACTTGGACGGGATGGGGTACCATACGCGGGAGAACATAGACACTTACGGACTCCCGAATACCCTGCCTCATCTTGTCGAACAGGTCCTCCATCCGGTTGTGCAGCTCCTGAACGTCCGGAGTGACGAGCTGGCGGTGGATCCGGAGACCCTGGTCCAGAACTTGCAGCTGTCGTCAGGAAAACGATACCATCACACACCAGAGGTCCAGCGTATCACCAAATAAATACACACGGTCACTTTGGAATAAATAATATATGTTTACGGCATTTTTATGTATCTGTAAACGACGTTTAAATGTTAACGAAATTATTGTACCACAAAAAATGTCCTCGCAGACATTTGCACATCATGCACCCATTAGCCTCTTTGGCCTTCTCGGCTCCGTCCGTAGGAGTGTTACATATTGACCACTCTGCGGATCGCCCCACCCCCACCCCCGACATGTTAAGTGGGTCCTTACCTGGTCTAAGTAGAGCTCCTTCAGGCGTGTTACATATTGATCATTCTGCGGGTCCCCCCCCGCACCTCCGATATGTTAAGTGGGTCCTTACCTGGTCTAGGTAGAGCTGCTTCAGGCGTGTTACATATTGACAGTTCTGCGGGTCCCCCCCCCGCACCCCCGATATGTTAAGTGGGTCCTTACCTGGTCTAGGTAGAGCTCCTTCAGGCGTGTTACATATTGACCGTTCTGCGGGTTTTCCGCGATGTACGCCTGCGAGAAGAACGCCTGTGGCAAAAAAAATAATATAACTATTAAATCAAACAGCACTCAAAGTACTACAACCAAATAGTAGGCAGCTACAGAAATTATCTACCTGTCCCTTCGTTCACAATCCATGATTAAAACGAAACTGAGCACAACGCAAAGGGATAAATACATGAAAACAATTATATAACAAGTCGTATTGGCTATAATATATTTTACACGGCTCCTGAAGGAAGTAACAGAACATCAAGTTCGTTGACCAAGTCTTTCACTTTCAAGTCTTTCAAATGACAATACATAAGACATGTATATATGACGTACATCCTGGTATTTGGAGATCCCGCCGTTGACTGCGGCGTCGATGACGCCGTGCAGCCTCATTGTGAGCGTGCGCACGTCATGTGACCTGGAGGCGGGCGTGTGCCGCGACACGTGCGTGCGCAGCTCCTGGTTCATCTGCTCCATGCGGTCGATGGCCACCTCGATGGGGTCCAGCACCACGGCCTGGCTTTCCACGATCTCGAACCACCGGAGGATGCCGGGCAGCTTAGTGGCTATGCGCATCGTCAGCCGCTCTATGTGCAGGGTCTGAAAGAACAAAATATACAATTAGGGTGATGTCTGATATGATATATGAACGTGAAATATATCATCGGTCATGGAATATTGACCCCCCCAAAAAAATCGATTAAAGTTTTATATGAAAATAAGAATAAAGTCCTATTCATGCATAACCTTTAGATGTTATGATGGACGTGTTACAGGTAAGGCAAGCAAACGATTATCTATATTTCAGTCAGAAAAATGCCTGAATATGCAGCATCAGCATCAATCGAGAAGTTCACAACTTTTCACATGACCTCATATAAAAATGCCACGATGTATCGTAGCCGGCGCGAAAACGAACAGAAAAAGCATCCTTTCTTTCAATGATGACATGCCAATCAAAATGCAGACTGACCTTGTGTTCATTGATCTCATCCTTCTCTCCGCGGTGGAAGGGGCGGTCATACTGAAAGGTGTCGATCATGTTGACCTTGTAGAAGTCCCGCACGGAGTCCGGCACATCCGAGGCCAAGAACTCCGGACTGATGTCTGGAAGCGGCTTGACGTGACACACCTGGATATCTGGGGTCAACAGGTCAAGGAACGTCTTCTACTGCAAATAGTATTACCCAGCGTTGGGCCTTTCTTCGACTTGTCATCAGATATCATGAGATGCGCCTGCCAAATTGATAGTTGGGTGGTAATTGCAATTACGGATTGTACCGCCATTCAAATGTAACGTGGAGGCAAATCAAGGGCATAAATCGAAGGAAGCCATAATCGAGCCTGGTGATTAGAATCTACGTTATGCGATGAACAATCGTTATGGTATTGCAACATGTAACAAAGGATACGTTGTCCGTGGCCGTTGCGTACATCGTCCTGTGGCGGGAGATTGGACGTGAGCAATCTCGCTCCGGAAAACTCCGACAGGAGGCGCTCCGAGAAGGCCGCTAGGCGTTCACACTCGATGCCTCGATAGACAAAATCTTTGTTCTGCAAAAAAACGAAGGAAGGGGCATGTAATTTACGATGGAATAGTATTCCGCGTTAAAATAATCATTACAGTTATTACAAAGCATAATAAACAAATGTAAAGATTAGATTAATTTTTTTGGGAAGCGATGGCGTAGCTTTGCGTCAATCTTTGCTGACAGATATATATATATGTAGATGTTTCGGGATATTTACCCTGAGGAAGAGCGGGAATCCTTGACCAAAGAAGCCAACTTTGAAGTACTCCGGCTCGAGACGCTGTTCTCGCAAAATTTTGTCGTAAAAGTGAGCCTGTTTTTGCTGAAAATAAAATAATTTCAATGTAATAATAAATGAGCGCAGTTGTTCAGGATATGTTTAGAGTGAAGGGTTGGAAGATAACGACCATCAGACAATGATTTTATTTTGAAAGGGGAAAACGTACCAGGATGTTACTCAGCTTATTGTACTGGATCTTGTCTTCATAGTGCTTGGCAAGCTCTTTGCACAGAGGAATGCCGTATTCCCAAGTCTGAAGTGACAGAAATAGAGTGCATGATGTGTCAATCATTAATGCTACGATCTCATCACAGCAGTGGCGAATACCTGAAAAGCCCATATGTTAAAAAAAAAAGCCAAATATTCTTACCCAGCCATATTCGAAAATGTTGAAGGCTGCTAGATTTGAGTGATGTGTGAGCTATTCGGCCATAAAATGACCACTGATAGACTAAATAATGAAAATACATGACCCCCCCCTCCCTTTCCTCGAAGAGCCAACATGTATCATAACGAGCACCCGGGTAATCACAGGGTCCATAGGCTATTTTACTCATACAGGCTGCTACATTTGAGTGACACGAAAGCTAATCCGCAATAGAATCGCTGCTAGCTGATACATCAATTTAAGAAGCAAAAAACCTATAAGAACACCAAATGAACAGTGGATTAAACATTGGATTGCGGTAAAGGCGGCGGATGACACGCAGACAGCGAGTACAGTGGTGTAGTAGTGGTATAGTCACTGACCCTGCCGTTGTCAAAGCACTTGATCATCTCCCGGTAGAGGGCCTCCTTGGTGTCCCACTGGCGGGGGTCGGCCCAGCTGAGGAGCTCGGCGTGCAGCAGGACGGTGAAGGCGGCCTCCGTGTGGTTGCCCGCAGACTCGTGCAGCTCCTTCAGCTTGTAGATGTACCGTACGTACATGTCATGCTTGTCGATCTCAGACTTGTAGAAGTTCTGTGGCAACGGGGAGAGAAGAAATGATGGCAGTGGCGCGGAAAAAGGGGGCAGGAAGGGACGTGGGATGCGTGGAGAAGGGCTGTCCTTTGGCCACGGGGGGAGAACAAATGATGGGAGTGGCATGAGAAAAAAGGGGGCGAATAGGGAAGGCGGGGGCGTGGAGGAGGGGTGTTCTGTAGGGCCGGGGAGAGGAGATAGGTTGGTTGGTTATTTAGGATGCCTTAACCAATTTTGATCATACCGCTTCAATGGGAGAAGGAAGGGAGAGTGGAGCCATGTCCCCTTTTAACCCCCTACTCTTTACGAAGAAAGACATGGAGAAATATTGTTTGTGTCTTAAAAAAGGATAACCTCCCAGTACGCACGTAAGTTTGGTATCATTAAAATTGCACAGGGTTGCTTTGTCAGGTCAGTGATTTTTAGAGCGATCGCGCCAAATTCGCGGAAAATATGGGCCGAAACGTGAGTCTACGGCATTTATGACTTTGACTTAGTACGCTATCTAGACTGACATTTCATAAGAAGGTTTCACTCACCAGCAGATTGACTGTGCATGTCATCCTCTTCTCCACGTTTTCATCTCCTTCCATGACATTTCTGAAAACCAAACCATAACAGTTAGCAGAACGGACGGATGGATTGATGCTTTAAACCACCTTCACGCACAGCTGTATTATAGCGGACCATCGTTAAAAAGAGCCTGGGATTTATTAAAAGATGCGGTTTCCTGATCTCTTGTACTTATTAGTCATGTAGAAATATATTCGTCAAAATATAAACTATATTTCGGTCTGAAATAAGCAAATCTCTGCCGCCATGTTAGCTATATAACTCTCCCTTCATCGCGAATATAGGCTTGTTGAACATTACTTGAGAGGATAGGCCGGCATGACTGACTGACCTGTAGTCCAGGAGCCGCTCCAGCAGCTTGGTGACCGACTGGATGAAGGTCGTCCCGTTGTCCTGCCACGCGCTCTCCGACTGCACCTTGCCCAGCAACCTGCCGAACCAACCAGAGACACGCTCAGGCTTCACTCTCCCAGACACAGAGGGCGAGCGCGTCACATGACCCGCTTTCAAGATGGGGGGCTCGCTTGCCTGCGGAGTGGCATTCGATTTCTTCAAGGTCACAGGGTTTCGGCAAGCAGACGGATGTCTCTTGATCTTGTTAGCAACTCGCTGGAAAGTCTTCTTGATGAGCAAGTTTCTTAACGGTTTCTTCTTTTTCTGTTTCTCTGGCGTTATTAAGGCAAGGTCTCCATTTAGAACGCTTTCTTTGCTGGCGAAATGCCACGTTTGGCGCCTGGAGAGCTTGACATCAGTTTTAGCCTCAAAAGGAGATTCTTTGGGGAGGTTTAACTTGCCACGGTTTACTTCGCATGCCATCCTGTCCAGCCTACGGGGGCTTACTCCAAGGGCAGGCATGGTATGTAGGCGTAGAGAACTGTCCCGTTCGGTAATTATCCTTCAACGCAGCACATATCCCAGGACTAGACCACGCAGTATGGCGGCGTAAAGCGATCTATTGGCTACTATATTCCCTTTTAGCGTGCTGTCAGCTTGGTATCCGTGACATGTATGCCTTACCCAGACCCGGGGTAGCCTTATGTATACCAGGGAATGTCCCGGCTCACCTACTGCAATACGCCCCCCACCCCCATCCACCTCCTCCCCCATGCCATATTGACACCAAGCAAGATTCAGCTCGCGAACTGTCAACAACGACCGTTCCAATCGAGACAGGCCCAGTTGGGCCAGAGCTGCTGCTGTCATTGTATAACACCGGTCACCGCTAGTGAGGTGTGAATACAGCGATCAGTTATAGGGGGAAACGGAATAAGCCCAAAGACAGAGTAAGGGTGGTAAGGGGGGGGGGGGGCGGGGGGTAGGGGTAAGCGGTGCAGGAAGTGTCACCCGTGAATTAACCCGTATAACACCCGATCCACCGTTAGGCCCAGGAAGCCCACCCAGGAAGCCAGCAAGCAATTAGTTGAGGATCGTAAATAGAATCACGCAAAGTGGCTTCCACGAAGTTATTCTCCTCCAGTAACGGGTGTGAATTGCAATTTAGTACGACTTGGGGAGTTTCGCTATCCAAATGTACCACCGTCGGTGAAATAATTAGCAGCTACCGTGATATAACGAGTGCCTTGCGGGGCGATTTAGGTAAAGTCCAAAGGCGCGTAGCTTCCTTAGAAGCCCTCAGCAGTAGCTAAAGTTCCCGGACGTCGTAAAATATCCGTTGAACCCCCGCAGAGAGCGACGGGACAAAAGAAGAGGTCGGGAGGCGGAGAGGGGGGGGGGGGGGGTCGAACGGTAAAACAAACATAAATCAGGAAGCAATACAAGGTCAGTCATGGGCCTGGTTTGGAAAGGATAAGAAGATTGTATTTTTTTCTGTTCTAAGTTAAGAGGGGCTTAGCGCCTCGCCTCGCCTCGCCTCGCCCTGTGAACACCGGTAGGAATACCCAGGGATATCTCAGCAACCGACTTAACAGCGAACATGTCATCTAGCGGAATTAAACTGACATCTTTTCTTTGTAGGTCCTTACCATCCTGGGTCAGATTATTGCCTTTAAGCTACGTTGAATTATGACACTGCCACAAAGCATGTCTACATAATGTAAAATAAATCTAAATAATTATACTGAACAAGAACAGCTCAATATTGTGGGGCTACCTGACTGTCATTAACTTATTTACAATCGTCTCGTTCAGTATCTGCAGGAAGCACGACAATGCCTTGCCCAGGCTTGTCCCAATTCAATAACAAGATGGGCTGTTTAATAGATGCAGTAGATAACAATATGATGAACACCAAGAAATCCTATCTACGCCCATAATAAACAAACGGGCATGCAACAACAGATAACAATCACAGCGGGGAAGGGGTAATTAGGCCATTGCGATTTAAGATCCAGCTCCCAACCCCCTCACCCCCCCTCCCACACTACCACTTTTCTCTCTTTCTACCACCTTTAAGCCCTCATATGTTCTTCGACCCTATCCACTACTAAAAAAAACAGGGCCGCAGACATATCTGTGAATACTTTTTTTACCAATACAAAATGAGGAGACAAAACGGGCACAGTTGTATACGTGTATGTCCTATATTGGATGTCACTTGAGATCCACATTTGTAATGTCATTGCGATGGCAGTGTCACAATTATGTACGCAATGGCTCTGTTGGCAACATACATTCTATAACAACATACTCCACAACTTGGGTGGTTCAATGTATGGGAATGACTGAAATTCGAAGCACACTAAACGAAGACATGAAAGCAAGCAATGCGTTGTCATCTTCTTAGATACAGGGATTTATGCAAAGAATTGTGAGCTGAAAAGAACTACAGATCAACACATATTTGCCAAAAATATAACCAATCAATAACAAAGTAAACAACATGGCTTCCTGCAGGATATGTAAAGTAGTACCAGCTGAAAATCAGTTGGTGCAAAGTGCTACAACTGTCGGCCCAAATCACACAATTACACAGAGCAAGCGGCAAGGCATAGCACGTACGGTGACAACACCACATTCAAGTAAGTCATGAGAAGAGAACAATTGGAAATAAGTTGGTTTATAAGGATGGGCAAAAGTCTAAACACCGAATACCAGAACCACAGTATACAGGTCAGCACATCACTAAACACCAAACAAGAGACATTCCATTATATTACATGATGCGTCACCACTGAACAACAATCCAACTTACACGCTTGTTAGGTATTCCCTGTTATAGGAGACGCCAGCAGACAAAAGGTGGAGCTTCATTAGTATGCTATCACGGCTATTACAAATAATTTTGCTTCCACATCTGTACAAGACAATTAGCCACGCCCATGGCGTGCGTGTCAGATGGTAGTCTAAGAGTTATTTGGATTATAAGGTAACGAGCTATAGACTGTGCGTTGCAATAAATATAAAGTCATTCATTTATTCCACATGTACATAATGTCAATTATTGCAATCGCATGAAGCCAATATCACCGTGGGACAAAATAATGCATTGAGCAAATTCACGGCCAGATCTCTATTCTACGCTCAGGCAATAAGTTGAACATGACAACCGTAGCTGCAGTATCAAATTCCCGCATAAAAATGACCAAAGTTAAAAATCGCCTGTCATTTGATAAAAAAATAAATGTCTATATAACAGAGCGACATCTGATCCAAAAAGCGTTAATAGACGTCAACATGAGATGATCGTAGCTTGGCACATATATTGCGGACCAGGACAGCATAATTACACTTATCGACTTGATTGCAGGCACGCGGTACGTATATCTGTAGCACGGAGCAGTCGGATACTATAGCTTATAAGTATCTACATAGTAAGTCTAATAATAAAAATATAGCTGACTACAAGAGCAAGATATATATTAATCCACTGGCACTGAAATACGCCGTTGAAACTGATCGACAAGATGGGCCAAGCGTCACCAAGGAGACCCTATACCCTGCATATGCTCTGAAAGTTTGTATCTGGCTCGACCAAGCCATGAATGAGTCATTGGATTTGAAATTCCCTATTACGTGGCTGGCAGTGTTGTGCGACAGAAGCCAAAGAGGAGTGAAATATATTGTTAGTGTTGTTAGCGTACACACTGTACAGTCAGTGCTGAGCTGCGTTACCTGCGAAACTCCTTTCTGCCACTACAAGTGAACAGAGGATATGACGTCACGGGTGAACAAAAGCACGAGGCACGGATTGATTAAGACGCACGATGAAAACACGAAGCGGTATTTCTTACTCACAGTATGATTCTACAGGTCCTACACAAGTAGCAAAAATAATTATATATTGTTTGAAAGGAGAGTTATTTCATTACTGCTATCGAGCTGTGCGATGTCTCATAGCATTAGTAGCGATGTACAAGGGTATAAGATAATTTGAACCGCCGTTTTGACCGAAATGTGGATCGCCGAAACACTTATCTGGTTACACAAAACACGTTCAAGTAGGTAACTAACTTATCTCAAATACATTCAGCTTCTTAGCTGGCGACTGACCGCAAGTCAAATCGCGTATTTTCAAACGTCCTGAATAAAGAGAGAATATGTTAATGTTTTTGAGCATCTGGATCGCAAGGGTTGAGGTTGCTAAGCCAACATAATGTGTCTCGCGGGGCGTGGTGGGGGGTGAAAGGCGCGTTCAGTGTAAGCAAGGTCAGGTTGCGTCCTTGCAGACGACCGTAAGAAACCTCATCGACCAACGAGATTTTTCAAGCGAGACCCTCGTACACCCTCGGTCGTTCATTCGAATCTCAGTCAAATCTATTGGACTGTGTTAGGACAAGGGAAGCCATGCGGAGTTCGAATGGTTTAAACAGCGGGGTAGGCAACTTGGCAACGCAGGATGCAGCTTTTAGTAAATGAAGCAGCGGGGAACGGTGGGTTGGTTAATTCTACTCACACAGTGTTGAAGAGCTGTTTGTACTCGTCATCTCCTTTCCGCTCACTGATGAGAATGTCCAGGCTTCCTATCAATTCGCTTTCCACCTGGGCAAATATAAAAAACAAGACACGCATGTGAATAGAGTTCATAAGATATTCTGGCATGCCCAGTGTATTTTTGTCGTTGTTACTGTCAAGCTGGTGGCTGTCAAGATTGCGAAGTCACAGTCGGAGCGTTCGACCACTTCTGTGGATACTTCACATACAATACCTGCACCCGTTGCCCCCCCCCCCCCCCTGTCCCCACAAGATCCATTCGTCACCCTTTCTCATGCACCATCTTGTACACAATGTCCCCGCACCGGACAGCAGGGCCGGGGTCAACCCATCTTCATAAGACCTGAGTGATCAGCTACGGCTAAACTATCATGTCACCTCTCCCGGTTAGAGTTACAAAGGGTTCGTGCAAGCCAGTGGATATCATGGCTTCGCGTGCCAGAGCCCGTATTCTCAAACAAGTTGCGAAGATCGCAAGAACAAGTTGCGAAGATCGCAACTCGTTCGAATATACGGGCCCTGGGATGGGTTTAACTAAGAACAGCTGTTCCATCCTCTCCGCGCCTTCATGCGAGTGTAGGATAGAAGACTTGTGCTGACGTAAACCATAAATGATATCATCTCCATGGTTCGTCCCCAGCACCGGCTACCGCGCGTCCTCTGGGCTCTACGACAAATCTCATGGACATGGCGTGCGATAGCTGACCTGTTTGAAGTGGCCGTAAGCCTGCTGGGCGCACTCCATCATGTCAAAGAATATGGGCAGCGTGGCGATAGCTGACCTGTTTGAAGTGGCCGTGAGCCCGCTGGGCGCCCTCCATCATGTCAAAGAATATGGGTAGCGTGGCGATAGCTGACCTGTTTGAAGTGGCCGTAAGCCTGCTGGGTGCACTCCATCATATCAAAGAATATGGGTAGCGTGGCGATAGCTGACCTGTTTGAAGTGGCCGTAAGCCCGCTGGGCGCACTCCATCATGTCAAAGAATATGGGTAGTGGGGCGATAGCTGACCTGTTTGAAGTGGCCGTGAGCACGCTGGGCGCACTCCATCATGTCAAAGAATATGGGTAGTGGGGCGATAGCTGACCTGTTTGAAATGGCCGTGAGCCCTGTGGGCGCACTCCATCATGTCAAAGAATACGGGTAGCGTGGCGATAGCTGACCTGTTTGAAGTGGCCGTGAGCCCGCTGGGCGCACCCCATCATGTCAAAGAATACGGGTAGCGTGGCGATAGCTGACCTGTTTGAAGTGGCCGTGAGCCCGCTGGGCGCACCCCATCATGCCAAAGAATACGAGTAGCGTGGCGATAGCTGACCTGTTTGAAGTGGCCGTGAGCCCGCTGGGCGCACTCCATCATGTCAAAGAATATGGGTAGTGGGGCGATAGCTGACCTGTTTGAAGTGGCCGTGAGCACGCTGGGCGCACTCCATCATGTCAAAGAATATGGGTAGCGGGGCGATAGCTGACCTGTTTGAAGTGGCCGTGAGCCCGCTGGGCGCACTCCATCATGTCAAAGAATACGAGTAGCGTGGCGATAGCTGACCTGTTTAAAGTGGCCATGAGCCCGCTGGGCGCACTCCATCATGTCAAAGAATATGGGTAGCGGGGCGATAGCTGACCTGTTTGAAGTGGCCGTGAGCCCGCTGGGCGCACTCCATCATGTCAAAGAATATGGGTAGCGTGGCGATAGCTGATCTCTTTATTGTGGCCTTGAGCACGTTGGGCGCACTCCATCATATCAAAGAATATGGGTAGCGGGGCGATAGCTGACCTGTTTAAAGTGGCCGTGAGCCCGTTGGGCGCACTCCATCATGTCAAAGAATATGGGTAGCTGGGCGATAGCTGACCTGTTTGAAGTGGCCGTGAGCCCGCTGGGCGCACTCGATCATGTCAAAGAATATGGGTAGCGTGGCGATAGCTGACCTCTTTATTGTGGCCTTGAGCACGCTGGGCGCACTCGATCATGTCAAAGAATATGGGTAGTGGGGCGATGGCTGACTTGTTTGAAGTGGCCGTAAGCCCGTTGGGCGCACTCCATCATGTCAAAGAATATGGGTAGGGTGGCGATAGCTGACCTGTTTGAAGTGGCCGTAAGCCCGCTGGGCGCACTCCATCATGTCAAAGAATATGGGTAGCGTAGCGATAGCTGACCTGTTTGAAGTGGCCGTGAGCCCGTTGGGCGCACTCCATCATGTCAAAGAATATGGGTAGCTGGGCGATAGCTGACCTGTTTGAAGCGGCCGTGAGCACGCTGGGCGCACTCCATCATGTCAAAGAATATGGGTAGGGTGGCGATAGCTGACCTAGCCCGCTGGGTGCACTCCATCATATCAAAGAATATGGGTAGCGTGGCGATAGCTGACCTGTTTGAAGTGGCCGTAAGCCCGCTGGGCGCACTCCATCATGTCAAAGAATATGGGTAGGGTGGCGATAGCTGACCTAGCCCGCTGGGTGCACTCCATCATATCAAAGAATATGGGTAGCGTGGCGATAGCTGACCTGTTTGAAGTGGCCGTAAGCCCGCTGGGCGCACTCCATCATGTCAAAGAATATGGGTAGTGGGGCGATAGCTGACCTGTTTGAAGTGGCCGTAAGCCCGCTGGGCGCACTCCATCATGTCAAAGAATATGGGTAGTGGGGCGATAGCTGACCTGTTTGAAGTGGCCGTAAGCCCGCTGGGCGCACTCCATCATGTCAAAGAATATGGGTAGGGTGGCGATAGCTGACCTAGCCCGCTGGGTGCACTCCATCATATCAAAGAATATGGGTAGCGTGGCGATAGCTGACCTGTTTGAAGTGGCCGTAAGCCCGCTGGGCGCACTCCATCATGTCAAAGAATATGGGTAGTGGGGCGATAGCTGACCTGTTTGAAGTGGCCGTGAGCACGCTGGGCGCACTCCATCATGTCAAAGAATATGGGTAGTGGGGCGATAGCTGACCTGTTTGAAGTGGCCGTAAGCCCGCTGGGCGCACTCCATCATGTCAAAGAAGATGGGTAGTGGGGCGATAGCTGACCTGTTTGAAGTGGCCGTAAACCCGCTGGGCGCACTCCATCATGTCAAAGAATATGGGTAGCGTGGCGATAGCTGACCTGTTTGAAGTGGCCGTAAGCCCGCTGGGCGCACTCCATCATGTCAAAGAAGATGGGTAGCGTGGCTTTGCGCAGCTCAGTCTCCGGCACCAGCGTCACCTGCAGGAAGGCGCCAACCATGCTAGGTACGAACTGCAGTTTGTTGTCCCCTACAAACAAAACATCATCGCTCACATGTTAAATAACACGCAGTTATTCTCCAATATGAACCTGTGCATTTGTCACGGTTGGCAATTACGGAAACATCATGTATAATAAAGTGTAAACTCAGTTGAAAAAGTCGCATTCATCTTGGTGCATACCATGTTCAATATTCTGCTCTAAAATTCTCATCTAGCGTGTTTTCGGGTTAAACATTCATGTATTAATCCACAACTTCAGATACCGGGCTTGGAGGTCGAAGCCGCGAGACTGTAGACCTAATGCTAAGATAAATCAACATGATTTACGACGATAATTACGAATGGAGTATGTGCATACCTAGGTTGTCCCACATCGAGAGTATCTCGTAGCCCATCTGGACACGCATATCTCCGTACCTGGTTAGACAATGACATAAAGGAATCAGTCCAAATACTGGCGCAGTAATGACACTGTCAATACTTACATTAGAAAAAGCCGAAATTTAGGGTTAACATCGAGCGAATTGTGTCCATTCTATCTCTATATGTGTTGCGGCTTTGTTTTGCTTATAACAGCATATCATATGTTTCTTTGCAACATATATTTCCCGTGCAGGTGGCGCCGCATGAAGATCAAACGATGATTAAGGCTCAATAAATTGCACACTATTCTTTCGATTAATCGACACAGATACATTGTTATCACCAGCTCTACAAGCCTGGGAGTTTTCAGTGAGTTTTACTTACTTGTTGAGGATGGTTTGTCTCTTGGCGCCAGAAAACCTCTCCAACTGCAAGCAGTCTTGAGTCAGGAACGACACCGCCAAGTCGAAGTAGCTCTGCCAGACCTGGAGCAATGCCACACAGAACGCCACTTGTAAGACACAACTACACGTACCTCCCACAATGCACCGCGCTCCTCAACCTTGTACTTGCTGATAAACATCACTAGTTATTACCAGGTCAGGATGGTCACAACATTTGATTTTCTCTGGTCTATTTAGGGATGAAGTTCGTAGGTTATGGCGGATATTCGCATGTGCACGGTGCCCTGTGCGCAATCGGCACCCACCATGCGCCAGCGGTTCGCTTTGCTGCACGATGTATGAAGATTCGGACTGACGTCACCCAGCGTGAAACCGCTTTGATGGGTTACTTGAAAGCGGGAAGATATTACATTATATGGTGATGGGGACGGAGTGCAAATGATCTCGTCGTTCATTATGGTCCAAAAATTACGTCTTAAGATATCATTATGGTCCAAAAATTACGTCTTAAGATATCAATCTGTTCCATTTCTTCAGCGTGTTTTGTATCACACCTCTCATGGGTTCGCGACAGGGACAATATCACTGGCTGGGGCCTATCTATACTTTTTTTTTTAGTTATTCCAGCGTAGACTATTTTTTCGACGTTATTCTCGGACCTACGGTGTGAAGCGCCCATGTGCACATGGAGACTGACCTGGGTGTCGAAGTCGTTGCCGGCCAAGAAGCGTTGATTGATGGTCTGACACAGGAAAGACACGGCCCATAGGATGGTGCTAAAACACAGACAATCGCCATCAGACAATATACCATAGCAGGTTTGTTTAAGCATCAATAAAAATGTACGTACAGAGCTTAAAATATATTTATTAAGGACACCACTTGCAAAGCGTAAATATATGAATGGATGACACAACGTGCAAAGCCTAAAACATATTTTTACAAATATCCTTTCAATATGAAAATATCCTTTTGTTGCCTTTATCAGCATTACATTCATCGTATTTACCCTATATTATGACATTATGACATGAAGCAAGCTGGAACCCAAGGATAGACAGATTATATCACCTGTTTGTAGCCATTCGCATCACCATCCAGTCACGTGGGAAGACCATTCCTTTGACCAGCAAAGTCAGCAGGTACAGCATCCGCCCAATGAAATCCTGAACATTTCAATGGATCAACTGATTTGAGTATAATTTCCCTTTTTTAATCCCACAAAACATTGTCATCACTCCAATAGCTGCACCAGATAAAATCGATCGTAGACGTTGCAGGTTCCCTTTTGGTTAGTTGCAAATTATGTAAGTGTTCAAATCAATGTGTATACTAGTCACAAATACTGTTAAAAACTGGTTTAATCTGACATGTTACCAATCGTATGTATTTGCATTGCCTTCCAAACACAAAAAAAGAAACCAGTCTTAGCACACAGGAAACAATGAAAGAGAATCTTGAGAATTATCCATTTGTAAACAAAAATGTCTTACCCTGAGAACTTTGCGATCCTTGTATCCCTCCAGGACTGTTTTGTATTGCTTCTCCTTCATCAGCTTCAGCATTGACAACAAGCAGGCTACCAGGTTCTCCTGTTCATAACAAATACAGAATAATGAAGTTGGTGTCACAACAGGAACGGAACAGTTGTCTCAACCCGATGGTCATTATATTGACACAAGATGCTGACAAGCTAGAGATAAATGACTTCCATTAAGATTAGCTTGTGTCAAAAGTTCATCGAAACATATCCCATGTAAGTAATTAGCTCAGAGTAACTAGATCGAAACAAATACCCATAATACTTGATGTAAAGTTCGAGTACACTTGCCAATATTGATCACTTATTTGCGGTTTGAACAACCAAAAATGTTGCACACAATATTTGACTACATGTTTACATAGAGCGATTATTACAGGCGCCTTACCGCCACGATGTCCGTCGTGTCCCGGATGACGTCTAGAGTGGTTGACATGACAACCTCCAGCAGCGATGACAATATCATCTGAACGTTGTCGTCACAGGCGACATTCTGAAGAGAATGGCAAGAATTCATTGTGCTCATGAAGCGTCATCATGCAATGGTTGGTGACTTAGTAGATTGTGCTCTGCCATGTCAGCCATCAGCCGGTGTGTGGTTCGATTCCAACAGATGCAAATGCCTTTGGTGGTGCATGATGCAGATTTAAGGTCTCGGATCTCCATGATTTATGAACGATCGTGCGCAATTTAATTTTAAACGTGTAACCATTAGTCAGCAATAAACGGAATACCTTTGTGTTGTTATTACACATTATATTCCCCGTGACGTACTAACAAGACGGACCATTACCTTCGCCTGGTCCACGTGGACGCTGACCAAGATGTCGGCCAGGATGTTTGCACACAGTCCTATTTCCTGTCTGTGTACCAGATGCCGTTTCAGCTGCCCAATGCACAGTTGTAGTAGTATGCCTTTAGACTCTAAAGTGAAAGAAAAAAAGATAAATAATCATCATCCATGAAGTTTAGAACACTCTATATACGGCCTTCGATGTCTGAATGCTGTTTATAAAAATAAACATTTAACGCTTAATTAAAGATGAAGAAATAATGCATCGCATGTTCAATTGACTTAGATCTAGCAATCTCAACAACCGACACCATTGCAGACATTAAATCTAATTTCATATCCCTTAAGTGGCAACTTAAAACCAACTTTTCTTCTTCCCATTTTTCATGAAAACCAAAAGAAAGTTCAAATCAAGTGAGTTTAAAGGAATGGGAGGCGACTACTGACCCTCATCGGCAAAGAGGGCGGAGTTGACAATGTCCCGGAGACACTTGAGTTTGACGCCGAAGAGGGCTGCGGAGGCGTCCAGCGCTCGCGGCATCGCGTTCATCAGCTGACACAGGTAACGACTCAGATCCAGGCAGCTGATGACCTGGTTGAACTCGATCATCACCTTGGGGATGTTTTCTAGCAATGCTGATTGGGTCTTGATGATGACGTCACTCTCCATGGACATGGTTTTGGCCATCACGTCGAACACGTCTTGAACTAGAGATCGGAATTGACTTGTTTCTTGGTTGCCTGACAGGGCCCTTGGTAAAGAGAAATGCGGAGAATATAAGTTTAACTCAACCGAGCGTAATCGTCTCCAGAAAGCCATCAGCATTTTGAAGTTTTATTGTTATTAGGTAATAAAGGTTGCTGTTCCGAAGGATCTTTAACGATGCATTCTGAATTAATTTTAGGTTGTCGTGGTATTATGCTAATTGATTTCTCAATATTATCTGGAGTCACCAAGAAACATAACCTGTTTCAGTCCACATATCAATTGAAAGTGCCATGTAAAGTTGATCTAACTCACCTGATGTAGAGCAGCCGGGACTGAATAATGCACTTCGCTATGTGTCCTAGCACCTGAAATCATAGGTAAACGTGCAAAGCTGTATCTTACAAGAACTGGCTCAAATGTCGCTTAAAATAATAATCTTCTACGCTCCTTTGTACATTCTTTGTACATTTCAAAAATGAAGCAAAAACAAACCACGCGTTAATGTCGTTTTTCAATGTATCGGCAAACCAGTGTTTCAACATAGCTCACGTATTACCCACGCATAACGTTAACAAAAAACAATACATTTCGCGGGCTCTAACATGGAAGATAGATTCAAGTTAAACTATATAGTGTTGTTAAGTATGTATTGTTGTTTATTTCGTCTTCCAGGCCTTCAGGCCCAAATGACATAACATATGTGCATAGAACATATTGTTTTACACTAAAACGATGTGTTGGTGACTTTACCTTGAAGCATCGCTGGAAGGGAACTTGCACAGAGGGCGCTGTGATGGCCGCGGTCACAGCTTCCAATATTTCCTTGAGACACACCAACAGGTCCCTTAAAGGTTCGGAGGTAAAATATTAGCGTAATGAGTCATACCACGGATGTTACGCAGGCTGTTACTGAATTAAGCTGATGCATAATTCCCTACTTTACATGTTGGGTACCTTGCTTGGAGGAAAACGTGGTATTATTCCAGATTTTTGCTACCAATATTTCTACGACAATACACGGCCTCGTTGGGTGGCCCACTATATTTTTAAGATATCCGTGTAGGATAACAGTTCAATGATATAAGGTAAAAAAAAATGGAACAAATGCTTATTTGGCCACTGCACGCTCTTGCAGTTTTACCTGTACACCAGTACTGCTGAGAAATGACTGTTGATGTACGCCTCCATTACGGGTTTGAAATGCTCGAACTTTTGATCCTCAAGCAAGTTGAATATGTACACCTGGAAAGACAAATTCATTCCTGATGTCAACATTATCTATCAATTAAATTATTCTAAAATCTTGGCAACATCTTGGCAATCTTGGTAACACCTTGGCAATCTTTGGCAATCTTGGTAACATCTTAGCAATCTTGGTAACATCTTGGAGATCATGGTAACATCTTGGCAATCTTGGTAACATCTTGGCAACATTATCCTCATTGCGACGAGTAAGAGACAACAGATGAAGGCGGAATAACTCACGAGTGCTTTGAAGACATGCTGGGACTGAGGTATGCGGCTGCCATTGTCGAAGGCGAACATGTTGAACAGCGCGTCCATGATGTCTTGTAAGTACTGCACAAAACAAGACCATATCAACCTTATAGCATGTTACTTATATAAACGTATAAATCAGTAATTAACATGAATAGCAACTGCTTTCCAGCTAGTCAGATTCCTTGTCTTGAGTTGATGCCGGGCCGCTATGGAGACAAATGCACACAACTATATGTTCAGATGCATGAAAAGCCTAGTCTTCTGGAAATGCAAGGCAGTTTGGTGACAGGTGTTAACCACAGCCACCCGAAAAAATGTCGACTCATACCTTGACAATTTCCTCTCCTTCCAGGTGCATTAACTTGTCCAGATTCTCCTCCACTCTGTCCGGGTTATTCTTCCACTTCAGCAACCCAAGCAGGTCAGCTGTAAACGAGGCGCCAACTACATTATCCCGAGTGCACAGTACTTAGATACGTGATAGTAGCATGCTCAATTATATGAAAAAATATTCCAAATATCAAAAGGTAACTGCATACGTGTGCAAGCTTCAGTGCACGCACCGTTCTGAGTAAGTTTGGTAGAGCAGAGCAATGTTTCCACGTGAAACTTTTCCTTCTCGTTCAGCCGGAAGTGACTGTTGCCATGGGCGTTGCCATGGGCATAGTTCACTTCCGTGGTGTTACTGGGAAGGGTGATGTAGTTGCTCGGGGTCTGAAGTTTCCGCAAGTCTTCACACTGTCAGAACAAGAGGAAAACATTAAGGAATAGATATGTATCATTCCCTAAGACCTGAAAGTTCTGGCCAGTTCAGTGGGGGTTGCTATAATTCAGTTGGTAAGAGCTGACGGCGTGCCAAGCCAGCCGTCGTGCGTTCCATTTCCGGCTGCGACGCCCGGGAGGATTTCAGCAGGTAATTGACTGGTGGGAAAGTTCGGCTGGAAAGGGTTTTGTTCTCGTGCATTTCGGTACGCCAATGGGTCCTAAATTATGCACTTTTGGTACCTGCATGGGCATACTTTGGGGGGCAGTTGGTACGCCAATGGGTCCTCTAAATTTTGAAGCTAGAGAGGTGCCGATCCTAAGGATTTTCGTCACAGTAGATTTTGCCAAAGTCGTGCAACTTTCTGAACTGTAAGTGGATGGGCCCTACTGTTACAGTTTTTGGTACTTGGATGGGTAGCATTTTGGGGCTTCCAGCGGGCACCTCCTTATACCTTTTTGTATCTAGTTACCCACCCAGGCGGCGACATCATGATTTTCACATTTTCTTGCAATTCAAATTTCATCCATGACAATGTCATATGTGGAGTTTTGAGACTAAACGGTACAAACTGCAAAGTGAAGATTGATCGGTTGGCCAAGTCTCATAGCATCATAGCGATAGCAAACGCCACCTGGCGATCGTCACCACAACTACCTTGTACACCTGCAGCTCGTGACGTCCGTCACAAACCGTCGTTCCATCTATCGTCACCAGACGGATGAACGAAAAGCCGAAGAGTTTTTTCTCTGTCCTATCGTTTCCTGGATCGAAAAAACCTGCAGTCTTTAAATATATTCTGCTAATTTATTACGATGAAGGGTGAGCAGTCTTTCCGTCTTGTGGAGAGACATTTCAACTATACATGCATTATTCAACTTATTAAAAACTCTATATAGTTCAGTTATTATATGTTCAATTTGGTGACCCAGGCCGCTGGCTGCCGTCAAGGTATAAGATACAAATTTTTCAAGTCTGGTCAATAATTTTAGTCAGATATATGAGCGTTATAAGCAAGAGACCTACATGTTCCATAGCAGAACAAAACCAACAGTTTCAGTTTCAACACCTACTTGAGCAATGGCGGAGTTCCAATCTGATGTGTGACCCTTTACACCGATTGATTTCAGTTGGTATGTTTATCTGAAAAATGACAAGATATTGTTTATGGGTCATTCAGTCTCAATTTTTCTCTTCACCTTCGTAGACAACTTATAGATCAAGTACCACCTTATGCTCCATATGATACACCTACACTATTAGATCTTGAGGTATGTCAAAGTCAAGTCAACAGAAGCTTTGCCGCTACTTGCTCGATGACTGTATAAGCGCCGGAGAACCATAAAATATCAACAATTAAAAAAAAAACATAAGCGCACGGCATTTAATCGAGTAACTACGGTAAATATTACCACTGCTGCCTGGCATGAACATTCGTTTGTATTGTCAGACAGGCACTGTGCCTACCGTGATGATGTCATTCCACTTGGGGGTGTTGTTGTGGTAGTACACGAAGGAGTTGTACTCTGACACCTCCGGCTCACCAGCGCCGGGCTTCAGACATTGCTGCGAGGATGTAAAGCATATTGAAGCGACATCGTGAGAGTCGTAAACAAAACCCATTGTTATGCAGATTCATTACGCTCAATGCTTGCGACTGAGTCAGCAAGTTGGGTTAAGAACTACCATATCGCGGCGGCGCATGTAATAGAAAGGCAGCGCCGACTGGTGGTATCTGTGTTGGCGGGAAGGGACCACCATTTCACCTTTCCATTCGTATTCTTGTGCCTCGGAGAAGCTCAACCCACATACGTACCTAGCTCTCTGTATATGGCCATTATGTTCAGGAACAGAACTACTCGGGGATATAGTTAAATACTTATTTCTTGTCCTCACGTTGACTAAGAAAGAGGAAGAATATACCAAGAGGACTGACCTTAATGACCTCTCCGGCCGCGTCTATCACCAGAACGCGCACTTCTACGTTCTTCTGTGCCTTCTTCGATCCCCGCTCGAATTCACCTCTACTCAAGGTCAAGAGCAGGTCGTTTCTGACGTCACCTAGAGATAATGTCACTGCTACATGACCGACATAGGATATCCCGCTTAAAGCGGACTTTGTAATAAAGTACACCCCCTACAGATAGTGACTTATGGCGGTGTCTTGGAGAACACACGAGAGACGAAAAAGGGTGTGTGGTACACTAAAGCAAAACGACAGCTGCACCAGAACTCAACGTGCAGAATCAGCATCACTTTGTTCCTATGTTTACACCAAGATTGACACATATAGTGAGAAGGTATATCAACATCAGGGGACAAAGACGTAGAATAAAACAATTTCGTGGAAGGTTAATTTTCATCTTTATCAAAATACAAAATCGTAACATGTACTGCAGTGTATATGACTAATATTATCATACCTTAACAAAATGGAGTACCATTGCATAACATTCATGCACTACCATAACAGACATTTTGCATAAATGCTTCTCTTACAACATTGCGTCACTAAGATAGCACGTGATGACATAATTTAAATTAAACTGCAAATGATAACCTGTATAACATACAACTGCAACAAACGACGGCCTAATAGTTAATGTACAAACAGCACGAATCACCGTACGCATGCGACATGCTAGTCATTTCCAATTATTATGCAGCTAATGCGTCCCGCAACTTTCAAACAAACTGAAAGCGAAACGACTGAAAGGAGTCCGTCAGCAGAACGCGATTGAATCTGCCTCCTAACTATGTATGAGGAGAAGCCGCGGAAGAATACATTTCTGATTGCCGTCATTAGCTAGGGCCTACTTCAGGCATTCGGCTATTCGTGGTAAAACTTGAGACCAAGGCTTGGTGCCGAGAAAGAGTTACCTTTAATCTGGACTCTTTTTTTCAATAAACATGCATGTCGCCTTGATTTGATGACAATATTAGTCCATACATGCATGCATTATTCCTGGACAATCCACTAAGCCATTATATAAATCAAAGACAACGACTAAATATACGCAAGCGTTGAAGATAAATATGGTTAGTATGCGAACTATATCGATTTTGCGGCAATTGCGACAACCAACGATTAGTCTCTATACAAGTATAATTTCGTCGGGTATTATTAGTTTGAAAGACGTTCCGCCCAATATCCGGAGATGCGCGTTAATTCCCTCACAAAAGGTTGTAAGCCACGAGCGCATTGTGAGGAGGTTGTCGTGTGCAGGGTATTTACCAAGAGGGCCTCGCATCCCTGGGACGAATCACAAAACAGAAATGATGGCGTCATTATTCCTGACAGCTGTACATTGTACCGCTATAAACTTTCCGGTGCACGAGCCTATTTTCAAACAGGCAAGTCAAGTAATTTCCTCCATTATTAGTCGAACTACTTAGTTAATTAACAGGCAAGCGTACAATGTTACGATGTTAACAGTTTAATGTTAAGTGTCATTGAATGTTTTCGAATATACAACAAAAACGACTAACACCAACATGTTGAATATACAAGTGATGCATAAGTAGCTGTTAGGCGCTATATAAAATGTGTTCATTATTGAAAAGCGGATTAGACAGCCGACATGAATACGATTGATACCACACAAGCGGGCCCAGGGTTCAATCAGGTAACTGTATCAGTAACAATGCCTGAGACCGCATGGTATGGTCAGCAAGTATTACACACACGCACTATGACAGAATGCTACTACTGACAAAGTATCACTCGTAAACTGTACCAAGTATTTCCCAAGCAGGGATCTACAACGTGCTTGCTAACCTAGCCGGATTAAACGCAAGCAGCGTATGCACGTAAACCAATGCACAAGGAAGGATCAACTGAAAGAGTTGAGAGACTCGGAGATAGTTGGTAGAGGATGGTGGAAGTACTGGCAGATATACAACAACTTAGGAATTGGAACGAACACATCTCGACATTTACAATGCATTTTAACCTTAACTAAACCGTAAATGTCAAAATAATAGAATAACAATTAATCGGGTATGTTCTTTAAATACATCTTAGATATGATAACCATATAAAATCCGAAGTTGTTAATCGTTCTAAAAGCCGAAAGGTATAATATTCTGATCCATGGGTCGACGATGGTCTACGTGACAAGGTTAGAAACAAGCGCCGCTATGGTGTGTACCTACAGCTGTAAGGTTACGAGGACATGTGTATATTGGACCTGCGAATGCGTCAAACATGCCATAACACCCATAATAACGCAAGCAATTTGCTCCATCAAGACCATCCCAGCCACCCATTTTGAAAAAAACGACTACCGCGGTGACGACACGTGAGGCCACGGATGACTAACGTGAGGATGACACTGCATTGAAGTTACCTGGCATGATGATGTCGGGAAAGCCCAGTTTTCGAGCGACAGCAACGCCCATGAAAGTGACCGGCTCTTCTTTCTTGAGGTCCGGCAGCGATCCTTGGAACATGCGTAAGCCGACGCTGAGGTCTGCAGAAACATTAAATGGACATTTCAAACACGTGCGAGTAAGAAAAATCATTCTACGACACCCACAATCAGAAGATACCAGAGGAAATATTGAATCAATATTGCATACGGACACTGCTTTTAGGCACGGTGTTTCAGGCCATCTTTGTGCACACACGGAATAAACTGGGCCAATGATCTTGTGGGACAATGTAAAGAAATGATGGAACGGCCCCAGGCAGGTGTGGTACATGTAAAAGAGAGGACGAAACTTACTGAAGCTGGTTTGCGTGGTGGGCAGGAGCGACTTGTTCTGCTGTTTCCGACACATTGTCTCATGCATGGTGCTGAACTCGTTCTCACAGCAACTGCGGTCACATCAAAAACAAGGAGGTGGTATCACTAGGCGGTTTCATAGGCTTTAGTCGCGCTTGAAAATGATCTTCGCTTCGCCATTGAATGAACATAGTCATAAGAACCCGAGTAGACGACTTCCTTTAAACTTCGACATCATGACAAATAGGACTGTTTGGCTGTCTTAAACCAGCCATGCATTAACCACACTAGCACTTGGCAAGATATTTACTAATAATATTCAATATGTAAAACTATACAACGTTACGAAGGCGACATGAGCGCATTTCCTCGGTAGGAAGAAAATGGATTCCTGTTGGAGGCGAGAGCCGCACGGGACTTACAGTTCCAGTTTCACGGACACGTCTCGTTCTTCCGTGCACTCCGGGCCTTCATTGAGGATGTCCCGGATGTAGAATACTGGAAGACAAGAAGATTTAGTCTTATCACTGCAAAATATTTGTCCATTGCAAAACTAATCATATCCTACTTTTCCAAGCATACTAACAACATGTTGTGGGTGTGACCTAAACCCTCCCTATGGTTATACATTTTTTAGTTATTGGGACATCATACATAGACTCACCTCCACAGCCATAGGGACGTCATACATACTCACCTCCACAGCCATAGGGACGTCATACATAGACTCACCTCCACAGCCATAGGGACGTCATACACAGACTCATCTCCACAGCCATAGGGACGTCATACATAGACTCACCTCCACAGCCATAGGGACGTCATACATACTCACCTCCACAGCCATAGGGACGTCATACATAGACTAACCTCCACAGCCATAGGGACGTCATACATAGACTCACCTCACAGCCATAGGGACGTCATACATAGACTCACCTCCACAGCCATAGGGACGTCATACATACTCAACTCCACAGCCATAGGGACGTCATACATACTCACCTCCACAGCCATAGGTACGTCATGCATAGACTCATCTCCACAGCCATAGGGACGTCATACATACTCACCTCACAGCCATAGAGACGTCATACATAGACTCACCTCCACAGCCATAGGGACGTCATACATACTCAACTCCACAGCCATAGGGACGTCATACATACTCACCTACACAGCCATAGGGACGTCATACATACTCACCTCCACAGCCATAGGGACGTCATACATAGACTCACCTCCACAGCCATAGGGACGTCATACATAGACTCACCTCACAGCCATAGGGACGTCATACATAGACTCACCTCACAGCCATAAGGACGTCATGCATAGACTCACCTCCACAGCCATAGGGACGTCATACATAGACTCCCTCCATAGGCATTGAGACGTCATACATACTCACCTCCAGTCATAGGGACGTCAGACATAGACTCCCTCCAGTCATAGGTACGTCATACATAGACTCACCTCCACAGCCATAGGGACGTCGGTAAGCAGTAGTTGGCATTTTGGTGCTCTCATTTTCTCGCAGACTTCCTATTAACATTGGTCAAAAGAACAGTCATCACTAGACTGATACGTGCATTATATTAAACATTGGTAAATGAACTATAATGAATAAGCAGCTCGATTAACTTGATGCATTATTAAAGTAATATAAAACAACTCTTTCAAGTTTCTCAAGTTTAATATTCAATACAAAAGTATGATTTTTCTGGTTAGTTCAAGTACATTTTATAAAAAATTGATGACTCAATATTGAGATATTGCTTTGCTACGGGGAAATCGCACAAAAAGAATAAACACGAAACACATAATCACACAAAGGGCGTCGTACAAAGAATGTAAACACTTACCGATTCTGAGTACGTGAACAATGAGGTAGGATTCTCTGATCATATCTTTCATGCCAAGATCCTGCAAAAATTATACGCACATAATGTAAACTCGACGCAAATGCCAGGAAATATCATAATTGCCATGGAATCAAGGATGTTTAATGACGTTTAATGAGATAAGAGATAATTTCGCGACAAGTAAACAACTATTCAGACATATCGATCCCACATACCGTGAAAACAGTCGCTAGTTGGCGCTGTCGGTCTTCGTGGAAAGGCATACCGCTCTTGTTGAGTTTCACTATGAATTTCTCACTGTTATAAAACGAAAAACACACAGAGATCAACATTGCAGTCGAGGGACGGTATTCGACAGCGTAAATATCAAGTAAACCGAGTTCTATCATAGCGTGATCGGTAGTATTTCATTGGTCTGCAACTAAGTTCCATCATAGCATAACGGGTAGCATATCAATCTGTAATACCGAGCGACACCGGGATATCTGTATTATTGGATAAGAGGTAGAGGTGTTTCATAACTAAGACCCAAAAAAGACGTTTGCAATACGAATACACACCTGAAAAATCGGTTTGTCTTGGCATCGTAAAGGGAGAAGACGATTTCGGTCTCCTCGCCAATGTTGGAGGACAGGGCCTTGAACTGCATGTACAGGTGGTAGGTCTCGACGGCTATGGCTGGGACGCTGTCCTTCTTCTTCCGTCGCATGGAATTGTTGATGACCGCCTGCAACACCGCGAAACCTGTTTAGGCCATTTTTCTGTACACATGAGCTAAATCTCGTGGGCTAATGAGATTTACGCCACATTAAGACAAAATGTCACCCGATTCCCATGCATAGCGCGGAGCGACGGACGGTCGGATATCGATTTACGCTTAAACTGCCAGATTCTTGCCAGCCTAGGTCCGTTGCACCGTTTCGGTGGTCGATCAAAGGCGGCCTGTATGAAACATTCACTGCTTTCCTCAACCGTTACACACGGCGGTGCTCGACAAATTTGCGAGCAGACGATCATTTTACAGTAAAAACATGGAGTCACTTGGTTTCTCAAATCGTCTTTTATTTGTTACACGCAAAATGCGTCCGATTGGTTTAAACAGATGACTCCCATTTCTGACTTTCGGGCGGATTTACCTTGCTCGACATTGCTTTACAGTTATTGGGGAAATACATTTTAATTAAGCGAAGTTGCGAGGTGACAGAAACCTATCTACATGTGAGATGTCTGAATGCTGAAATGTAAACCTACCGCGCAATCTTGATATGACTTTTGTCTGCTCTCCTCGTGTAGCAGGTACAGCTGTACTGGGCCAACTTTCTCAGCGTCCACCTGCTCGCTGTCCTCACGCGGCACCAGGTCCAAACCCAGCTTTCTGTAAAGACAAAACCACCAACAAACATTTATATAATCTGAGCATCACTTTTATGCATAACTAAAACAATCAACTGACCCCGAAGCACATGAAAACTCTTGCGCTCTCAAACCAAGAGTCGAAAATGTTCAGAGCTGCAAAATGCTGATAGGCCGATAATGCTTACAGCCGAAATGCGCCGAAATGCGCCGAAATGCGCCGAAATGCGCAGGATGTTTATAACAGTAAAATGACGAGATAAGGCAAATGTTCAGAGCTGCAAAATGACGAGTTGGGGAAAAATTGTACAGCTGCAAAGTGACGAGTTAGGGAGAAATTTTACAGCTGCGAAATGACGAGTTGGGGAAAAATTGTACAGCTGCAAAGTGACGAGTTGGGGAGAAATTTTACAGCTGCGAAATGACGAGTTGGCGAGAAATTTCACAGCTGCAATATGTCGAGTTGAGAAAAAGCTAATTACCTCTTCATGACATGTTTCGAGAAGTTGATTCGCAAACAGCTACCACATAGTTGAATGTGGGAGCATATGGCAAATATTGACTGATTCCCGATGGACACAAGCCCAATAACAAACAGAGCAAAAACATGCCTGGTTGGTAATCATGTGCAGCTAACACTTATACAATAGTTGGTTAGTGATATAGCTGTGATTGATTCAACAGTTCGTGACACGCCAAAACACTGTAACCGATAAGAAGCCTGTTGTTCATAGTTCTTGCGAGGTCTTGTCACATTACAGGGAAATGTCTCGCATCCTAATTAGGCTGATTTGCGATGCACCCGGATATGAATAGAACGGACCTCACTTTCGACATATTGATTAATTCAAGTTTAGTGATTTTAGGGGCTAACAGCAGTAGGCCATTGAAAACAATGTTATACTAGGCCCTGTGTATAAAGTTCATAAGCACACGACTTTCAATTTGAACCTGAAACTACCTCGTCAACAATACAGCAATAAATTTCAGACGTGTATTCGATAGAATATTGAGCCTTGGCACAGCCACGTCCGACATTCTAGTAGAACTTCACAAAAATAAGTTACTATATAAACTACGACTAGATGTCCCATGTGATATCACAGATGTGTCTTGTGAAAATGCCTCGAGCCGCGTTTGGCAGACAAGACCCTTCCCCCAAACAGTTCATTAACCAGAACAAAATGCCATAATTGTGTATTTATGCCAGGGTCCTTCAGACGGCTGTTCAAGTCCTTTACAAGTCCCAACCCTTGTCTCGCATCCTCAAGGCTACGACCTTTATCAACCTTCCAGAAACCGGCGCGCCACCTAACGGCGGGGCGCTGAACTACACGCCGAGGGGCCAGGGTTCCTTTCGACAGCGGACCTTGAAACGGCACCGCGGCGCCACCTCGTGGCACAGTGTGAAGAGATCTCTACGCCGCGAGCTGCGAGAGCAGCTGGGAGAGCAGCTGTGATTGGCGATGAAGTGGGTTAAAGAACCAATCAGAATGTATACACATCGTTCAAAACGTCCATAAGTAGAAACATTCGTGATCGCTTGTGTTTCCATATTGGATGGGATATCAGCTAACAATTGTTACTGATGGCACCCCAAACGAGAACCATCGATCGATGTGAGTAAACCTCACAAGAGGAACAGAGAGGGGGAGTGGGGGGTGAGAAGGGGGGTATGGGGCTTGACAGCTGAGCTATCCGTGATTAATTGACCACAATTACAGGTCTCTGAGCTGTGCAGATCCACATTCAGGGATAGAGTGATACATAAGTTAGGAGATACATGTACATCCACACCCAGAGATGGGGGGATTCATGCTCTGATGTGATTGAGTGGTGGTTGGCCTATGTACCTCAGTGCTTCGCATGTACCCGTGTCCTTCTCAAGGTTTGCCACTTTTTGTATCGGTAAAGTTTCGCGTCAACCTATCCTATCTATATTATCTTATCTTATGTTTTCACCGGGGCCGGCGCGACAGCTCAGTGGGCTAGAGCGCTCGCATTGAGTGCTATGGTCACCTGAGAGCCTAACGGCACGTGGGTCGGTGGTTCGAGCCCTGCTGTGGCCATGTCTGTGTGGTCGCAGGATAAAGATCTCTTTATGTCTTTCTTCGTAAAGAGTAGGGGGTTCAGGTTACCCCGGGGATATGGCTCTACTCTTACTTCCTTCTCCCATTGACGCGATATGACCAAAAGTGGTTAAAACGTCCTGAATAACCAACCAACCTTATTTTTTTCACCCGGTGTTATCATTTCGGTTTCTCTTCTGTTTGATATTAATAAAAACCACATTGGTGCTAATTAGTTACCCTAGCGAACAGCGACCGTATGGTCATAGCCCGGACCAACCATCCAAAATCGTCAATATGTCTTTTTAGTCCTCACCATTTACTGTAATACATGTACTACGTTGAAGGAAGGTGCATAAACCCTGGAGAGAACTGCACTGTTAACAGAGAACCATATTGTTCATGTGTACCAATTGTTAAACCAGTCAGCTGTCACGGAAGATAACGGAAATGAAAAGTGAAAGTTAGGCAACACATTTACCGATTGGAACCGGATCCAAATAACAGATAACCACATCCTGCAGGGCAGGGCTGGTCATGACGACAAAATAACCGCTTAGTTTTGCTTAATTGTTTATTACAATTGAGAATGATTACCCATTTTCACATATTAATAACCGGGAAACGGATGTCTTGTCAGCGGCTGACATTTAGATGCGTGATATATAAAAAAGCTTCAAATAGCAGCACAGCTGGCACGGAGATTTATACCCCTAATGACGTTTCATGACTTATTTCCCACCCATGTTCACATAGCACGATAGGTCGATAGCTCCTATAAAGCATGTATCACTCTATCCCTGCACTTAGATGTACTGATCCGTTCTGATACGTAACCAAGTCAGTCTGAAAATAGTTCCTCTAAATTCCTTCTTTGGTTTTCGCTCCTCATGGCATCCTATTTAAGCAATCGAGTCATCCACCGACGATTTTCACAGAAAAATTCCCATTTGCTATATCTATATAAGCAGTATTACTTGAGCACTCACGTGAACGATACATGTAGATGGGTATAACAAACACGTACATTGTTTCCGCTCCCCCGGTATATTTGGAGCCTGTGAACACCGCAGTGAGAAGTATTCTGGTCGTTGGGCTAGGTTTGTTATGGTGATGAGAACACTGAACACTGGTAGCTGCTGGTATAGAGGCCGAGGGCTGCTGAAAGCCTTAAAAAGCTTTTGACAGCGGCGCTCAAACCGACCAACCGAAGGAGAGGAAATGTGAGGTCAGTGGCGGGAAGGCAGTCGGGTCCCGTTGAGAGTAGCAGACGACACGGCAGCTGGGTCCGCTTCCGCCGCGGGGCAAAAAAAACCCGAGCCAGCGGCGGTCACGTGGTCTGGTGCCATTAAAAATAAAGATGAGGGATTGGGGGTGATGGTGACGGTGAGGGTAGGGTGGAGTGGATGTGTGTGGGGCGGGGTGGGGTCAGGTGACGCGGGATTGGGTGGGATAGAAGTGAGGCGGGGTGGGGTGGGTGGGGTGGGGTGGACGGGATTTGGGGAGTGGTTGACGATACTGGATTACTGATGGGGTGTAGGCGAAGTGGGCGGATGCAGGGCTTTACAGCGCCGGTTTGGGTGGTGGAGTGAGAGTGTCTCGAGGCCTGAATTTGTATTGCGAATGGGGGGTGGAGTCGGAAACGGGAGCCGCAATGACTGGATTACCTTTCCCGGCAGCTGCCCGCCAGGGGCGTTAAAAGAAAGGAAATACGATAAAAGGGTTCAGACGAAGGAATCGAGATGGCAACAAGAGCGAAAAAGAAATTGCAGCGTTGAGACAAGATAATATAGTCCCGATAATATAAGTACCCGATAGATAAGATAAATTGGATAGAGGCAGCGATTCCATCGCCACAGATGAGTAGGGCAAACCTGGGGTATTCGTCAAGTCCAAAACCCTGTGTAAAGAGCTGTCAAGACCGGCGGACCAAGACATCCCAGGCGTGATATCCTTACCGGGACACAAGCCCGGCAGACCCAGTAGAGATCGGCAAAGAAGGGTGATATGTGAAAAGATAGTACATGGAGTGAGCACTACTAACAAGTGTCCATAGTTTCCACCATATAAATGGGCAATTTATCCATAGCAGGTCATCAAGGAACGGAAGGATGTATGAATTCGTGCAAGATTACCATATAAGGAAGAACATCAAATCTATAAAAAGACCAGGAACAGTTAAACCGTTGGCTCGCAATGTATAAAGGCTACGGTACAGCGGCGAGGGGAACACTTATGTAGCCAGGATAATACAGATTACCCGACGCGCATACATCTTCCTCCCCGATCATGGAATCAGTTGTGAAGCTGAACATATGCTGTATTTTGCCCACACCGGACCTGATGTGTCAAAATATGATCTGTGTGCTAGACAATAGAGAACGCTGGAAAGAATTGACCCCGTCACCTAGATGCAACACCTCTAGCGACATGCATAATATAACGATGATAGAACGCGATGGAACCGGGAGATTCCGCCAGCCAGTCTGATGTAGTAAATTTAGTAGCTATCTTTCTGTCTGCCACAAACGAGAGACAACCAACCACTAGCGAAAAAAAAACTAGCGACATTTACCATGTTAACGGTATCATGCGAGTGCTGAAAGTTCAACAATTGTATTACTCTGGGGCACCAATGACGGGACCAGTATCAAATCAACCGACGTGGGTAGCGACCGTCACCATGGTGATACCGGAGAGGGTTTTCTCCATGTCTCCATGGAGCACAAGGGTTTCCCCACCGTGGTGCCGCTGACGGGGTCAGAACGGGGGCAAGGTCTCACGCCGCTGTTGTGACGGAATGGGAGGCCCAGGAAGTGAACAAAAACAACGGCAATGAATAACGCAGAGAAGGCTTTGGAATTTTTTCTTTTTTTATTTGCTTGGCACGGATCCAATATTTTACTCTATGTTAAAAGAAATGGAGTAGGGGGCGGGGGGCGGGGGGGGGGGGCGGGGGCTGGCTGGACAATGGGACCAAGAGCAGCATGTTTTATTTATACGCGCCCCAAAATAACATCAGCCCGTTACCAGGGTTTATGCTGTGCCAATGGCGGGTAGCGCCGCACATGCTGGCCTCCTGTGACGTCACACGCCCCAGGGTTTATGCTGTGCCAATGGCGGGTAGCGCCGCCCATGCTGGCCTCCTGTGACGTCACACGCCCCAGGGTTTATGCTGTGCCAATGGCGGGTAGCGCCGCACATGCTGGCCTCCTGTGACGTCACATGCCCGTTTACGGCAGTCGTGTTTTAACCTCTGACCCATCATACCAAGCTCTAAATAATTTGCCGCACAAAAGAAAAACATGACTCCTAAACCACAAATTGTTTCCAATTCTATGACGTCTATATATGTGCCATCATCATTCAGGGTGTTACGGCCATCCCTGCGCAGGAATCCCTCAGGCCTAACGAATCTAATAGCTGCGGATTTAATCAGTATGTTTTAGCAGCGCTACAAGCTGGAGCGACGCTTGGCTTGAACCAAAGCCCACAATGGGAAGAAAAACTCTCCTGACATTTTGATTGCTGTTGTATCCGCCACGGAGGCGAGGGCTTCAAGAAGTTATTGCCTGGGGAAAAAACCACAGGAAGTCCACAAATGGACTGTAACGAGGGAGAGCCGACACGGCTTCATCCACGGCCATCTAGCGAGATAATACTGACATATTGTATCCCTATTTAATTCTTTATGCGTTGATTTATTTATAAGTACCACCTGGCAAACCTCCGGTCTTATAAACAGTTCGATTGGCCAATACAGATTTGAGCTTTCATAATTACATATTTATTTTTAATCCAACGCTTAATGACAAGATTTAGTTCGCATGTATATATGCGCTGGTGCTTTAGACCAGATCAGTGAATAAATGGGCTACACTGAGTTGTGAAGACACAGATATGAAGGCCATGTAAAGACGCTGATGAGCTTTATGACGTATGACTGCGTAAACCCGGTTATTATCTCTTCAGGTTTATTTAATCCTATGGCTTCATTTTTGATGATGAGACTGCAGCAGCGGTCAAAATCCAATGAGGTGTCCGTTCGCGCTGTGGCCACGCAGACTACAGGCGTTCTTGCCCGCTGTCCTTGCCCTGGCACACCCGTACCAATGACACGGCTATGACGAAGGCGACCTTTCCGCAAACTAATTAAGAACCGACCTTCAGTCCGCAAAAACCATTCTTGTAACACTAATGAATTCCAATGTCGGTTTTGCAGGCTCTCCATTTATTAGTAAGCGTCATTTAGCCACAAATGTCAAAGCCTTAAAAATCAATACAACTCGGTGAGGATTTAGGTGACCTTGACTCGACACGACATTACATGATGGCATCCGGGGACCGACCGACCGACACACCCAATTCCCTGCCTTCCCGGCAGCCTTACCGCATATTTCCATGGCTGCCTAATGAACAACGGTAAAAAAAGAAAGTGACGTGTCCTCCGCGCACACCTTCATTAGGAAGCCAGGCCACAGGCCAGGGCCACGTAGGCGACACCGTGGTTGTGGTGGTAACGCAAGAGGACTGACGTCAGGCGCCACAATGACACTGCCACGCGGAGCATTACTGGTTGACGTAGGTCCCAGTGGCGTCAAGGCCAACGTACGACCGTTACACAGGCCCCGGACTCTCTCTGGATAGCAAGTAGGCCAGTAAGGTAGACCACAGACACACTGGAGCCTTGCTCTAGGCAGAACGGGGGAATAGGCAATTCCATATCCCCAACACGCTGGAGCCGTGCTCCAGGCAGAAAGGGGGAATAGATCATACCATTCCATATAACAAACGCTTGAGCCGTGCTCTTTGCAGAACGGGAGAATAAACCATTTCATATCAGAGGCAGGGGAGTTGCTATCGGCAGAACGGAGGAACAGACCATTCAATACGACAGACAGGCTGGAGCCTGGCTCCAGGCAGGACGGGGGAATAGATCATTCCATATCACAGACGCTGGAGCCTTGCTCTAAGCAGAACGGGGGAATAGACCATTCCATATCACAGACGATGGAGCCTTGCTCTGTGCAGAACGAGGGAATAGGTCATTCCATACGACAGAAACATAAATAATTGTACAGTTGTAAGTGATAATATAGCATATAAATGCCAATAAAGTATTATAACATTTCATGCGTGGACGTGAAAAAAATGACCCAAAATAATTAAATATCAACACAAAACAAATATCAAGTGTTGTTGTATATACATGTATTATGAAGTATGTGCACCGGTGTACAAGAGTGTGATCGTCAGAGCCATCCTATTGCCACACACTGGCCTGTCAGTCATCTTCTCACAGCGCCAAACACAGTGAAGGCATGTCAGGGTCCCGACATGCCGAGCCTCCACATGTCCCGTCCAAACCACTTTTTTCTGATTAACGTCTTGGAAGTCGGTTCTCCGAATCGGAAATCGATGCGAGCGTCGCTCCACTTTGGCCCGTTACGCCATTGTTACGGGCAGCGCGCGCCTATCTAAGTCACGAGGGCTCATTGAAACGGGTCACGTGTAGGAGGGAAGGAATAAACGCGGCCGGCAGGTAGGCGGGCGAGAGCGGGGAACAGGGGTGCGAAAGCGGAGAACATGGGAGCGAGGGCGTCGGGATGTCGCTTGAGACAGTCGGAGCGATGGCAAAGAATCCCCATATAGAACGACTTGACTACAACTGGAGAAGCATATTTGATACCATACGCCCGTAAAGGCTTATTTATTGCCGACAAGACGCGTGCCATTATAAAGCACGATAACAAACATCCAGATACATCAGAAGTCTAAACAATTATATTATTTTTCATGCAAGGTTTTGACTATATTGAAATTGACAACAATACAAATAGTGAACGGTGTCGATGATTAAAATGTATCTTTGACACACGATTTATCCCGCTACTGGTCACGAACCAAGCAGACAGCGTTTAACTTATACATTGCAACGATAGGACACAGACGCCGCCCACCAGCTAAGAATAACAGCCGAACACTTACGCAACCCAATGTGTATTTACTACCGAGCAGACCAGAAGGAAAATGATGAAGGCAGGAAAAAACGATAGTGCCTTCGTCTGAGGCAGAAATCAAGCCGAGTGGACGGTTTTAATGATAATAGCGTTTCGGTTTGATTGCTTGGTCGGCTTGTCTACCTCACGTCAGGGTAACCTTTGACAACGGGGAGGAGGAGGAAGCCAGGCAGCACACAGACGACAGCTGTTTTTTTCGCTCGCAAATACCGTTCCATTAACTACAACGACGTTTGTATTCCTGTGAGACACCGAGCGCCCTGTCATCGCGGGCATTTGCTCGTTGATTTATGCAAGGCGCGTTAAACTGTAACTGCAACAGGTTGAGTCAATGGAAAAGGATTAAAAGTAAAACAGCAATACCCTTAGGATCCACACTGTTCTCTCTGTGCAAGACGACCTTTGTCGTTGACAAACACCTATTGCAACCCCCCGATACCCACTCTCATTTGAGTACGGACTCGGTAGTACTCCCCATGTGAATCCCCCCCCCCTCCTCCTCCCATGTTAATCTGTCGCATGCACTGAATGGAACCCGGAGGCCACCCACCGTTTATAGGACCCTTTATGGCTCTGTAATTGCATACCGATTGGCAGAATAGCATGAATCTCATGTCACTTTTACCATCCGCGGCAACAGCGTCGGAGGGTATATCGCATAAATTAAACATGAATGCACCGGACGTGTTACTGCACTTGACCTTGACCTTGACGATGGACCCGATACCGGCTCTGCCCTCCTTAAGGTACGAGGATATTTGCTGATGCTGCATCAAACATCCGCGTAGGGTGTCGAGTCAATGCGAATGGTGACAAAAACCGCGTCGTCTTGTACACGGGGTTAAATCCCTGCTGTCATAGACATGGGATCTCGACAATCCCTGCTGTCATAGACATGGGATCTCGACAATCCCTGCTGTCATAGACATGGGATCTCGACAATCCCTGCTGTCATAGACATGGGATCTCGACAATCCCTGCTGTCATAGACATGGGATCTCGACAATCCCTGCTGTCATAGACATGGGATCTCGACAATCCCTGCTGTCATAGACATGGGATCTCGACAATCCCTGCTGTCATAGACATGGGATCTCGACAATCCCTACTCGGTTATAGACTTGGGATCTGGACAGTCCCTCCTCTGTTATAGACATGGGATCTGGACAGTCCCTCCTCTGTTATAGACATGGGATCTGGACAATCCCTCCTCTGTTATAGACATGGGATCTGGACAATCCCTCCTCTGTTATAGACTTGGGATCTGGACAATCCCTCCTCTGTTATAGACATGGGATCTGCACAATCCCTCCTCTGTTATAGACATGGGATCTGGACAGTCCCTCCTCTGTTATAGACATGGGATCTGCACAATCCCTCCTCTGTTATAGACATGGGATCTGGACAGTCCCTCCTCTGTTATAGACATGGGATCTGGACAATCCCTCCTCTGTTAGAGACATGGGATCTGGACAATCCCTCCTCTGTTATAGACATGAGATCTGGACAATCCCTACTCTTTTATAGACATGGGATCTGGACAATCCCTCCTCTGTTATAGACATGGGATCTGGACAATCCCTATTCTTTTATAGACATGGGATCTGGACAATCCCTCCTCTGTTATAGACATGGGATCTGGACAATCCCTACTCTTTTATAGACATGGGATCTGGACAATCCCTCCTCTGTTATAGACATGGGATCTGGAAATCCCTACTCTGTTATAGACATGGGATCTGCACAATCCCTCCTCTGTTATAGACATGGGATCTGCACAATCCCTCCTCTGTTATAGACATGGGATCTGGACAATCCCTCCTCTGTGATAGACATGGGATCTGGACAATCCCTCCTCTGTTATAGACATGGGATCTGCACAATCCCTTCTCTGTTATTGACATGGGATCTGCACAATCCCTCCTCTGTTATAGACATGGGATCTGGACAATCCCTCCTCTGTTATAGACATGGGATCTGGACAATCCCTCCTCTGTTATTGACATGGGATCTGGACAATCCCTACTCTGTTATAGACATGGGATCTGCACAATCCCTCCTCTGTTATAGACATGGGATCTGCACAATCCCTCCTCTGTTATAGACATGGGATATAGACAATCCGTCCTCTGTTATAGACATGGGATCTAGACAATTCCTACTCTGTTATAGACATGGGATCTAGACAATACCTACTGTTATCTACATGGGATCTGGACAATCCCTCAATTGTTATTGACTTGGGGTCTGGACAATCCCTCCCCTGTTATAGACATGGGATCTGCACAATTCCTCCTCTGTTATAAACATGGGATCTAGACAATACCTACTGTTATCTACATGGGATCTGGACAATCCCTCCTCTGTTATAGACTTGGGGTCTGGACAATCCCTCCTCTGTTATAGACATGGGATATAGACAATCCCTCCTCTGTTATAGACATGGGATCTAGAAAATACCTACTGTTATCTACATGGGATCTGGACAATCCCTCCTCTGTTATAGACATGGGATATAGACAATCCCTCCTCTGTTATAGACATGGGATATAGACAATCCCTCCTCTGTTATAGACATGGAATCTAGACAATCCCTCCTCTGTTATAGACATGGGATCTAGACGATCCCTCCTCTGTTATAGACATGGGATCCAGACAATCCCTCCTTTGTTATAGACATGGGATCTAGACAATCCCTCCTCTGTTATAGACATGGGATCTAGACAATCCCTCCTCTGTTATAAACATGGGATCTAGACGATCCCTCCTCTGTTATAGACATGGGATCCAGACAATCCCTCCTTTGTTATAGACATGGGATCTAGACAATCCCTCCTCTGTTATAGACATGGGATCTAGACAATCCCTCCTCTGTTATAGACATGGGATCTAGACGATCCCTCCTCTGTTATAGACATGGGATCCAGACAATCCCTCCTCTGTTATAGACATGGGATCCAGACAATCCCTACTCCGACACGAGGTTGTTTTCCTTGACAACACAGACATACATACACTACGCATACGGGATGTCCGCGAGTTGTGTATGTCAAAATAGGAGTTTATAGGACAAATTTCATGTTAATTAATGGATATTTTATCAACCAATAGTATTTCCCAACGCGTCGAGATATTTTTATGACTTATGACTATATTACTAAAAAAGGAAATGTAACTTGTATCTGAAGACTCACCTTATACGTGGAATTTAGCAATAATATACCCTTACTGTCATGCCGCCTGCCAGAGCCATGAAAGTCAGATCATACATATTCAGCTCCTGAATATTTGTGGGCTAATCTGTAGCTTTCATGACCCCTTGGCAGGCAGCATGACGCCATCTTAGTAATAAATCTCTCAACAAGAACACAATGGCATTGATATTGGAGACACACTGTAGAGGACCATGTAGCCCTGAAAGTTACTGTTTATATACCACAGCAAGACTGCAAGTAGTAATCCATGGAAATTGTCTGGTAACCGGTAAAATATAGGAATTATAGGACTGTTGGGCCAAATAGAGACAGCTCCTATGCTACTACAGTCCGTTAATGAGACAACTTTTGCTTAGTCCCAAAGATGGTCTTAATAGCGGGGTTCCGCTGTATTATAGCAAATATATTATAGATAATATAGGATGTATATGAGCCATGCGGGAGGCCGGACTGACCTGTTTCCCCAGTCGATGATGGTGACGGTGCGAGTCTTGAGCTGGGCACACTGGTCCTGGGTCAGGGTGCTGGACAGCAGCACCCGGCGACAGTTGATCAGGTCCAGCATGACGTTCTCCATTGTGCGACACAGCTTCATGTGCCGCTCCTGGCAGGGCACAACCCAGAGAAGGACATTATCGTCCGCAAAACCGACTTAGAAAATAGAGTAAATAACTACAACAACATGGCACACAACATGAAATTCGGTTACCTGCATGACGGTTAGGTATGTGTTGGGACTCAGTCCGGCGCGCAGCAGGCAACTGGTTTTATTGCGACGACGCAGTGTTATTTTTCTAACCAATTATACCATTATTAAGAAAATGCAGTGTGACTATTGTGTTATTGTGACAATACAGGGTAATTCCGACAATTATGTTTTTGAGACAATAGCAACAATGGTGTTTTGGGGATAGTACAACATTATTGTGACAACAATGTTTACAACAAGGCCACAGATGATTCCAGTATCCCAACCCAAAGCTCCAACATCACGGAGATTATTGTTACTATATTGTCATTGTACCACAGATTACATCGGTACAAACAATGACAAGATACATATCGATATCTTACACTACCGTTAAGACGGATGAATATATGGCATTTTATGCGACTTTTGTCCACAGTAAATTGGGCCAAGGAATCATGAATCGATTAGACGGGACGATGGAGCGAGCCCAGCCACAGACACCCAGCATGACGGGATGATGGAGCGAGCCCAGCCACAGACACTCAGCATGACGGGATGATGGAGCGAGCCCAGCCACAGACACCCAGCATGACGGGACGATGGAGCGAGCCCAGCCAAAGACACCCAGCATGACGGGATCATGGAGCGAGCCCAGCCACAGACACCTAGCATGACGGGATGATGGAGCGAGCCCAGCCAGACACCCAGCATGACGGGATGATGGAGCGAGCCCAGCCACAGACACCCAGCATGACGGGATGATGGAGCGAGCCCAGCCACAGACACCCAGCATGACGGGATGATGGAGCGAGCCCAGCCACAGACACCCAGCATGACGGGATGATGGAGCGAGCCCAGCCACAGACACCCAGCATTACGGGATGATGGAGCGAGCCCAGCCACAGACACCCAGCATGACGGGATGATGGAGCGAGCCCAGCCACAGACACCCAGCATGACGGGATGATGGAGCGAGCCCAGCCAGACACCCAGCATGACGGGATGATGGAGCGAGCCCAGCCACAGACACCCAGCATGACGGAATGATGGAGCGAGCCCAGCCACAGACACCCAGCATGACGGGATGATGGAGCGAGCCCAGCCACAGACACCCAGCATGACGGGATGATGGAGCGAGCCCAGCCACAGACACCCAGCATGACGGGATGATGGAGCGAGCCCAGCCACAGACACCCAGCATGACGGGATGATGGAGCGAGCCCAGCCACAGACACCCAGCATGACGGGATGATGGAGCGAGCCCAGCCACAGACACCCAGCATGACGGGATGATGGAGCGAGCCCAGCCACAGACACCCAGCATGACGGGATGATGGAGCGAGCCCAGCCACACCCACCCAGCATGACGGGATGATGGAGCGAGCCCAGCCACAGACACCCAGCATGACGGGATGATGGAGCGAGCCCAGCCACAGACACCCAGCATGACGGGATGATGGAGCGAGCCCAGCCACAGACACCCAGCATGACGGGATGATGGAGCGAGCCCAGCCACAGACACCCAGCATGACGGGATGATGGAGCGAGCCCAGCCACAGACACCCAGCATGACGGGATGATGGAGCGAGCCCAGCCACAGACACCCAGCATGACGGGATGATGGAGCGAGCCCAGCCACAGACACCCAGCATGACGGGATGATGGAGCGAGCCCAGCCACAGACACCCAGCATGACGGGATGATGGAGCGAGCCCAGCCACACCCACCCAGCATGACGGGATGATGGAGCGAGCCCAGCCACAGACACCCAGCATGACGGGATGATGGAGCGAGCCCAGCCACAGACACCCAGCATAACGGGACGATGGAGCGAGCCCAGCCACAGACACCCAGCATGACGGGATGATGGAGCGAGCCCAGCCACAGACACCCAGCATGACGGGATGATGGAGCGGGCCCAGCCACAGACACCCAGCATAACGGGATGATGGAGCGAGCCCAGCCACAGACACCCAGCATGACGGGATGATGGAGCGAGCCCAGCCACAGACACCCAGCATGACGGGATGATGGAGCGAGCCCAGCCACAGACACCCAGCATGACGGGACGATGGAGCGAGCCCAGCCACAGACACCCAGCATGACGGGATGATGGAGCGAGCCCAGCCACAGACACCCAGCATGACGGGATGATGGAGCGGGCCCAGCCACAGACACCCAGCATAACGGGATGATGGAGCGAGCCCAGCCACAGACACCCAGCATGACGGGATGATGGAGCGAGCCCAGCCACAGACACCCAGCATGACGGGATGATGGAGCGAGCCCAGCCACAGACACCCAGCATGACGGGATGATGGAGCGAGCCCAGCCACAGACACCCAGCATGACGGGATGATGGAGCGGGCCCAGCCACAGACACCCAGCATGACGGGATGATGGAGCGGGCCCAGCCACAGACACCCAGCATGACGGGATGATGGAGCGGGCCCAGCCACAGACACCCAGCATGACGGGATGATGGAGCGAGCCCAGCCACAGACACCCAGCATGACAGGATGATGGAGCGGGCCCAGCCACAGACACCCAGCATGACGGGATGATGGAGCGGGCCCAGCCACAGACACCCAGCATGACGGGATGATGGAGCGGGCCCAGCCACAGACACCCAGCATGACGGGATGATGGAGCGAGCCCAGCCACAGACACCCAGCATGACGGGATGATGGAGCGGGCCCAGCCACAGACACCCAGCATGACGGGATGATGGAGCGAGCCCAGCCACAGACACCCAGCATGACGGGATGATGGAGCGAGCCCAGCCACAGACACCCAGCATGACGGGATGATGGAGCGAGCCCAGCCACAGACACCCAGCATGACGGGACGATGGAGCGAGCCCAGCCACACCCACCCAGCATGACGGGATGATGGAGCGAGCCCAGCCACAGACACCCAGCATGACGGGATGATGGAGCGAGCCCAGCCACACCCACCCAGCATGACGGGATGATGGAGCGGGCCCAGCCACAGACACCCAGCATGACGGGATGATGGAGCGAGCCCAGCCACAGACACCCAGCATGACGGGATGATGGAGCGAGCCCAGCCACAGACACCCAGCATGACGGGATGATGGAGCGAGCCCAGCCACAGACACCCAGCATGACGGGATGATGGAGCGAGCCCAGCCACAGACACCCAGCATGACGGGATGATGGAGCGAGCCCAGCCACACCCACCCAGCATGACGGGATGATGGAGCGAGCCCAGCCACAGACACCCAGCATGACGGGATGATGGAGCGAGCCCAGCCACAGACACCCAGCATGACGGGACGATGGAGCGAGCCCAGCCACAGACACCCAGCATGACGGGATGATGGAGCGAGCCCAGCCACAGACACCCAGCATGACGGGATGATGGAGCGGGCCCAGCCACAGACACCCAGCATAACGGGATGATGGAGCGAGCCCAGCCACAGACACCCAGCATGACGGGATGATGGAGCGAGCCCAGCCACAGACACCCAGCATGACGGGATGATGGAGCGAGCCCAGCCACAGACACCCAGCATGACGGGATGATGGAGCGAGCCCAGCCACAGACACCCAGCATGACGGGATGATGGAGCGAGCCCAGCCACAGACACCCAGCATAACCTGTCTGTCCTGCAGACTGAGTAGGCTCCCCCATATTACAGTCACCGCGTTGAAGAGAGCCTCGCACGGTAACAACGCAAGCAATGGATACATTCTCGGCCTCGGATTAGCATCGAGTGGGTTGAACCCGCCAGTTTTACCCCCGCTAGAAGGTTATATCGTATCATAGCGACGCCCCCTGTGTTACTGACTCTCACAGTGGTCGAAGCTTGACATGAAGTCTTTATCATGCACGTGCCATCCGCAAACTGGGGCGCGAACCACCGATATGATCGCCGGCCTGGCAGAGCAAATAACGCGAGAATATCAGATCATTCCCGTGCACCCTCATCCATGCCAAATAACGCTCTATAAATCATTCAACATCCACAGAAAAGGGTGGTTGGGAGGATATTGCACGCGTGACTGCAGTCTTATTAACTAACAGACACAGCGGATTTGTTCATCTACTCAGGATTCTTTTTTTAACTAGTATTGTAAGCTCACGACAGGACAAACGACCCAGACACATAGGATCATGTGACTCACTCCACCTGTGTAGAATCAATGGTTCGGAATTTGTTAGTTATATCCTATCATCCGTCCGCCGCAAAACTGCTGTTGAAACGATTAGATTACAAGATGGACCGTACCAGGAAATACTAATTGCTGATAATTTATTTCCTGATCTTAAGCCGCGTCATCTGAACAGAAATAGCGGTGTTCCTATTCAGTTGTCGTCAGGACCTCACTGTGACTTGTCATCGGGATACCGGATTTCAGTCACAGTAAAAAGCAACGGTGACTGTATTAAAGTTATACAAAGACCACAGGCAACTGTCATTACTATGAAAAGCCACATCTCAGACGAGACTTGGTCCTTCACAAAATAACCTAATTTGTCTCAGACGAGATTTGGTCCTTCACAAAATGACCTAATTTGTCATGCACCTAGACAGCTTCAGAGAAACAGCTCACTTAGTATAAACATGGCAGAAGTCTCGTTGTGTGTTTATTCTCACGTGGGCGTCGCGAGACGATTCAGACGGTCCTTGTATTACCAAGGCACGGACCATTTGATATCCATGTTGTTTTAGTAAAAACAAATCTGGCTTTGCCTGTTATGTTATGTTTGCAAATCTTGCCCTCGTACTATTTAACTGAATACATTTTGTAGAGTTAAAAAATCCAGCTATCACAAGAACCCAAAGCAAATTCTGACATCCCCATGGCCAAAAATTCTAAAATTGAATCCTCGTCGAACCCCAAGAAATATGTTTGGCCTCCACCCATAAAGCATAGCCCCCCACTCCCCCCCGGATATCAATTGGTTTATCCCTAACTCGCTACAACTATTGCTGATAGACGGCCGTGTGTTTCAGCTGATTGATTGCTCACTTATTAAAGAAATATCAAGCTGTGAGGCTCCTAATTATCCCCAACAAGATATACTGACGATCCATTGTCCCGAATGTCCTACCAGCGTTAATATAATTGTAACGGTTTAACGATAACTGTTACCCCTATTATTGTATCGTATTGATTTATTTAATTGAATTGAATTTCTTTTTCTTTCATTCTATTTTTCTTCGTGTGTTTTTTTCTGTTTTTTTTTTTTTTTTTTTTTTTTTGGCCGATATGCGGCAGTCCTAACACCATCAATTTCAGAGTCACTTGTAAGCCCGGTAGGGCTGGGTGAGGGGTTATATTTTGTGTTTAACTGGTTGTTAATATTATCAGTTGTATACCTCATATGTGACTTAAATAAACAATTACTTACTTACCCCTCGCCCCGCCCCGCCCCCCCACCACTCCCCTACTGTGTACACACTTAAGATCGATGGATGGTTGGCTGGTTGTATATTCAAGAAGCTTTAGCTTCAATTGGAGAAGGACGGGAGAGTGGAACTATGTCCCCGGGAGTAACTTCCTACTTTTTGCGAAGAAAGACATGGGATCTTTATCCTGCGACCACACAGACATGGCCACAGCGGGGCGCGAATCACCGATCCACGTGGCGTTAGCCAGAGCACTCAATGCGAGTGCTCTAGCCAACTGAGCTATCGGGACGGCCACGGGATCGACGATCAATGGAGGCAATCCAATGCACGCATTGTCATCATGCATGGCCCATACCCCTCCTCAGAGACTCATCTTCAAGTCTAATCCTTTCTGCGTAACCTGTTTAAACGTGTCACTGTTACCTCCAAATGATGGCTCGGCACTGTCGGGTTATTCCACTCACCAGATATTTTTTCTTCCATATTATCGCCCATTCTCGAAGCACGTAGCTCACTTCACTGACGACTGGATCTTCCACCGGCGAGATGGTCTCTTCAGGGCTGTGAGAACAAAAGAGGGTAACCTGTCAGACAGAGTTGAATGTGCCATTGCATGTTGTGCAAGACGTACATGACATAAAATGTGTTAATACCGGGTGTCGCGTTGTCGTACGTGGCAGAAGCGTCGTACGCTGCTTCGAAATTAAAGTAATTTACATTAGATAGAAATTGATTTTTGGCATACAAGGGGTAACTTAGGGACGATGAAAGTTCGAGATTGGTTACACATGACCCAGATTAGATACCCGTCCCGATTTGAACTCAGAACATACGGATCTGCGGTCTAGCGCGCTAAACACTACATCAGGGAGGTCCCACGGACATAACTTCGAAGATGCAGACTAACAAATTCTCGTAATTTGAGTGTTTAATTCAGCAGCTAATGAGGCGTTATTAGCAATACAACAACCAAATGCCAATGTTATAGTGAAAGGATATGTTCATATGATTAACTGAATACCGAGAAATCCGTTTCTTTACACAAGCACAATAGTAGGCCGCATATATCGTCCAACGTGTCCAAAACAGACAAACATAAGATAACGTAAGAACGTTGGCTGATGATTGGGCCACATAATGATTAACTTTTTATTTGTCCAGATATCTTCTCCAGTGGGTAGTGCAAAGTTGGTACAATTGTTTCAGCATAGCTCACGTATGACCCACGTTAATTATTTAGGTCCAAACATTTAAACATTAGCATTCCCCAATTAAATCATATATACAATGTTAACATTTTCTGTCGATTGTCCGTGTATATAAATCCTTCGGTATTGACGCTCTGTGGTAAAAGATTTCAGTTCTGTCGGTCAAATTGTCAAATGTGAGTACAGCATTACAGACGGCCCACAATCATATCCTCATTGCTCATTCGCTCGACGCATGCAATGGGATAATCCATGACTTTCTGTCCAGTATAATTAATGCGAATGAGTTGCATCACACAGTCAAATATTGTTACCAGCTGCCTGGTTTCCGAAATAGAAAGCCGAAAGCCGAACTCGAAACGACGTTTTATGACAGAGATAACTGCTATAAAGTGTGCAGGATCGTATATAAGCCATATCAGGAAGACAGCGATACCCCCAGCCCCACCACAGGAAATCAGCTAACGCATCCCATGACTTGTGTGATGAAGTAGAGGTTTATGGACAGCCATGTGGGTCACAAATACAAATTTGAATGAATTTAAGTGGCTGGGTTACGCGTGCAAGCGGCCAACTCATGGCGCGTAAACGGCTTTAGTTTGCACTGTCCGGCTAAAATATAGATCGAACTGCCTAAATATATCGATGTAAGAAAGATCTTGATTGGTCAACAATTTACGCGTGTAAGTCGGGTATAGCTTCGGGTATAATATCGAACACGTTGACTGGGTTACACATGTAACCCAGCTACTTATGTGCGTAACCCAGCTACTTACGTGCGTACCCCATTTATTTATGCACCTTATCCAGCCATTTACGCGCGTAAACCTGGCTGGCTAGTACGTATTCAAAAATAAACGCGCTTACATTCTGAAGTAAACGAAATGACTCCCTATAAAGGTTTGGCATAAAATTAACGACGAACCGTCCCAAAATAGTAATTGGCCATATTTCCAACCACTGAAAGTCACGTCTCCCTGTACACTTTGGAGATTCTCTGCAGATTAAGGTAAAAAGGATTCAAGCGTGGGCGGTCTATTGCACATACCTCGCTTTCGTTATACAAAGACATCCTTTGTAACATTACTTATGTACATGGTGACTAGGATGTATGTGCGGCAGCGGGGCAGAGCCATGACAGCGGGGCGGAGCCATGTCAGCGGGGCGGAGCCATATGAGCGGGGCGGAGCCATATGAGCGGGGCGGAGCCATGTGTGCGGAGTCATATGAGCGGGGTGGAGCCATGTGTGCGGGGCGGAGCCACATGAGCGGAACGGAGCCATGTTTGCGGAGCCAGGTGGGAGGAGACATGTGAACTGATCCATATGATGGGTAACGAAATAAAACATAATAGTTTTGTCCAGACATTCACAATGTGCGGCAAGGCTCCGGCCCTCACTCGACAGACATCAGCGATAACTACCACGCCATACAGTGAGTGCCACTTTAGGTGAGGGACATATTACTTGCTAACGCCCAACGCTGAATTAGTTTTAGCTTTAGGTTTTAGATTCACAGGTAGGGTCAAACGAACACACAGTCAGCATCAACATCACGGCAATACAAATAGCACCACGCGTAACATGATAGACCAGAGGAGCGTCACAAGGGCTTTCATTCCGCAGCCAATAAACACAATCCAATTATCTAACCTTCTCCTTGATAAAACGCTCTATATATAGCATGGCTGTCAAAACCGTATGGCACAAGGACATTGATGGAATGGTGTTCCAGGCTACCTTAATGCACACATATGCTCAATCGGCAGACATCGGATGAAGGATATGTGACACAAGTATCAGATTTAGAGCATGATGCAGGGTAGGTCTATACATGGGTACGCTGATTTGCCCAATATAACATACCCCTGATATGGCTCCAGATAGAGGACATCAACAGCTGGCTGCCCTGGATACACGATTCAAGGCCAGATTTGGTCGCACAACAACCTGATGGATTATAGGGAAGGCACGACACAGAAACTCGGGAGCCAACATGTATCCGGGTATTTTACACAAGGGATACTTTTTACAGTGTTTATTCAGCATAATGTGATCGCTGCCAATTTAGTCAGTTTCTAGTACAGCAGACGAGAAAACTGAAAACTTATCGGGGGGGGGGGGGGGGGGGTGACCATAGAAGGCCTTGATTTTGCAACGAAAACGGCAAAAACCGTCATCTTGAAATGTATTCGACTGTAACACCCCCTTGAGGGGGGGGGGGGGCGTTAAACACCCTAAACCCTCCTTCCTTGGATCCGCCGCGGTCATCGCCAAATTCATGCAGACGATGACTTCTATGCAGAGTGTGTACGCTCGTAATAAACAATTTCCATTTTCGTTGCCTGCGAAATATCTTTCATATATTTCGTCATGGATTCGGATTAATGGGAGGATCAAGAACGCCAAATAAGGGCATGGGCACGTTGCGTGTGCGAGGATAGACCACAACAAAAGCTGCATATACATCGTCTTTCGCAGACGGACGGAAGCCAACCAAGCCGACGCTCGTACATAGCTTTGTTGTGCAGGTAAACGTCCGATTGACGTAAGCATTAATGGTCAGAAATCGATAGTGAAGTGATAGCGGCGAATGTACCACGTCTCGGAATTTGTATGGTGCCAGAAATAGTCCCCGGTGCAAGAGACAGACGAGGGGACGGCCACCTAGTGCCAGTTGACCTAGCATAGGCAGGACCACCACGGGCGCCCGGTAGCCGAGGGAATGAGAGGAGTAGGAAAAGGGGGGGGGGGACTCACCCCCAAAGCAATCTACCAATCATGGTGAAAGAAATCTCTTCCATAAATCATAAAAAATAGAGGCAACATTTAGAGAACTGATTTTAATGACAAAAAAACGCGAGTACGAAAAAGACAGTGAGGTGGCAGGAGGTGCCTTGCTTGCATGAACAACCACAGCGTAAGCTTTAAGCTCCCAAAGTAAGCTTCCTTAGTAAGCTTCCTCCTAGAGCTTACTAAATCCGTAGCAGAATTAGCCTGCAGACTGAGTCTGTTCATGCTGATAAGAAATTAAGAATGGTCCACCTCGTTAATTTGGGAAAGCATTTTTCACTCGCAAAATCCATTAATCTGACAAGATGTGACAACATAGTTGGCAGCCCCCTTGATGGCTGGCTGCCTGGGTGTCTTAGCCACACAAGCAGACCACTGTTACTCTTAGGGTAGCTGGTAGACGAACTGCATCCATGGCCCGGCATGAACGAAATTTGATCGTCAGGGAATTACATGTATATATAGCTAAATACATATTATATATAAGTAATTAGAAAATCTTAGACAAGTTAAAACTCAACTTTCAGCGGGTTAACCGACCGACCTACAATCTTACTGATTCGTGATTCTGACTCACATATGGTCTTTACAATGTCTAAATCTTTATTAAACCTCAAATGTATAATTCTTCACACCGGATAATGCTAACAGATGTAATAATTGTATTATTGTTGCTTCCATAATCGGCCTCCTGAGACGCAACCTAAGCCATCGGTTGAAGCCAGCAACCCTTGCACTGATTCATCTTTCATCATCTCTATGCCAACCACCCGTCCCGCCCACCGACCACTACCAATGACTCTGCTGCCGCTGTCGCCAAACCGGTTAGACAACATTGTGTGAGTTTATTCGGCGGGCCGAGCGACAAGGCAAACCGACCGGCCCTGGCAGACAGCCATCGTGGTGACCAAATACCAATATCCGGGTCCTTGCCAGGCGGCGCACGCCAGCGAGAAGCCCTCCCGGCCCGGGGTACCAGGTCTGGGAAGCCAGGCATTAAAACCGCCGTGTCGAAAGTGCGGAATTGTCGGAGATAACGACTCGTTGCCGTCGCCATGCATTGCCCATAGTTAATGGGGCGATGCCAGCCTCGTAGAGCTTTGGGTTGCAATGCCTTGATCTCACGGCAGCCGAAAGACGCGCCGCCATCTTATACATACTGAAATGTTGTGTGTTGGTGTGTTATAGGTCATAGGCCATAAACCTCTCTCCCGGAACAACAAAATGGGATTGGGTGAAACATGACTAACGTGAACTAACTATTCATACCCTGTTCATCTGCGGCTCAATCTCCTTACCATTGCAACTGAGCCAGGACCATGAACCCATCCTCCCTACCCCCCTCCCTACCCCCTAAAATATCAGTAATTATCCTCAGAGTCTGCATCAATGTCATCAACAATGCTTGCTGACATAAGCAATTGTCTGTGACTATGACAACATCGGAAGTCGTGACCAGACACGGGGGGACTAGACTTCATTGTAGTGGACTTGGCAAGTATAATATACATGTATTAATAAATTAAGGTCGTTATGAGCCAGTAAACTGTAGCCACCAGCCAATGTTACCACAGAGTAGGTAATATCTACCCTGTAGTGTTACCCGACCACAGAGGTCGTGACATCACCAGCCAGTGTTGTCCCACAACGGAAACCATGAAATGCCCAGCGGACTGTCCGCTGAGACCGGTAACTGGATATAGGACCATGTCGGTGCGGGGGAAGAGCGAGAACGGGGGAGGAAGGGGGAGGACTGTTCGTGGCGTGTCTATGGTAACGGGTAATCCGGCGGCCGGTGCGGCTCGCAGACTACCGAATCCATGGGAGCGGTGGGTGGCGGCGGATTTTTTTTCCAGCAGGGTCCAGGCAAAGTTGGTACTGCAATCACAATCAGAATTAAGCATTATATTGAACGCCTATAGTGCCCATGGTGGCTTCCGTAGTGCCTTACATACGGGCTAGGGCGGGGCACAGTGGTGGGGCATAGGGTACATCGGTCCACAAAGCCACAACCACCGCCATCGCCGGCCCCTCCGCCACCGCCACCACCGCCATCGCCACCGCCATCGCCGCCACCGCCATCGCCGCCACCGCCATCGCCACCGCCATCGCCGGCCCCTCCGCTACGGCCGCCACCGCCATCGCCACCGCCATCGCGACCACAGCCGACACCGCAACAGCCGCCGCCACCACCGCAGCCGCCGCCACCACCGCCACCACCGCAGCCGCCGCCACCACCGCAGCCGCCGCCACCGCTATTATTATTCAATTTTAATAAAACATGAACCTGTTGTATTGGTAAAACGCTACGACAAACAGCCGAAGCGATTTCTACAACGTAATAACAAGTGTAATTATTGCTTAGTTGTTGATGGTTCCAATAAATTGAATTATAACATTTGCTGGCGAAGGGTTCTGCGAGAGTAGCGCTTCGACTACTGAAACAGCCGTGCTTCAAGGCGGCATAGCGCCTATTGCTGTTTGTTTTGGTGGCAAGTCTCTTTCTCTCAGTCTTTGTATTTTTTCTTCTCAGACGCTATCGTGAACCCCGTACGTATTGTCGATACGTTGTCCAGTCACCACAGGACATAGATCAGGCTGGTTCCAGTGAACATGCTGTTGCATGTTATCGCGGGCCACGTCAATGTGCTGACGTCACCACAAGTGGGATGGCAGCCGGGCCGGTTTCACTCTGCCAGCAGAGGGATCTTGTTCCTCACATCGCCTCTGCCCCACGACACCGCCAACCTCAACGGTACAGGGGGTCACGAATGGTTGTAGAGTGTTGTTTAGGTCGAATGTTTTAGTTGCGCGAAAATCTATTTCAAAATAACACGGGGTCAAAGTTCAAAGCGCTTCACGCTTTTGACCTCGATAGACCTCGAAAACATAAACTTCGAAAGTGACGTGGTTTCTAATTAATCAATATCGAATGAATTCTTCCGGTACGGTATCAGTAGCATAATAAATTCTAAACAGTGGTGTATTCGATGCCAAACTGCGTCTTCACTTCCATTACATTCATTTTTAATTTTTTTACGAAGGATAACGGCGCTTATCTAAATGCCAGTGCGTAACTGCATATACCCATGCAACGATTAAATAACTAAAGAATAGACAGTCTGTCAGTTTGCGGTAAACAGACCTGTGAACTTTCATCAACACAGTATTGGCTTTCAGCGCTAACAATGAAAGCGGGCGTTACGTGACACCCCATTAGTCCTACGGGCAAGACCGCCAGAGCGTTGGTATTGACCCCCCGGAGGGGGGGGGGGGCGAGGACACCCCTCACTTCCGCATGGCATGCCAGTCATGGCATAAGCAGATGCCACATGTGTCCCAGGCGTTCGCTACCAGGCCTATCCTCACGACAAAACCCCACCCCACCCCCTCGTCCTTCCCCGGTGTGACGTAATGTAATTCCGAGCTGGTTGAGGTGGCGTTGGTGGTGGTGATGGTGATGATATCTGCCGCTTCAAGCCAACCGTCCACGCCCCCCCCCCCCACCCCCGACACCACCAACCTCAGTCCTTTTCCGGGTTACGTCCGCAATTGTGATTCCCAAACAAATACGTAATTCCCGAGCTGGTGGTGTGGTGGCGATAACGGTGGTGGTGGTGGTGAGGATAGTTACTGCAGTGGTGTGGGTGGTGGTGAGGACACTTACTGCAGTGGTGGTGGTGGTGGTGGCCGCTGTAGGTGTGAGGAATGACGATTGCAGGAAGTAATGTATGTGGGAGAAAAACCATGACAAGACACACGGAAGTCCTACCACAATCACTACAGTGTCGGCGTCAGTCCAGGGGCCTACCAACATGTGGTGATGGACGTGCCGCTGAAGCCAGGTAGGTTTGCTCAAATAAACCAGACCTGCTGCAAGCAGCTACTCTCCTAGGCGGTTTAACTTCAACATGAACGGGTTCAAACTGTGTGGGCTAATATTTACCATTTAATCTCGAACGCACTTAAACTTAAACGCACTTACGATAACACATCATGGCTGAGAGGGAACAAAGATAATTCTCCAGCATAATTTGCCACGTCCATTGAAATAAACGACGGGATGAAGACGACCCTTGACCGAACATCACCGCATTGCTCATCATCCAAGCTTAAATTTCAACACGATGCTTCCATTTTAGGCAGATAGAAGGATTGACTTCCCATTTCCCGAAATCGTTAAAGCATGAATGACTTCCCGGTCATGAATGGTGTAAGATGCTAAGTGCACCTAACATATATTTCGCTGGACACCTGCCAGTTTCAAGTAATCCGTCATTCAACGTACTTAAGCCACGGAACTGACACCACAGTCCACAAGAGGGACCAGCCTCGCCAAATCTAACGACCCTTGTGATTTTTATCAACCAGGGTTAAGTAAGCATTGATTGCTATCGGTCGCATGGCATATACCAACACCAGGGACCGGCACCAGTTTACTAACCACTTGATTTGATAAGGGACATAAAACTAATTTAATGGATGGCGTAATAGAAAAAGGTAAAGGTAGAAAAGGGTACCACATACTTCGCGAAGAAGGACTGTAAACGTGGACATTCCTACAGTTCAGCCTTCCGGTATAAAAGCTGGTCGGGCAGAGCTCATCGGAATGAACAATTTATGGAACAATTTATAGAACCATTGTGAGCAGGTATAGCTTGAAATCGGGCAAAGAAAACTCGTGGGACATTGAGCTGAATGATACGTGAACGAATCCCTAGATTCGAATACCAAGGGTGATGGGGGATAGAAGTGGATCCGTTTCTCTGACGCTCAGTAACGTGTTGACTGAGCGTCGGAAGGATTCATGTGGTCGTTAGACAAAACCGGAATGAGGTCTAAATATAAAATAATTCTGGTGTCTTTTTTTGTGCACATAAAAGATAAACTGAGCCAAGAAATAGGTTTGGTTGAAACATGCTCCAGGCACGAATCAACCCTACTTGCTTACCAACCGAGCAAGGATATAAAAATCAAATTTATAAAAAAATCAAATAATAGATCACCAACAGCCTTTGCTAACTCTAACAATAGACTGTGAACCACGACCATGTGCAGGTGACAGGGCACGCTAGTGAACCAGAGTTATCACATCAGACAAACAAAAAACAGCTTCACGGTACGATAGGCTGTAAACAAACATTCGTTATATGCATCTAGTCGAATGGAACCCCCTAAAGCTGCTTCAGCTTTATACAGCGAATTCAAGTAAAAACTAAACAGGTGTGCATTATGTGACTTTGGTCCATTGCCATGTTATGACCCCCAGCGTTGAGTCATCTTGGGTCAGAAATGTGGACGCCACAATTGAGTTATGCATAAAATACCGAACATCTTAAAGCGGGCGTTGAGAAATTGTCATGTGGACAACACATTGATAAGAGCATTATATAGTTGTCCGACATCACGGAATGTACACGGCTCATCGACAGGCGATCATGGCGGGAAGGGTAGAGGCGCGGCGGAAGCCTCAATCATGTGATAATGTCGGGAGGTTATGGATTCGATTGAAGGCTTAAAAAACTGGTGCTCCTCTAGGGGGCGGCGAGGCGTTAAGCCGCGTGACCGGCGCCCGGGACCAAGAGCCGATAACGTAGGTCACCGTCAAGGGTTTGCTCAATCACTGCGCTATGTTCGCGGGTCGCGGGGTCGATTTCGGTGCCGTGATTAGGATTCGAAGGCTCTCAGACGGGGCCGATTTCAATGCCGTGAGCAGGATTCGAAGGGTCTCAGACGGGGTCGATTTCAATGCCGTGAGTAGGATTCGAAGGGTCTCAGACGGGGTCAATTTCGGTGCCGGAACCAGGAATCGAAGGCTCTCAGACGGCGTCCATTTTGGTGCCGGAACCAGGATTCGATGGCTCTCAGACGGGGTCGATTTTGGAGCCGTATAAATATCATGAACAGCCCTGGGCATATATGCACCCCCCTCATCACCTAAATAGCATAACGCCCAATGAGGGCACGTATTGCCATATACTCGGGGCAACGCCCTAAATCTTTTCGAAGAAAGACATAGTATCTCTATCATGCAAACCTGTAGCCACACAAGTTGCACAAGTGGGGTTCAAGCCCACGCATCGGTCACTGGACTGATCTATGACAACACACATGCGTTGGAAGAGCCGAAAGTACCAGGCCATTCCCCAATGCTGATTACATGAACAACCGTAAAAACTGGTCCCTTATCAGCACGGCTTTGTAGTTTCCCAGTGATGAGAGCTATCAAAAAACGTTAATCTTCATCACCAGCACATTATGCATGCTTGATGTCCCTTTTTGTTCTGACTTCACACGATTCACTCTGGGTTTTTTTTCGGAGATAACATTATGTCATGTTGAAAGAAATGGCTCTTTATATTGTATATACAACACAACAGGTTGACCGTTTTACTTAGTACAGTACGTCCGATGAGAATATACCAATCAGAAATCGAACTTATGACTGTCTATGTAATCTAGATGCGTGCCTGCTGTATTAACACCCGACAACCCGGCGCACTCCTATGTATATGATGGTTACATTGCACATGTCCTTGAAGTTACATCGCATGATATTCAAGGTGTGTTGTTAAAGTATATGCATTAAATCTTTCAGATACCATATTCCTATGATGACAAAACGCATTGTATATCAAACGTCGCTTGTCCTACTGCGTTTGAAGAGATTATAGAGTGAACAATTGAAAGCGGCATCCTATAGATCTACAATTAGTTATGCCCCCCGTCGCCCCCCCCCCCGCTAGGAAGATGAGAGAAGACGACGATGAAATCGACTCCAAACTCCAAGCCTCAGTCACGTGACAAGCACTTATTAACCGTACTTGACCGAGACAAATGTGATCGTGATGGTTCGTGCCACGGATAGGATGCCACACAGTGGCGGAACGTGTCCCCGGACCCCACGTACTGCCCCAAGTCCGCCATAACTCACTGTCAACTTCACGGCCACGACCTGAGGGTGACGGAGAGGCCTGGGACGACCCGACACTGCCTACCCAACCACTCACACTCCCTCGCTGAACATCTACATACGCCCTTCGTTCTCACCCTTCCCGCTAGGGCGCCATTCAATCACTAACGAGGCAGGCTTTGTAGGTCCGCCCGGGCGCTACAAAATCTGCCGTTTAATCAGGGCGGCCAATCGACCCCGGGGCCCTAATCCAGCTTTGATCACCCGGGTCCATGTTGGCCGGGAACGCCAGGTCAGGTATGGCACCACACGGCGCCACATCGCGCCACATGGAGCCACAACGAATGCCGGCACTACTGTGGCGGTAGCATGCTACGCCTAGAGACGCGAAGCGGTGGGGTACACCGCACAGGTACAAACTGGTGTCCTCGCGGCATAGCAACACATAACCTCTGTTGAAGTTATGAAAAAAAAGACAATATAAAAACAAATTATGTATGATACCAACGCGACAGCAAAACTTGTTGACCCAAACGCGGCATTGAGACAAAAGAGCATTAAGATTCCATGACGGTATAGGCACAAACAACTTCATGACAGCACTGCAGCACACAAAAGTTTTATATGGTTATTATGGCATGGCAAAGAGCTTTATGACCCCACTGCAGCACAGTGACAAGAACAGCTTTATGACCCCACTGCAGCACAGTGACACAAACAGCTTTATGACCCCACTGCAGCACAGTCACACAAACAGCTTTATGACCCCACTGCAGCACAGTGACACAAACAGCTTTATGACCCCACTGCACCAGAGTGACAGAAACAGCTTTATGACCCCACTGCAGCACAGTCACACAAACAGCTTTATGACCCCACTGCACCAGAGTGACACAAACAGCTTTTTGCCGCATTGCGGCAGTGACACAAAGAGCAGTATGACCCCTCTGCGGTTAAGTGACACAAACAGCTTTTCGACCGCACTGCGGCAGTGACAGAAAGAGCTTTATGACCCCAATGTGGCAGTGACACAAACAGCTATGTGGTCCCAATGTGGCCCAGTTACACAGAGAGCTTTTGACCCCAATGTGGCACAGTGACACAGAGAGCTTTATGACCCCATTGCGGCACAGTGACACAGAGCTTTATGGCCCCACTGCGGCACAGTGACACAAAGAGCTTCATGATGTTACGGTGGTTTATTCACGTCAAGTCGTTACGCCTCCACCTCGGCACGACGACACAAAATACCTGTATGAACATGTTTCCTGCAAGCAGGAAGCTCACAACGTAGCCGTCTGCGCACCAGTCACATGCTAAAGGTCGTGACATGCGAACGGAGATACGATAGATACAACAGATTACATTAAGACAATACAAACATAGAATTGGGAGTCGATGAGCACTTCAGCTGGCAGCGAGGGGGTAGACGGACAAAAAGGCTGTCCGAGTAATAGTCCATAGTTGACAAAGAGACAACACATTTTGTGCTTCGTTTGTAAGCGCCACATATCACAAGAATGGCGCTTTCAGTCGCCAGTAATAACCATGTCACCAACATGTGTCCCGATGCGGATTAGGCTGGCCTATCAATCAGTTAAACTGTTTCCGTGCTCAACCCAATACTTGAGACCTGATTTGACCTGTCATTGGATATTTCTAGCGATGAGACTGATAGAACAAACCCTTCATAGTATCTCCATCAGCAAGTCGACCAACTTCCCGGTCAATATAATATGGTGTATTTATATGTCGATCAACGCAAACCGATCCAAAATGAATGGAAAGGCAGTCCATATACGTGATTGACTTGCAAATGGTAATGTATAGCAGTAGCAGCCACCGATACGAAAAGCCGGATGACATTACATTAGCAGTCAAGATATTACTTCTGTCTATTTCCTCGTATAAGCAGATGGTGGTATCCCCGACGCCCCGCCAACTCTCCCCTCCGCCACGCCCGCCTTCATAAGCCGACATCATGCGACAGTCACCCGCCCTGACCTTCCGCCAACACGGACGCCTTACGGTGGGTTGTCCTAGTGATGAGCCCTAGGGTGTTTTAGGCCACTTTTGTGAACATAACGGCTAAACTGAAACGTGCCACAGATGAACGTGCCAGAGCGCGAATCCATGACCTGCCGATATGCCGCGCAGCCGACTTACCAACTGAGCCAAGGAGATACCCCCACGAAGGGATGGAATGGTGGACCCAGGACCTATTGATCTGCGGTCTAGTGCGCTAACCACTACACCAGGGAGGCCCCCCCCCCACGAAGGGATGAAGAGATAAGATTAAGCGACTTACCCTTCTACGTCCACTTTACATTCCTTGATATGGACGTACGTCTTCGGAAAAATTCCCTGAAAGGAAAATAACAACGCAAAATTTAACCATCTTTGCAAACATGTATATAGTCCATTTTCATTTGTAATCGGTGCATGAAGCTAGATAATTGCTCTCTGCGAATACTTGTAAACCCGGCAAACCTTACTACATGATGGCACGGTATGGAGCTTTAGAAATCTTTAAAACTAAACTTCATTGCTGCACTGTGGCAATTACACCAAGCGGATCATATCAGGCACTGTATTCAATGGAAAATCAGAGAGTGACCTTCAAACATTTGGATCATTCGCAACATGTTTTAAGAGCGGCAAATTGTTGAGAGTTGCGAAGTAGCCATATGTATAGATAGTCCGCCCCATAGCCATCAATAGTGGCGAGTTTTTGCTTGGCTCTCCTTCATCGTAAAATTAAAAACAAAATTATGGAACGATGAAAAGGAGAGTATCCACAGTAATCAATACAGTCAAGATAAATTTTAGACTGACTCACGATGAAATAACCATTTCTATAATACTCAAACTAGCAGCCTGGGTGTAAATAGGCAGACTTCTGCGTTTAAACTGATATCTCAACATAACAACAATATTGTTGGATGAAGAGGAATTGACAACAGTGTGCGGCGCTTCCCAGAAATAATGCTCAAAATGTCATTACAAAGTACCAGCAGGTCATTACTCTTCATTTACGTCAACGCCCGTTCTGTGCCAAAAACCCTGCCTCGTGTATGGAGCCGTCAGTGAAATACACTTTGTTCGTTATCACGTTATTATGATTCATCGTCTAAAATTGATTAAAAAGATAACGTCATTAATCGTCTGGGGTGGATCAGCAGACCACGAGCAGGACAAGGCGGCCACGAGAGCTGCCATGGAAATGTCACCCACATCATACGTGGACCACCGGGATCTGGAGTGTTTACAGCCAGACCAGACACCAGCGCCACCAAGTGGCCGTGTCGATCATTACCGCCAGACCAGACATCCGCGCCACCTCGTGGCCGCGAAGATCATTACCGCCAGACCAGACATCCGCGCCACCTCGTGGCCGCGAAGATCATTACCGCCAGACCAGACACCCGCGCCACCACGTGGCCGCGACGATCATTACCGCCGGACCAGACACCCGCGCCACCTCGTGGCCGCGACGATCATTACCGCCAGACCAGACACTCGCGCCACAACGTCGCCGTGAAGATCATTACCGCCACACCAGACACCCGCGCCACCTCGTGGCCGCGACGACCATTACCGCCAGACCAGGCACCCGCGCCACCACGTGGCCGCGAGAAACATTACCGCCGGACCAGACACCCGCGCCACCTCGTGGCCGCGACGACCATTACCGCCACACCAGACACCCGCGCCACCACGTGGCCGCGACGGTCATCACCGCCACACCAGACACCCGCGCCACCACGTGGCCGTGACAACCATTACCGCCAGACCAGATACCCGCGCCACCAAGTGGCCGCGAGGATCATTACCGCCAGACCAGATACTCGCGCCACCTCGTGGCCGCGAGGATCATTACCGCCAGACCAGACACCCGCGCCACCACGTGGCCGCGAGGATCATTACCGCCAGACCAGACACTCGCGCCACCTCGTGGCTGCGAGGATCATTACCGCCAGACCAGACACCCGCGCCACCTCGTGGCCGCGAGGATTATTACCGCCAGACCAGACACCCGCGCCACCTCGTGGCCGCGAGGATCATTACCGCCAGACCAGACATCTCAATAACTGCGCCGCGGCTATCACGGGCCTTTACGGGGCTGGAAGCATGGGTGACTTTCTTGGAAAGCTTGGACGAGCAGCGAAATAAATGGGAAGACAGTGGGAGGGGAATCATATATATAGAGCTATAATAAATGGATTCGATGTACCCCCCCCCCCCACCCACGCCCCCTCCCATCCTCACCCACACCCAGCAGCCACAGCGGTTGCGACCTAGCCCATGCACCTCACGACGGTATTTACCCCCGGTTGGCGTATCAACACCCAACACATCCGGCCCGACCGGAACAAAGGGCACCCAGAGAGCAAGCAGGATGAGCTACTGTCTGGTACGGCCGGGTCCGAGACGCTTCGGGCTCCTGCTTCAGGCTTCACGATAACACATGGGAACCGTGTATGGTCAGGCAATGTGCAAATTGACCGTCCGGGCGGCCCGACCCACATTTGCGGTCAACCCATTCTACTGGGGGCAATAATTTATAATGGTGTGAGATACAGACATTTAACACGTTACTATGTTATGAGATGGATGAAAAAGTATCCGTATTTTACGGAATATATTACAAATCGAAAATTACAGACAGTTGTAATAGGAATTTCCCGACACGGCATAATATAAAGAAGGAATGGGGTGTCACGGAAAGCAGTACTTATTTCCAGGGGGGGGGGGGGGGGGGCAATACAGGCTTCGAGATTGCATTTCTTCCGGATATTGGTTGACCAAAACCGCTGCATAATTGCCATATCTCTTCGACCGAAATGTGTTTGCTCGGTAAGCCTTAAACATGACACGTGTCCGCAATGAAGGTGCCAGCAGTTGTCGTCCACACGTGGCTCGGTATGGATATAAAGTCACATTGACACATGTATTACAAAGATGCTTCGCACCATACTTCGCACCCACTGTGCGACGGCTTGCTGATGCAATTGCCCAACTCGCAACCAATGAACAAAATTGAAGGTGCCAGCGAGGGACGGGGATGGTGTGTGTGTGTCTGTGTGTAGATTAGATACCTTATTGTATAAATACTCAGCCCTAACCTTTCTTTCACCCCCCAGGGCGAGATTAATGTGATAAGTGTGTGTTTTTATGTATCTTATTTTGTTAACAGTTTTTGACAGGCAACTGACCCCAATCGACAATCTACACAGTTATGCCATAAAAATGGTTTAATGAAAGAAATTAAATCTGACAAATGCTTAAGCTGGGCATTAGTCGTACAAAAACGCCACGATGTGGCTCCGTCGCGTATGGTCAACCCTCTTCACCGCCCTTCGAGAGGCCACCAGGGCTGAGAGGGATGAGGCGGGTCCGGGAGAGGCAATCAAGTGCGCTAAAGATGGGATGCGTGTGGCGACCCGGGCAATGTGTTGAGCGGGGCGAGATTAATTGAATACTCGGACGGCTGAGAGTACCTTCCGTAACCCATGTTCCCCGCAACGAGGAAGAAAATCGACAAATGTGAAGCCATGTATCAATCAATAAGAAAGGCACAAATCGGCGGCAAGTTTCGCACTTTGACACACCGCTCTGCTATACACACGTTCAGAGCTGCCGGTGGTAGTACGTACAGGGTTCGATTCCCGGTGGGGACGTCGTGACTTTCACCTCTATTTTTCATCAAAATTACCTTTCAACTTCATATCCCAAGGCCGAAACCGTTCACTTTCATATGACAGGGAGTGTCTGGATAAATATGTAGATACACACACGCTGTGTGTCCCGCCACCGCCACATTGCCACCCGGCCAACGGCTTTTATTTATTTCATTCAGTGCCGCATAGATATGAGTTTCAATCTTCATAAGAGAAGATTAACATAACACCGGCTGGGGTTTGATGCGTGTGCCGCGACGGTAAGAGTAAGAGGATTAATTAATTAGTAAGAAGAGCGTGAAGTGGTCGCCGGTCTACTTCCAAATGTAATCCGATTCCCACTGGACAATAGCTGGCGGCCATTGACGTTAATTTGATACACTGGGACGCTGTAACCTTAGAAACGCTCCCATCGATGGCAAACGGCGCGATCTAGACGAGTCGAACCACCATACATTCATAATAACGCCATGTTGTGGCGCAAAGATTGCCGTCGACAAGCTTACCACCAGTGGTCAAATAAGATAACTGTTCTAAGTTCGGGGCTACGTAAGATAATTACCGTACGCTACACCCACCACTTGTCGTCGACAAGCTCCGCCTATGTGTTCTATGATGTTCTAATTACTTACTTAATTATTTACCATCAGTAGTGGGTCTAGCCCCCCCTCCCCCCTCTACCCACCGCCAACCCCAAACCCCGTCTCAGACTACGGTTGCGTCCACCCTCCTAAACGGAGATGTGCCCCCGGTGGCAGCGGTTGTTAAACAACATGTATACTTAGTAGCTGTAAGAAAAAAGCCCCCCTCCCACAATCCAAAACCTGCATCCGACCCGGCTATTATAATATATGTATAATAAGCATTAGAGCAGGACATCTGGATATAAATATAAATACATTATTTTTAGCTCAACAAGCCACAACATCATCTGTTTTTCCCTTATTGCTATTACAGCACCAGATTATGTGGTCAATCAGATTGGATTACAGGAGATAACACCCACGGATATGTAATATGATATCCATTTACACTAGACGGTCTTCCTTCGTTTTAAATTAAGTTCCCAACGCTCACGAGTTATCTAAGATCAAAATATAATGAATCAGTGTTCATCTGGGCAGACCTAAACATGTATCTTACTTATGATGTTATCAGAACTGAATCATTCGACACCGAAAGTTATTAATCTATAGGGCCTGACACCCTGCGGGTATTTCAAAACGCACGTATAAAGATTCTATCTTTGGAATTGCGTTTGGAAGAAGCCCGCCAAACAGACACTTAACCACGCTACTTCCCGCCAGTCACGGGTCGCCACAAGTTAATTAGTGGGGTTTACCAGGTGGTATGTAAACAATACCATCATGTTTCTGATGCTCAGAGCTAATTTGCACGCACAAGAAATGATATATGTCTAGAAACTCATCTCAGCCCAAACTATTTAATTGCCACTTTTTTGCGAAGCGCTTGTCATCGTGACCTTAAAATGAGACGCCATAAATATATCAAAATGTCAGGGTTCATGGAGCAAGTCAATCTTATTGTTAGTCGACTTATGTTCGGTAGTAGATCCATTCAGAATATGGTGTCACGTATGCTCTCACCATCAGGCCGTTACGACGGAAACGCCTATGGCTCACAAGTGCCCGGGCATATGTGTCTAAATTTCTAAAGCAGGCAGCATTAATAGCCGAATCGTACCCCCCCCCCCCCCCACGCCAATCTGCTATGGCCCTGGATTATTATTTCGTTCAGAAATTTGGCTGATTACCGTTTTTCTAATATGGAATTCTATTCCTCCTCCTCCTCCTCCTCCACCCATCCCACCCCCTTTCCCCTTCACCGACCAGACCCTGTCCCGGCTCTCCATTGCGGTCGACAAGCGTGTCCACCATTCTTCTCCCGGGAGACCAAGTGAGTCACCCTACCGACATGGGACCGCTCTATTCGCGGCACTCAGCCTCCCGGTCACATTTTGTGTCTCACCCACTCACCCTCTCACCCCCACGCTAACATCCACATTTCTAATATTGTCCTCGGCCGCCATCCTAAGCGACGCGGCGATTGGGCCAGGATCTCTCACTTCTCGCAGGGCGGCGCCCCGATAGCGCCAGGCCACGCGGCACCTAAAATGGTCGGCTAAACAAGGTTACGCTGGCTTTTTCCGGCCGGCGTCAGGGCAGGACCGCGCCATCATACCCCACTACCCCCAAGAACGAGGGCTGCTGCCATCCTGGGCTACCGCAGCCACCGTGTACAGTGCCAAACCACGGGAAAATCTACTCGTGATTACCCGCCGGGGCGAAAGGCGTCGAGTTCGGTCCCGCAGGGCCCTATTAAAGGGTCCGACCAGGTATCCACACTGGATATACCAGTCACCTCAGGCGGTCTTCCATCAAATCGTCTGTAACTGCCTCCCCTCCCTCTCCCCCTCCCCCTCACCACCCTCCTCCGCCACCCCGTAGACTCAAGGTTATGATGTCTGTTTCTATCAAGATCACGACTGAAAGTTCTCCTTTCATGTAGCCAGCCATGAGACCTAGTGACGTCATATCCTGCCCTTTATAAGAACATGATACATGCAACGTATTAGGCGGGATATCAAGCCGGCTGAGTGGGTCCGGGAAGATTCTTTCCCAATCCAATATACGCCCAAACAAATATTTCCAATATGTGTAGAAAATGCATATAATAATAATATTTTCATTTTTTTCTTGACAATATAGGTTTCTTAACTGAGCGGACCCCAATAACCGAGGTAGCTCCCACCCTGGAGTACACATGTATTACATTGGAGGCTGAAAGGAATTCGAGATTCATGCAACCACGTCAAAGCACGCTTATATTTGCCTTTATCCAGACATGGAGAATGCAGCACCCTCGCCGGCCATTCGTTAGCCAAGCTGGTTTTTGCACATCCAATATGCAAAAATACATTTCACAAATGTTGTAGGAAGAGGAGAAGAGGGTTCATTTAGAGATGCACCTTGAACCTGAAGCATGATGTCGTGAATTGAGCTGCACTCATCATTAAACATCCTAACACAGTGAATCTTGTAACACATACATGACCCCTCGCTTATAAAACTCCCTCCATTACACATCGTAATACAATCCTGTAAAAATTAACCCCTAGCCTATGCATCCAAATACAGTGAACCCTGTAACACTCAATGTCTCACTTATACAATTCCCTCAATTATATATCCTACTACAGTGAACCCTGTAAGACATGACCCCTTATACAACTCTCACCATTATACATGCATATACAGTGGAGGCTCTTATGATTATATGTTATACACCTCTGGGCTCGCGCTAGGATATTTTTTTCATTAGCCAATTTGGCTAATTCCATGGAAAAACATTAGCCAAAATGAGCCAAATACTTGTTCGAGGATTTTCTGGTTCCATTTGTTGAAAAAAACATGAATAAAAATGTTTTTTCAAGTTGAAATTTTATATTTGCCATTTTGGCGAGTGTCCAGGAGGTTCTTATTGCCAAATCCCGAATTTTCTCGCCAAATGGCTATTGGCGAATGCTAACGCGAGCCCAGCACCTTAATATCGTGAACCTTGCATTATATTATCCCTTGATTATAAACTTCCTGTTATATGCCTCATGACATGTATGCTTCACAACATTATACAGGCTGCCTGTTTTGATGTATATCCATCAATAATATAAATGTAAAACAATACCTTTGTAGATTTATTCCTAGTAGAAAAGCCTCTGAACCAATCTGAAAGAAAGAATGAATAACATGTATTGTAAATGTCTGGGGAAAAATGTCGTGACTATGCTATCCACTGCAATCTCAACCAAGGTCCTCACCCTTGTTTGACCATATTAGGAGGCACACTATTACATTCCTTTCATGGCATATTAGGGTTCTGTCAGCCATTCTCCACCTCTTATACCACAATTGATGAAAGGCAGAGCTCCAAGCGCATTTTAGTAACTTAATTATAGGATTAGAGTTCTGTATTTCAAATATAAAAGTTTAGGTCAAGTCTCATATTAATTATAGGATATATTACCAACAAATATGAGTGTTTTCAAACGTGTTGAGATATTTTTATGAGCTGTATTACTGAGAAATGTAATATGTATCTGAAGACTCACTTTATACATGCAAGTTAACAACAGTATATCCTTATCACCATGCCACCTGCCAGTGCCTTGAAAGTCAGATCATCCATATTCAGTATCTAAATACTTTTGGCCTGATCTGCACTAGCTTTCATGACACCTTGGCAGGAATATTCAACAAGAACACTACAATGGCATTGATATTAGAGACAAAATGTGGATGAGGGTGCAGCTGTGAAAGTTACTGCCATAAATATCCAGGGACATGATTTGGTAAGCAGTAACATATGGGATGTATAGGACTTTTAGCCTAAATATAGACCTCCTATAATAAATATTATAAGAGATAGAGGAATAATAGGAGGTATGGGAACTATGTAATGGTCTTCCCAGCTCATAGTTGCAAGTCTGATTGATGCCTTCCATATTTAGTCTATCAAGTGTCATATATCCTGGACTGGTGACTCCTGGATTCAGCATTATACACCCTTCCTTGTGAAGTTTACATTAAAATCCTAATGGTCACACTCCCAGTCTGTCCTGAACTTAAATTATATAGCTTACCAACATTTCCAGTAATTTGAATGAAAGCTAACAATGCAGATTTTTAAACTTTACCAATTAATTGTATTACCTCCACATTCCTCTAAAATCTGTACTGTTTCTCCAATCTGTAGATGTAATCCTTTTTTGACCTGTTTACCATCAAGGTTATACAGGGCTGAAAATACAAAGCAAATAAATCTAAATGAAAAAATGAATATTAGATGACAAGGGACATATATACTCATGTAGTGATATCAATATTCTGATATAACCCATATGAATCAAATCCTCTGCTAAGAGGATGCAATGACTTCTGACTTGCTATATATTTACAAATTGTTAAGCCTTGTTGAAGAATGTTGTATAGTATTATTTCCAACAATATATAGATACCTCCCTACGATCTAATGAAATGGTACGTACCTACCAAATTTATTGATATAAATAGAGCCAGTCTCAGGTTTTACAAATATGTGCAGTTATTTTAAGTCATAAAGTAATGACTAACGGTAACCAAAGTCAGTTAAGATATCTCATTTAACCCTTAGAAATTGCTTAACTTAGCCTGTCAATTCATTGGGGCTACCAAAAAGATGTAACAATACAGCGACCAGCTATGACTTACACAATTAATCTAAGCATCTATGTGACTGAAATAATGCAGGAACACATTTGATTTTTGAAAATAGATCTAACTAATATTTATTAACTAAGGGTATGCTTATAGCTACACACCACCAACTGTATAACACTAGATCTGATAATATAAATATATACTATAGTATAGGAACAGCTACAAATCTAGACAAAGTATATCTATAGCTGCAGACTCAGTACTAGATGGTTAATTAATAAATACTGGTGATAGCCAGAAACGCATTTACGATTTACCAAAGAAATGTAATCCATGGCATGGGGCATGCCGAAAGAACCTGACAAGCCGGTCAAACTCAACTGTCGCAGTGTCGACTGTAGTGTTGGTATTGTTGGCCACTTTATTCTTAACCAGATTAGCAGATCATTAGCCATGATTAGGAATAGGAGCTGTCACCTGATTTCAGCTGCAGCATATTGCTTAAAACATCGAATTTACTTACCGACACCATATTTTGCTTGCTTAGTCGGTGTCCACATGGTTGAATGTGTAAGTTATTATCCAAACGTGGTCCTCCCAGAAGTAAATATCTAGGATTTCTCGATCAGGAAGCACTCACTCGCGTTTCCCTCCATCATCATCTGTCAAACCTCCTTTGGTCACATGACCAGCATTTGCTGCAGAGGTAAGGTTATTTAAATTTACAAAATATTAAAGAATAAATTGCATTTGGTAAATAACTAATCGCATCTACATATATGTTTTAATATCTATTTCAAATGTTAGGCTATTGGCCACTCAGTTTAATTTTTTTAATACGACTGGAGGCCGGACCATTTAACAGTTGCTGCGAGACTACATCATGGCGGCCGCCATGGAAGGTAAGAGTTTTGTTTTCGTTTATTTGTTGAAAGGTTTAAACATCAATAACGTGCGACAACGCACATCGGTACGGACAATAAAATAGTGAGTAGTTATTGCCAGCATCAAGTGTGCTCGCGACAAGGCCAGGCACAAGAAAGAACAGACCTCTAAACCAGTGTCTGTGGAGTGTGGTGAGGTAGGTAGACAGGACGGCCGTGGGCGTTGTATACTATTGGTAAGGGAAGGTGAGGTGGTGGTGTATGGGGGCTCGATTAATGCAAATGCATAAACCGAGGGTAGAGGCAGGTGAGGCTCACACGCAGCATACCATTTGGTTGCTTAGGAACTTCTATTGTGACATCATTTTTATAAAATTTGGATGTCACAACTACTCGAATTCCTAATTCCTAAAATGCGAACGTATATATTTTTTTCATTTAGCCATTCCGTAAAGATACATTGTAGATTAATATGGAAAGGTCCTAGTCTACCTAAAATTGCAAGCATATATTTTATAACTTAGCTATTTCGAAAAGATATATCTAGATCAATAATGATAGGTACTACGTAAAATACAAGCAAATATATATTAATTCAGCTATTTTTATATATATTTTTATTTCCGTACAACTTAGGCCATGGGCCCATGGTATAACACATTTATACATAATTTTCCACCAAAAGGGGGTGCGCCCTGGAAAGCGCTAGCCAAGCCACACCCACCAAGAGGGCAGCGCCCTGCAAAGCTACACCCACCAAGAGGGCAGCGCCCTGCAAAGCTACACTTTTTTCGACAGGGGGTCACTTCGAAAAATTATTGCAACCAACTGGGACATCACAAAAATCTGCGCTTTGGAGGGTTGACGCATGGATAGCAAATACACGCTTGGGTCAGCTACAAAGGCTAATATTTTTATTTCCTTTAAGGGTCAGCTGATAGCGTATTGTCTATATATACCTGACTGTTAACAACACCTGTGTTTGGCTCTGAATATTGCAAATATCTAAAGTTACCACTCATTTTCATATATATTTGGAAACAGTATTTGGTTTTGAGATTTATTGCCAATGAGTGAAACTTGAGATTAACCAAAGTGTGATTAAGTGCCATATACTGTATATATATATATTATGGTACATTGGAATAATATTATCAATAACATTATCTCTTTCAACAGATAAAATACATTTAAGAAATTTTTATGGTTTCAATTTAGGCTGCACTACTTATGACAGCTCTGCCTGCAATTTCAGAAACAAAAGGACCTGGTCCAGTTTTGGAAGTTCTTAAGTTTAGTAAAGCCATCAGTAATGAGTTTGGTGACTCTGATGGTGCAAGAGGCCCAAATGAAGCATCCATCAACCAAGGCCTAGATGCGGAAGAGAATACATCATGCCTCCTGTGTGATCTAAGGTTTCAGCGGTCAGGAGGGAAGGATAAGTTACTGAAACATCTGTTGTACCAGCACCATCTGGTGATTGGTGATGTTAAACTCATTGCCGATTTCCATAGGTTAGTATTCACCTGGTTACATTGTTCACTCATATTATCTGCTTAATTCTGACTATGCCTATCTAAAAAAAAGACAGGCTGCCTTCGACTAGACATAGCCTGGAGATTGTTTCAAATATTATATTATCTTAAGAGTTCTTTGACCAGGTTTAGCCTATCTGTATACATATGTACCTGAAACACAGTGCTCATTCATAATTGAATTTAAAATTGTTTAATGAAAATGTATTTTATCCTTAATTTACAGATATTTAGACCACTGGAGAGAAAGACTCCATACTAATCCTTTATCAGCATTCTGCACAATAATACAAACAAACACTGGGGAACGAGATGTAGGTAAGTACCACAACCTTGTACGTTACTTAAAATAGTCTGCATCTCTTGTACCAGCTGTTACAAATTTGCCATAAATTTGCTATGTATTTATTTTGTATTACTACTCTCTTATTCAGTTCATGCAATTTTTTACATCACTTTAATGATCTAACAAACATATTCTATATTGACCTTTCATAACTAACTTTATGGTTATAATCTTTACATATTGGTGGCTAATTTTGCCCATGTGATTTGCTTTCAGCTCCGAAAGAAGTATACTTCCTCCTATGTGATGCTCTACCAGAAGACAAAGAACTTCGGATAAGGTTGCAGAGGGAAACCCTTGTAAGTCTTTGATCGCAGGGATGTCATAGATGTAATACAACACGTCTGGTTACATTTCCATGTACTTCTTTAATTGCACTGAACAAAAATACTAACTATTCATTAAATAAGCACCTGTGTGTACACATGTTGTACATATTCTAGAAATATGCACCTGTGTGTACACATGTTGTACATGTTCTGGAAATATGCACCTGTGTGTACATATTTTGTGAATGTCCTAAATTTAACACTTCATAGGAAAGGTTATTTTAGATTGTGTTCATTAATTTTTGCCAGTTGTTTAACCAGTTAAGCCATAAGTAGTCTTCCAATTTTGTTTCAGACTTTGGCATTAAGCCAACAGCAAAGAGAAAGAGAAGACCGCAGTTTCTCTAGAAAATGTCTTTTTTGCAAGGAGCACTTTGAAGAAAATAGGTATTGTTTTAGTGCCCTTCTGTATGCAACACCAAGCCAATAACCTCTCATGGTAGCGAAGTAGAGAATATATATTAATTCGTTCTCAGAATCAAATCTGGCGTTGGCATTAAATCGTTTTTACTTGTTGACCGTTATCTAGATTTGGTGATCACTTGAACTTATATCTGTATGATAAGCCATGCCCGCTTTGATTCTCTGTGACTATTTCTTGTCATCAAGTGCATGGTTTAATGTTGCAGAGCTCAGCTGTTCGACCACATGGCGTATGAACACACTTTCAATGTGGGCCAACCAAATAACCTAGGTAAGGTAAAACAATTTGCGGTGCTATTAACAACATATGTACAAATAAGAGGTTATTTTGGCCCAGGCTCTTATAGTGATCCACCGTGTAGGTTTTTGTACATGTAATCATGTATACATGATTAACATTGGTGACACTATTTGGGCCGTTATGGGCTGCCGCCCCAGCTCTGTTGTTAAACAGGCTGAGCTGTATATCAGCAGGTCATTATTTGGCGCCCGTTCCCGCTTATGGGGCATGTATCACCCAACCCCATGTCAGTATACCGGGAGGTTTCCTGGTTCAGTTTAGCCTTCTTGTGCACAAAGAGGCCCACAACAGGGAAATTAAGCAAATATAATTTTTGGATCGTTATTATTTTCTCCTTGAGAAAGTAATACGTGAAAACAATCAATCATTGTTGCAAGCGACGAATATGCATGGTATTGTATTTTGTTGGTCAGTTCTTTATAAAATAGCAAGTCACCCTAGTAACTTGACCTGCTCCGTCTTCTGCAGTGTATGCAAATGAATTTCTGGATTTGCTTGAGGAAAAGCTTCGAAGGTAAGATATATGTCCTTGTCAAAGGACAATACAATAATGCATAAAGATAAGAGCCTGTTCCCGTTCTCATTTACCGTATCAGAGCGATGCGATATATTTACACTGGTCGTGTAAGTTTTTCAAGATATGGGTATAAGCTTGTATATTCAGGATGTTTTAACCATTTGTGGTCATATCGCGTCGATGGGAAAAGGAAGGGAGAGTCGAGTCATGTCCCCGGGGGTTGTGTATAAGTTCGCTTCCAAATGTGTTCGAACAATAGTACCGGAAGTACAGCATAAATATTTCGGTATTGTCTATATGTAGTTACTGACTGAAGGCTGCATGCTCCTTGTGTTATGGTACTTGAAATGTAGGTGGCTGTATTTATCTATGTAAAACACCCTCTCGTTTGTAGTTTGAAATGTTTATACTGCGAGAAGACGTTCAAGGACAGATATGTGCTGAAGGAACATATGAGGAAGAAACTGCATAGAAAAATCAACCCCAAGAACCATGAATACGACAAATTTTACATAATAAACTATTTAGTAAGTGATAGCTATCCCTCGCTAATTTGTTACGCTAAGTAAAACATAGATAGGTTAAACGTACCGATATGCAAGAAGGAGACTTTACATGTAAAACTTTGTGAAAGAAATATGATAAACGTGTTTCTTGCTGTCCTCCAGGTATTTGCGAGCAGAACGATGGCGTTTTTTTTTTTGCTAATTGATTGGCAAAAGATATTTGGAACCCTTCGTTTTGTAGGAGTGGGGTAAAGATTGGGAAGTCATTCAGTCGGAGGACGACTCATCCATTGTTCATGCTGATAGTGACGACTCAAACAGTCAGGAGTAAGCTCACTTTATTCATATTAATATTACAATGTCATCAGTTTCGTTTGGAAAATGGTGGAATGCACTGTCTAAACCACAAAATGATACTTCGATTGTTTTCTTGCCATCAGGTTTTGAAAAGTTTTCTCTTTCTTCAATTACGCATCATATCATCGGTTGATACAGACTTGTAAGCTACCTATGACCCATACAACGGTCAATTTCAACACAGTCAATATTGATATGTACTCGGAGAGAAGAGAGAAGAGAAAACGTAATAATCGTAGTTTGAAATATTTTCACACAAGTTCGAAAGGTAATCTTATAAATCATCTGTCTGTGCCTGCCTCTTACCGTTTTCGTTTCTGTGCCGTCCTCTTGCCAGGGACTGGGCAGACTGGCGAGAAGGTTCCCAGACCACGCCAGTGTGCCTCTTCTGTGCCTACTCAAGTTCAACGATCGAGGAAACCTTGGCACATATGACGGTGAGTTTCACACATGTGCATCTTTTTTGGCGTGACGTGCTATTGTCCATGGAAATTAAATCCACAGAGCCGGAGTACATATAATGTGCAAAACTGGTATGTCGTTACAGGCACATCACCACTTCGATCTGTCTGCTGTCCGAACAGAGCTGCATCTGACATTCTACCAGCAGGTGAAACTAGTCAATTACATCAGGCGCCAGGTAAGATATTGTTAACGCTATTTAATCAGAAAGTATTTTTTCTGTTAAATGTTGTCGATACTTTAAATATTAAATGGATATAATGTATTTAGCTACTTAATACAAAACTACAATAATTTACAGAACCCATCGAAAAAGATGTAGATAAAAAGACACTATTGCCAGATTTTGGTTTGTTTTGGGAGAAATTGGCTTTCTCTTGCCACAAAAGCGCCACAACGGCAGACATCGCTTTCGTTGGAAATATATATGATAATGCATCTTTACATGTGTCAGAAATGTAAATGCACAAACCTTTGTCTACTATTTTGATTAAGCGTTAATGTTAATACTTCAGGTTCATCAACTACGTTGTCCATTTTGTGAGGCACAATTTGACGAACGCTGTAAATTGGAAGTCCACATGGCGACTGGTGAACAGGATCCGACACTTCCGGTCCTGTCCACGTGGGACCAGCCTCAGTAAGACGCACGACACTGTATGATATCCTGTTACCAACCGACCAACTGGGAATTTTATGGCCTCTGGTTGAATTTCTTAAGAGGGAGAAAGTTACGTGAAATTTTCGTGCTGTCTTACCGAGATTCAGTTTTTCCTATTTCATTGGATTGTACTCAAAAACAAACTCAACCATTAGTACAATTCACCCCCTCGACAACACATGCATATGTATAGCATCAAGGGTCTACAAGTCAATCTCATATATAACGCAATGCTCCCACAAAACATAAAACTGGACTTTTGCTACTTTGATTTGAGCGTTTTTAGCGATTTTATGTAACCTTTTATACAAGCACATCCCTATTTGTTTAAATCTTCAATAAACAAGTTTAACGTTCAACGACAAGAGAACGTGGCCCCAACACATCCAGGTTTTGTTTTGACAGGTATTTCTTCCCGACGTATGAGGATGACACGCTGCTTTGTAGCCTTGACGATGATGACGTAGATTATGACGACACAGACTCCTACGGCGCTGCGTCTTCATCCGGTGGGCGCAAAAAAACGGAAAATGTTGTTATTGCAGAAGACCAAGATCTGCAAGACTCGTTGCTGTCCGATTGGAAGGAGCTGAAGCAACTGGTGAAGCATTGAGTTCCTCCCCACATTCACATTCTTAATGCAACCATATCTGTGATATGTAAATAAGGAGTTATCTTATTAAATATGTACAAATAAGATACATATGCACTTAAACGATAGATATTGGAAAATATCCATTTGGATGACCAAATAAAAAAATGATTTACTGATGCCATGTTTTCTTTGGTTTTGTGTTGTACGATATTAGTGGCAACATAGATGGTTGGTCGGTCTGTAATAGCACTCTCTAATCACGATTATCTTAATGGGAAGGGTCAAGGTGAAACGTGGTCTTGCGACTGGCCCAATATCGGGGCTGTCCGCGATCTACATAGAGAGGAGCCATGTCTCCCGGAATAACCCCTTATTCTTTGCGAACAAACTCAATAATAGCCACACACGCTACCTATACTAGGCCACGGAGTGACTTCTCGACAAAATAGTTCATGGAACAGACATCAAAAACGACTCTAAATAGGCAGTATGATAGAGAAATATTGCAATTCGAAGAAATATTAGTTACATGGTATCCAGCTGTTAATCAGTTAAATCCACCTAACTATAGCATTTATACTCATATATGGATGACTTGTAGTTTCGGCCACCTCAATGGCCCCGTTGCTACTTAATTACTTAGTTTTCGAATGTGTATAGAATGTACGGTAACTTAGGCGCACAGGCGGGCAATACTCGGAAAGTTACGGGACTGCATGCACCGGACTAAAGTTTGGCCTCCGGGGAATACGTGGAATGAGGTTATAATCATGTCAGTAGGCCTAGATCTATATCATCATAGTCTGTGGGAGTAACCCGCCAAATCTTTACAAAGAAAGACAATTTTGAAATCTTTATCCTGAACAAACATATATTATTTATACAGGTGGGCCAGATTGGAACTACGCACTGGCCGCTTGGACTATCTCGCCTAGCAGAATCCAATGGTATGCAAGGGCTGGTGTTCATAAACCATAGCATAGGCCTACTATGCGCTCTGCAAATATAAGCGCTGAGCAGAAGTTAGTTTGAGCGATTCTCGGGTTTAACATATAAACTTTGGTTGCTTTTCTCAATTAGGGAAGAACGAACATTGTAGATCTACTAAGGTTGTAAACACAACCACAACGACCCAGTAAAGCTGTTGAATACTCTATATATCCTAGGCCACGAGGTGACCTCCTTCCCGGCAAACATACTGGTTGAGTTCGGATATGCGATCGGAGTAATCGGCGCAGATATTTAGAGCATGTGCACTCATACCTTCCGCTCATGTGCGGATCAAGATAAACCGAACGCAAAATCCGCGGTCCGCGTGAATCATTGTTGCACCTGCTGAACTGCACAAATTCTGAAGATCGTTAACCATAAAAAAAATCAACCGATGCGTGTTCATTATTTTATTCTAGTTGTCATAATATTATTTACAGAATTTTGGCAGGTCGAAGTACTACTTTATATATTTTTTACGTATTTTTGGGCCTGGACGCCATGTTGGAAATCCTCGTGATCCTTCTCTGGGTGGGGAGTAAGGTTCGGGAGTAAACCGCGTTATCGGAACACATCTCCGCGTTCGGTTATGGACTCCGCGGAGTCCGACTACTCCGCTCGCATACCCGAACTCATCCGAAATGGCGAAATGTCTGTCCACACAAAAAAACGTCCGCTAGATGGCGCCATCAGACGGTGCGGTTTTATCACGCGGATCGTAGCCTATTAACATAGCCTGACACCGCACTGAGATTTACAGACGCCGTCTTCGCATGCTAAGTGCAAGACAAATATTTCACAAGCCTCTGAATTAACACCTACATTTTCGTTTCGGATCATGCCAATCAGATTGACGGGATATTTAAGGATATAACCACCGGTCGGGAGGGTTCGCCAAATAATATCAGTTGATGGCAGTTAATTACCATTAAAAAAAAAGACATATTCGCTCGGAAAAAATAAAGGGGGGTGGGTCATTTTACGATAAATGAATAATTAAGATCCCGCCGAACAAATCATAATAAAAAATCGTATTTAAGCCTGATAGTTTCATTTGGTTTGTCAATTAAATCAAAGTCCTCAATATATAGTATGCGTTTTATCCTAGCCATGCAGACGTCCCCGGTTTAAATATTATTCGGAATGAAAGACTCATACAGCGCCAACAACAATCGACCTCTCCCATCATTCCTTGGTGTCTCCAACCAATATCCTGAAATATCGTTATTTTGCTACGATTTCTGTTTGAATTGATTACATAGATATGCGAGCATGTTTGAGGGTGGTAAATGGGTCAGCTATATATATTTCCACATTTCCATGTCCCAGTGTTCTGTCAGCCCTGTAACCTAGTACATTATTTGGGTTGAGAAGCTAAGTGCCTCCTCCCTGTTGGTAACAAATTTGCCCACCATGCAGAAGGCGACATTGAAACACAATTCGCGCCAGAAACACATATATGGTCCTCGCTGAGAGAGAAACGTCTTTGAGTTCGACATGAAAGGTGAGTTGTGAACAGGGTATTGATCAAATATGTGGTCAGCAACTTTTACACAGAAATGATACAGACGATCCAATATTTCTCCTGAACAAAAGTTGCGACCTATTGATAGCTTAAGTAGCATTAAAGAAAATATATGTTATGTGATCGATAATCACTGCTGACACGGTCGATGCAGACCGACATTAACTGATGAAATATCAGCCCTGTTACTGTCAGCCCTGTTACCACTGACATGGTAACAGGGCTGACAACATGGGACATGGCTGACCACCAGTTCATGTAATAACTGTTTATGGCATTACAGCTGCATAATTAAGCCACCTTATTCCTAGTGGGGAATACAATTGGGGTATGAGGGACCCTTATTAACCCGCCTGATAAACTTATATATAGCACCGGGCAGGGGCGGATCTAGGGACGAGGGTTAGGCGCGGCGACCCCCCACCCCACCCCCTTGGAAATATTTTACAGCCAAAGGGGGCAGGTACCACCACTGGAGCATCCACTGAAATAGTAGTCACTTACCATCTGTGCCAAATTGTCTGGCGCTCGTATAGTACTAGTATTCATTTTAGGAACAATTATTTTATGTGATTCACCATTGATTCCGTGTCTTTGGCGCACATGCGGCGACCGTCTCAAACGTCTTTTTTTTCTTTTGATCAAAATACGACACAATACATTTTAATAGCCGGCAAAGTATAACTATATATAGTGAGGGCCGGGGGGCGGGGGGGGGGGGGGGGATGTGTTCCCACCCAAATCACGAAGAGGAAATGTCTCTATTCCCAGGTCACGATGAAATAAATTGAGAACTCCCGCATACAATGAAAGGGGCGGATACATATAAATTGCCGATTTCCCAATTCACGGTTAACTATTTCGTACTGAAATTCTCATTTCACGATTAATGAAAATCGTTGATCACGACGGTCGGATATCTCATTCCAAGTTCAATTATGTTCCTCCCCATTCCCAATTCACGGTAAGATGAAAAGCCCGTTCCCGAGGAACGGGAATATCCCTTGCCCCCCCCCCCCCCGTGTATATAGTAACTTGCCGGCTATATTAATTGAAATTTTATTATTTACAAAAACCCTGTTCAGGACCATCGCAATGGTAAAAACATAAGAAAATTATATAAAGATACGGTGCCCACTTTAGGACATCGCAAGAAAAGTCGTCCAAACTAGGTCTATATATATATATATATTTCTGTTTTGTACCCAGATTCTGTTGAAAACAAAAATCGATAAAAATTGCATAATTATTTCCTTGATCGCCTTCCATAGATAATTTCGATTGACCAATAGAAAGCTTCGTTATATGTGGCTTTGTCAATCGACCCTCCCATGATTCATTGCGTTCGGTGGTACTCCGAAAATGGCGGAAGCAGGGCCTCACGACTGCGAAAAACAGAAAAATGAAATCAGTGAACTACTTAAAACACCGTTAAAGAAAGGGGAAACATGGTAAAGTCTTTGTGTATCAGTCCACCTTCGCGTATCATCATCGGAACAAAAATCAGACTCCTGAGATCGACTGAATTATGGATATTCGTCGGCCCAATTTTCCTCCTCTGCTCTGCTTCCAAGTTGCTGACTCAGAATTTGTGTTTTTGTGTTTTGCCTTTGTGCGTTGATCTAGGTCTATAAACTATGTATGTTATGATTTAGTCCGAGCAAATATTTTAAATATTGGTGAATCAAAATACTCAAATGTTAATGTCCTCAAATCACCCCAACCCAATGGCAAAAATAATGCCCCTTGGTTCCCTCGCGATATTCTTTGCAGAGGAAAACAGGGGCCGCTGTGTTGATCAGTAAACAGATCAACAAGTCCGGCTATAGTCTAAAATAGAATAAACGCTTCTCTTTTTCTATTGTAACTGGGCAGGGGTTGAGCGACAGGTTGACAGATACCGCTAATAGGTTATGATACGAACAACAGTATTCATTTTGGATACACAATATCATCTTGAAAACAGAGTCTGATAGCAATTAACATGCACTCTATCCATATAAACCACTCTTTTTAACATTGCCCCTCCGTAAACTGTTGATCAGAAGAAAATTTGAAGGATCAGAAGTACCGTAAATGCCTATTAGAAGCTGCGGCTTATGTTAGGAAGTTGGAGGGTCAAATTCCCGGATTTTAGTCGGAAGTCAGGGTGCGGCTTTGAATAGGGCCTTTTGCCGATTTCAAGTGAGTGTGGCAAGACAAGCGGGGGAGGGGGGGGGAGGAGTAATGCGAAAATTACCGATGTTGCTAAAGACAGCTATACTATCAGTCCTCTGCTCTTTAAACTATGTAATCATAGTGTTATCAAGGTTGGGCTCGATCAAAGGTCTACCACCGCCAGGGAGCCTCTTCGAGCTGCGCAGTCTAACAGCCATCTCAGATCGCTTTTTCTTCCACTCTCGGACTTATTTCTCATTGAGACCAAAGTGCTCAGCAGTAGATCTGTTACTCTGAGACTCAGTCGCATGTTGAATAACCTTTAACTTGAAAGCTGCGTCGTAAGATGTTCTTTTTCCAGGCATTGTGTTACCAGGGGCAATTAAGACCGATAATGAGCTACTTATGGTTGTGTTATTTATTTATACTGCCACGCGACTCCCCCCACACCTATTGTAGACCAATGATCAGAGGCCAGGTTTCAGGTGGTGTAACTTGATACGGCTGCCGGATTCATAAACATGCATTAGGAGCCAGCCACTGGTGTAACACTTGATAAGAGCAGCGATCGGAGAGGGAGAGGTGAATGTTTTTAGTAGTCGCGACTGCTTGTTTCAACAATTAATTGGTTTGGTAAGGTCCAGGAGAGCCAGCCACTGGTGCGACACTTGATAAGAGGTGCGATCGGAGAGGGAGAGGTGAATGCTGTTAGTGGTCGCGACTGCTTGTATAAAAAATTAAGTGGCTTGGTTGGCTGGATGGATTAAGCAGGAATACAGGGCGGAGGGTAGGGGGGGGGGGGGGGTTGGAGGGCCAAAGTCGGGGTGCGGCTTATAATATGTAGTTTTCCGGAAATGGTTCTGGGCGCCGGCCAACCCGGTTTTTAGGCCAAAGTTGGGGTGCAGCTTCTAATATGTATGCGGCTTCTAATAGGCAGTTTATGGTATATCAGGTATTTACCCTCATCCACAAGAAACAATATTATGCAGGGAGTAAGAAAAGGAAGCCAGCAAGAACGGGCCAGTAGTCTAGTTACCGCAGCCAATGCAGATACAAACAGTTGGCGAGAAAGAGACTGGGAGAAATTACTTTAAAATTGTAAGCTGATTTATAATGCACTGCGAATCCGGATGGATTCACAATTTTATAGCAACGTCAAATAAAAGGATCTGAACCAAAACAGATGCCTTGATTTATAAAGCCCATTAAAAGTCTGTGCTGCAGGTGAACCTAGAATGAAGAAGACATCAGGAAGATATCTATAATAATGAATTATAGATAATAATTTATGAAGATTATCATCCGAGACTGAGTGACATTGTTCACCAAGTTGCCCAATTCAACGAATATCATTTTCCTAGAAAACGACATACAGGACTAATCTGAACACAAAGGTTAAAAGTCAAATTCATCAATGCCACAGAGTTAAATTTCGGCCTATATTTGATGTGAATTTGCTGCAATAGCTGTGAACATCACTTGAGCCAAGTTGAGGTGACTTAGCTGATGAGTCCTTCGGCAGTCCTTCTGCGACTGGACCTATACTAGTATGGACTACATTACATCTATTCAACTAAAGATTATTAAGCAAAATAAAACCATTTTAATGATATCAAACTTATAATTGTACTGCAATTTGATCTTTTTATATGATGCAAACCATATTTCCTGATGCATTGGCATGACAAACTCTTGTTTATATTGGTAAAAATAGATATAATTGCAGTACATTCGTAACTTTGGTATAAATAAAATGGTCTTTTATTGCTTACTCACATCATTTTCAGAGCAATCATGGCAAAAATGTAAAACATATGGGCTAACAATTTCTTTCTCCTTTTTCTTTCTTGATTGGTTTACCCCGACGTATTGATTTGAGTTGAAGATTGGAGAAAGTGTTGGGAGCATGCTGTTGGCTTTCTACTCATTGTATCTCTTTGTTACGGTGGACTGATCCAGCTGGGCTTTGATCATATTGATGTTTACTTTAATACTTTTATTAATATTAATAACATGCAAATAAGTAGAAATTACTCCTACTGTCTATCACTTATTTTTAAATCAAGTTTATAACATTGTATATATGTGTCTATATTATAAATAAATAGGTCTATTATAATTGTTTCTCACATTGCATTTGTATTTTCAGGTATCTGGTAGATACAAAATGGTTTAAACAATGGAAGAAATATGTTGGATATGACAATTGGGATACCAGTTATGTTGGAGATCAAAGTGCATATCCGGGTCCAATTGATAATTCCCCACTTTTCAAACGTGAGTTCTGATCTATCCCATATCCCATGGAAAGAGTTGAAATATGTACCTTTAAATGTTTTATTACATACTACACTTACCCTACCTGATATTTGTTATGATGTTGGCAAGTGTAATTAAAATATGTAAAGTGAATTGCAATGAGATTATTTCTGTTCCTTTTAAGCAGAACATGCATTTTATACAGATATATTCATATGAAATAATAGTTTTAGCAATTTTATATATTTTGTTCTTGTGGAAGTAATCTTTATTTCTAGCATACAAGTGGTATTTTGAAGTTGTTTTCAAGAAAGAGACCTAAAGGCATAATTTTCAATAGTTTTGACAATTATGTCCTAAATGACTACTTTATTTCACTATGATTTGTCATTGCAGCTGATAGTAAGGATTCACTGAAGGAGCATCTGATTGATGAACTGGACTACATGCTGGTACCAGAACTGGCATGGGAGAAACTTGTTGGCTGGTATGGTGTGGTGGAGGATCAGGTACTTTTTGTTTCTGTTTGAGTCACAACACTGCAAAATGTTCATAGATATATCTTTTTTTTAAGATCTTGTCATGTAGAATTCATGCATATATCTACCATTTGGTAAAATAAATCTGGCGAAGTAAATATGTTTCTGGGATGCTGCAAAATGCACAATATCATGCAAAAGTATACCAGTATTTTATATGTTAATGGCAAGGCTTTAAATATGTTAAATCTTGCACTTGCTTGTTTCTGCAATTTAGTTTCCTATGGCTTTTTTTTTTAGCATTGTACTGGGCGAATTACTTACTATTTTACTATTCAATTAAAAGTTGCATCATCCATGTAAAGCAAATTGAACAGTTTGTAAATCAGGAATTTTATGCAGCAGACCCTCATTCTGCCGTAACTGGCAGGTCCTGAGATACATGATACCCATGGACTGCATTTGTGGTGTTTGATGTCCATCAACATAGTCTGTAAAAGGAGCTTCTGTATAACTTAATAGACAATTTCTCATCTACTGGGAACTGGGAAGTCACTGCCTTCGTCTTCGGAAAGAACCACCAGTGTTTCAACAAAAAAAGTTCTGCCTTTCCATGGGCATTATCCTTTCGTCTGGCCCTCTCAAGAAAACCACTATGTTGTGTCGACATGTTAATGTCAACAGTTTATGACGACGCTTATGACGACTGATGCGAAAGCATTGAGAAAATCGTGATTCCGTCGTCAAGGAGTTCCTAGTACAATGCTACGCTTAATTATTTAAACGTCAGAGCTGGCATGCAGGATAAATGAAAAATTTGAATATGAAAATGAATGTACTTGCGAGTGTTAAACAAACGTTTGCCGCATATTGATTGAATTCATTGCTCGTGTGATAGGTCCAAGTGGCAAGAAAGGTGATTGAGCAAGGAATGTTTGTGAAGCACTGCAAGGTTGAAGTGTATCTGATGGACCTGAAGCTGTGCACCAACAGTGACACTGAAAACACACAAGTGCAGCTCTTCAGTCGTGCTGATACCATAGGTAAAGTACACCCTTTGTAGGACTGTCTGCTGGAATCGCCCCTCCCTCCTCCCACACCGGAAAGCAGCATATCCATTGTACAGTCATGTTTATGCTGATGACATGCGATCATTACAGTGATGGAAATTTGGGCAATACTCTTTTTGTTTTTCTTCGAACACGACTTACCTTAGTATTTGTGTGATGTGTGCCCGTCATCAGTAAGGGCATGACTGGCTTAATTAATCTTTTCCTTATTTATACTTAGGTTGTGGTTTGCTGAGATCTTCCACTGACTAACCGTGCCTCTGCTGAACTGTAACCGCTCAAAGCAAATCTTGTTTCTCTTCACAGAAACAGATATTAACCTTCCGACTGAAGTACTTCAATCTGCCATGCAAGGCGGCACACATGGTTCTGATCAGTGGCACTAGTCTCTGTGCCATTGTCTATTTGTGAATCTTGTTCTACAGTGTGTTGTGCCGTCACTTTATAATCACCAGGTGCCGCTGAAGCGCTGTGTTATAGAGCAAGGCTACGCCATAACCGAACTAAGGGTTGAAGTTTACCCTATCAACTTTGAATTGTGTTCAAATAGTGATCCTGCTGCCACGATTACCAGGGCATTCAGTCGCATTGCCACTATAGGTATCAACGCTTTCGCCGTAGGCATTTCAAGTTGAACGTAATACATGTTTTTAACCTCTTGGGTAGTGGACTGGTCAGTGCTTTTGCTTGGAATAACCATATACCTTAGTTTGTTGCATTTCACTCTTTACTTAAACCTTCTCTTTGCGAATTGCAACACTTTGTGTTATCCTGTTTTGTTTGAATTGAGCGTGAATTTATCTAGTGTTCTTTGTTGACACTGTATGCTTACGAAAAGAACCAGGATCTTTTGATTTTTTTGTGTAAAGTAATTATTATCTTCCCATTTGGTTTTTCAAGGGGTATTGTTCCGGCATTATTCCTAGTCTTGATCGCAAATATTGTAAATAATGTCAACAAGTGATACTTAAAATGATGGTTGGATTAAAGCCTAACTTTTATCAAGCAAGAATCAGTTAATGCCTGATATCTAGAGTGCTTGGCGTACTTGTGATATTGCAGCATTAATTATATAATGCATAGTGGCATCGAAAAGTTATATACCCGGTAGGATGTTCATGTGTTGGTGAGAAGTTGGCCCTTCATTCTTGCAATAACTTGCATGAAACAATACATGTGCATTGAAGTATATCTACCGCTGTATAACTGATGCAGCAAGGAAAGTGTGAGGCTTTGTATAGCTAAGATGAGTTTTGTGTGAGTTCTAATTCACCAGCTGTATGAAATGTACATTATGCATTTTAAGCAATGTAACAAGCCTTTTGAAGAATATGACCCTATTGAATTGCTCCACATAACAAGAGTTTAAGAGGTTCCTTATGCCTCAAAGAAAGCTTTTGTAGTAAAAGATTATTGATCTGGAAAATTGGTCAATCTCCCTTTGAGTGTTGTTTCATTGCTGTAATGTGACAAATAGGACTGCTGTTTTTCGTTAATAGTGTATATTACTTGTATATATTGCATACGTGTGTCTCATTTTTCTGATTATTATTATTGAAGTAATTATTTACTTGTAAGGCAACGTTTACCCGCTTTTAAGGTGTCTGATATAATCAAGTTACCCTTAGTTAGAGGTGCTGCGTAAGTTGGCGGTTCTTATCGTTTATGTAAAAATGTAAAATTTCCAAAAGGGTTCAAGACTTTTAATTTTCAAGTGCAGATCAGTTTCCAAATCTATATCAGCCACATTTTATGAAGATTTGTTTGGTAGTTTGTTATGAATTATAAAGCAGCATTGTCTCTCTAGCGAATGCCACTATTGAGGCTTCTCGCTCCGTTCTGTCCTTTAGACGTCATCGAGAAGGAGATGCGGCGACTGTTCACCATTGACGGCGACAAGGAGGTGCGGCTGTGGAACAAATACATGTCCAACACCTACGAACACCTCGCCAAATTGGACAACACGATCCAGGACGCGGGACTCTTTCCCGGACAGGTCATCGTGATCGAGCAGAAGAATGAGGACGGGTCGTGGCCGAGGCAAACCAAAACGTCAGTCACCCTCCGAAATACCCCCCCCCCCCCCCCCCCCCAACCACATACACACACACGCACGCACTACCTTTCAGATTTCTACCACTTCCATCTTTTCATATTTTCCGAGTAGAAAATATAAGGTTACGTTCTTAGTCGAGAAAAACGAATACGGCAGTTACTCGGTGCACCACCCCCCCCTTATCTCCCTCTTGCTCTGCCCCCCCCCCTCTCTTGTATATATCTAAGTAGAAATTTAAGCAGCGTTTCCACAAACAAATACGTCTCTCACCTCTTGCACCACAACCGGTAGATCTGTATATGGAAATCTTAAAGGCCATGTTGCAATCCGAGTTTCGACATTAAGGAAGAGATTTTTCATTGCTCATACTGTTTGACAGTACCTATTTTGTCTGACCTTACTATGCATTGCCTGCTACAAACTGGGAAACTGGAAATGTCTTCAATGTTGACCTTCGTCTGCTAGGACTGGCAGCACCATGAGTTACAACACGCCCAGCAACAGCGCAAGCAGCAGTGGAGTTTGCAGTGGAAACAGCGCCTCCAACAGTCTCGACATTTCGTCCTACAGCACATCACCGGCCAAGTAAGGTCCCATATAAGGCTGCGTATGTTGTGATGTTAATGCTGCTTGATATAAGGCTCACCTTGTTGACGCATCCAGTCTAGACCAAGTAACGTAACTACCGAAAGCTGGTGGGAAGAACCGATAACATTTTTTGAACAATTGATAATTTGTAGACAATGCTATATATCAAATGTAAGATATCAGAACTGAGCTATGGTCTCCTGTGGATCAATGAAGCTAAGAGGAAAACGCTCCTTCGTAGCGGATATTAAGGCGTATGTTGCAATATGTGTCCAACCATTGATGTGTTTCACATTCTTACTCAGGTCTTCGACCTTAGGTGGCAACTACAACTCGTCGTCGTCCTACTATTCCGGTTACGGTAGCGATGGTTACAAGAGTTCAGCGGCTGTCCCCGGTCTCTGCGGCCTCAGTAACCTTGGCAACACATGTTTCATGAACTCAGCTATTCAGGTAACTAAAGACAACGTTTTAGTGGCGGCTGGTAGTGTGGATACCCACTGGGGCCTACAGGCTTGCTGTTTACCTGTTGGAGTGTAGGACCACTGCTATTGTGTCTGTGTGACAGCCTCTACTTGATGCACTGTTGTCTGTAGTCTCGCATTAGGACTACTGTGGTCGACTTCCTTTGCAATATGCGAGCCAACATAGATTTTTTTTTATGGTATTGTTGTGTACCTACTGCAGTGTATGACCCAACATACCAATCCTTTTACAATCGGTCACATTGGTTACTAAATTCAGAGGCTAACTTTGTATGGGACCATTGCTTGTCTGTTTGTAGTGCATGAGTCACGTACCCCTGCTGACTCAATACTTGATCCGCGACTTGTGGCGGGACGAGCTGAACCATGACAACCCGCTGGGCATGAAGGGTGAGATCGCCTCCAGTTATGCTGACCTCATCAAGAACATGTGGTCGGGCCGCTACAGCTACACAGTGCCGCGCAACTTCAAGGTCAGCGTCTGAGGGACTGTAACCTTGGTATCCTCCGCGAATCGTAGCCAGAGCGATATACGCACTGTATCGCGGAGTTTTCACGTTCACCTTGTCACGACAGCACCCGACAGGCTGTAATGTTGTAGGGATCAACCTTTTTCAAAATTCTCTACTAAATTCGCTAGTGATTTTTTTGTGGGATTTTATATCGAACCATGATGGAATTGGTCCTAATTGATTCTAATGTGTTATTTTGTAATAGATTCCTAACAGAGGTTACTTATAGTCACACCGATTCTAATGTGTTATTTGTACTGGATCCTAACAGAAAGGATGTTAATTATAGTTGCCTTATTTGCCGGAGATCGGTGGGATATGGATGTTTAGTTACTGCATTACTCCGCAGATGGCCGTGGGCCGTTTCGCGCCGCAGTTCTCTGGCTACCAGCAGCAGGACTCACAGGAGCTGATGGCCTTTCTGCTGGACGGACTGCACGAAGATCTCAACCGCATCAAGAAAAAACCTTATGTCGAGCAGAAAGATGCCGAAGGAAGAGCAGACCAGGTTAGCATTCAAGTCGAAGACTTCGCGGTTTAGACTTTTATATAGTTTTGTTATGTTGTTATTTACTAATTTTTTCAGCTGTGTGTCATTAAACAGGGTGTTAGCCAGAGACCCGCCTGCCCGCCGGATGGGCGGGCAGTTTTTCAGGCAGGCGGGCAGGGTGCTGTATGTACACCCGAAAAAGGCTTTTTGGTAACGAGGTCCAGAAGAAAATCCTAGTACTCACAATTGTATATGACAACAAGAACTACTCCTATTTATTAAATTGTAAATTGCGAGCTAAAAATGTGAGAACGTGATCGGCCGGCGTTGTTGTTTGTATACACTAAACATTTTCTGTCTAATACCCTGGTGTCCTAAAGTAAGACGTTTACTTCGAAACACTCCACATATAGTTGTTGATCTCCATGAGTCGAGACAGACTAACAAGTCTATTATTTGCTTTTGCCTGTGTAGGAAGTGGCTCAGGAGGCGTGGGACAACTACAAGAAGAGGAACGATTCCATCATTGTCGACATCTTCCACGGACTCCTCAAGTCGACTCTTGTGTGTCCCGAATGCGCTAAAATATCTGTGACATTTGACCCGTTCTGCTACCTCTCCCTGCCTCTGCCTTACAAACGGGAACGCAACCTGGAAGTGTTTCTCATACGACAGGAACCATCTAAGAAACCGCGACAGGTAAGCATCTGCTTTTTTAACGATAAGCTTGCATAATGTCGCACTGAGCTGTCGATTTAGTCATTCTAAACTGCGGGGAAGCGGCTATCGACCTAGGAATGTTACATCAACAGCTGGGAGTAGATAAAGGGAAAATTTGAGGGAAATACTGTACTGGCTATTGATAAAATGATGGTCCTCCTCACATCTTCTTGGGCTTGTGAAGAGTTTCGATGTGACATGATCGAGAGTTAATGCAAAGCTTGGGGATAGAGTAGCGACAATTAAGATACCTGTATTTATTGCCTGGGCTTGGCGTGTTTTCTTGGGAGTGTGTGGTAATCACTATTTGCCTGTCTTACTTGTTTCAGTACAAAGTGATAGTACCCAGAATGGGTGTAGTATCCGACCTCTGTAAATCACTCTCCAAAGTAACCAATATACCTTCAGACAAGGTGAGTGATGAAAGTGGGCCTTGACAACATTGTTTATTTCATGGGCATTATAGCCTATCCACACTTATAAATATTCTAAATAGGTTAATATTGTGGTTTCCGTTTAGCATGATAAATCAGTAGCCATTGTATCTGTTATATAGAAATTTAATACTGTCTTTAAGTAGTAAATGCTACAACTCAATGTGTTTACATGTGTTTACATTTAGACGAACTTACATTTACAATCAAACCAATGATATAACGATTTGAGTTAATATTCGTATTTAAATCTAAGTGCCTCGAGCATTGATCTTGTTGCGTAAGCCCTCACAGGCACGGTGTCTTATGAGCAATGTTCATGCTGAGGTGATTGTTGCAGATGTTAGTGACAGACGTCTACAACCACCGGTTACACAAGATCTTCTCCATGGATGAGGCACTTAACCACATTCTGGACCGGGACGATATATTTGTGTGAGTACTCTAGGCTCTAGCCTGAAGTGGGTATTGATTCGCCACGCGCCTAAATCTATAGCTTTCTCTATCATGACACTGGAGTTTCTTCCAGAGGTGACCTGGGTTATGCCCCATGATCTTAAAGTGCACGAAAATACCAAATTCATCCATCTATCCATTGTGATATTCAGCTACCTTGGGGCTGGGATTTATTGCAATCTTGGGAGGACCGCCCTCAGTTTGCTTGGTTGCGCACTAAGCTTCAGATCCACTGGCTTGGATTGTCGGCCTCGCCGTCGGTATCTAAACTGTGGGTCCTATTCGTGTGTCGTGTATCTCGTTATCCCCGCGGGTGTCTTGATGTTCATTTCTCTTGTCTTGCGTTTATACGTGTACATAAAGCACAAATGTAGCATAATACGGTCAGCTGGCCGGTGCGGTGTATAATATCATACATGTTAACGCTGGTTTTCTAATTTTAATTTTAATTTTGCCGCATTTTTCACGTATGAGGTATTAATGATGCATGGTGTTATGTGGATGTTAGAAGTTGATCAGATGACATGCCAAATGTGACCGCCTTGTTCGTTTTCGTGATGGGCGACATTTACATACTTCTTTTCTGACGCTCCTATAGATATGAAGTTCCCGTTTCCACCAATGATGACCCAGAGACTCTCATTGTTCCTGTATATATGAGAGAAGTCAAGTAAGTTAGTTTTTTAGTGACATCCGAGCAACGTTTCATGATCGGTGTGGATACCGTTTTAATGAATAGCTTCTTTTTGAGTTTGTTCAGTGATTTGTCAGGGATTCATGACGTCATTATGTTCTGGTCGTTGTTCAATGTTACAGCGAACCATTGTTTCAGCACTGCTCGCCTGGCATTTACCAAAATCAGCCATCTCGTGGGTTCTTATCATGGAAGATGGACCTATTTTGTTCTGTCTGTGTTCAAACGCAAACACCAAGGTCCATATTGGAAATTGGATTTGCTTATATGTATTGATGAGCTCCATTTGCCGGTACTCTTGTCATGTTATACCATGCTCAGTTAGTTTACTAATATTCTGTCTTCAGTTTAATAAAAAGGATAGCTACTTTCGTTCATTTGGCCTTTGCCCTTGGTTGTCTTACAGATTGAAGCAGCAGTGCACTAGCTACAGCCAGCCATCCGCACAGCTCTTCGGGCAGCCCCTCCTGGTGGCCGTCCCTAGGAAAACCTGCTCCTACGAGGTGCTATACAACTGCCTGCTCAACAGGATGGCGTAAGTAACCCCCCCCCCACCCCCGCTCCGATGGCTCTTACTGTTCACGGAATATGCCCTTAATATTTAAAAAATAAATGCTGCATCAAGTGCAATTAGTAGGTTTCTTGGAGGTGTTTATGCCATGGATAAACCATGTCAGAGGCCTTGGTTATTTAGAACTGTTTGTCTAACCAGTTGTATGTGAATAGGTTACTTAGAACTGTTTGTCTAACCAGTTGTATGTGCCTTCGTTGTTACATTGTATTTAACCATGTTGTATGCCTAGGTTACTATTGTATGCCTAACATTGCTATAAACCTAGGCTACTACCATGTCTATTTGTTTGTCACAAGCGTTGAGTTATGCCATTAATTTTGATTGATCTGCCCGACAGACGCTACGTGACGGCCCCCGGGGAGAAGGATGAGTGGTGGAGGTCACCCGGGGACGCTGGCGGCTCGGCCAATGGAGGTCAGTTACCGAACCAGCGACCGTAATAAACGGACTGAAATTGCAGGACTCCAAATGCCTTACTCTTTTTTCTGATTTTAGTTTTAACTTCAATCAACTCTGAAATGAAAACCACTTTGTTTCTCTATGTTGTGGTTCTGTCGATGCCGTACTGACCACGTGGCTGTGGCTGTTCCCGCAGAAGTCGAGATGGATGACGAGGGTTACAGCGAGACCTCTGACTCGTCGTCGGCGGCCAGCAAGCGGTCGCTGGTGGAGAACGGCCGGGAGGAGGGGGTGGACGAGCCCGACCAGGCAGACCAGCCCGCCGGCGCGGACGCGGAAGCAGAAGTGGAAGTGGAGGATGAGGCGGAGGGGGAAGCGGCCGACCCTCGGCCGGACACCGAGGAGGGGGCGGGCGGCGAGGATGGAGACAACGGGGACGAAGCGGCGGCCTACGAGGACATGGAGAAGTCGTTTCGGGACAAGAACGGGAGGCCGCGGCTGTTCAAGTTCGCTATGGTCAACTCTTACGGCAGCGCCGAGATGGAGAAGATTAAGGACGACGGCCAGCCCATCCGCTTCTCGAGTAAGTCACCCCCCCCACCCCCATCCCACCCCCACCACGACGGCTAGCCTATCCGCTTCTCGAGTAAGTCACCCCCCCCCCTCATCCCACCCCCACCATGACGGCCAGCCCGTCCGCTTCTCGAGTAAGTCACCCACCCCCATCCCACCCCCACCATGACGGTCAGCCCATTCGCTTCTCGAGTAAGTCACCCCCCACCCCCATCCCACCCCCAACATGACGGTCAGCCCATCCGCTTCTCGAGTAAGTCACCACCCCCATCCCACCCCCACCATGACGGCCAGCCCGTCCGCTTCTCGAGTAAGCCCCCCCCCCCCACCCCCATCCCACCACCACTATGACGGCCAGCCCATCTGCTTCTCGAGTAAGTCACCACCCCCATCCCACCCCCACCATGACGGCCAGCCCGTCCGCTTCTCGAGTAAGTCACCCCCCCCCCACCCCCATCCCACCCCCAACATGACGGTCAGCCCATCCGCTTCTCGAGTAAGTCACCAACCCCCATCCCACCCCCACCATGCCGGTCAGCCCATTCGCTTCTCGAGTAAGTCACCCCCCCCCCCATCCCACCCCCAACATGACGGTCAGCCCATCCGCTTCTCGAGTAAGTCACCACCCCCATCCCACCCCCACGATGACGGCCAGCCCGTCCGCTTCTCGAGTAAGTCGCCCCCCCCCCCCACCACCCTTCCCACCACCACCATGACGGCCAGCCCATCCGCTTCTCGAGTAAGTCACCCACCCCCATCCCACCCCCACCATGACGGTCAGCCCATTCGCTTCTCGAGTAAGTCACCCCCCCCCCCCCACCCCTATCCCACCCCCAACATGACGGTCAGCCCACCCGCTTCTCGAGTAACTCACCTCCCACCCCCATCCCCACCACTTCAATTAGTAGCATATCTTATTGTAATTTAAGTACATGTTGTCGTATCCGAGGTTTGGCCTAGCTAGCCTTGCTATAGTATGGGTTGTTTAATATACTGTGTTATTTGTTTCCTGACGTGCGTTATTTAAGCAAATCGTTACTTGTGTTCTCAGGTCGGTCATATCTCGCCGTGGACTGGCATCCCAAGGCACGCGAACTCTGCTACAACGATAAGGCGGCTGAGGTGAGGATACTCCCTGCAGTGGCTAGGCTTACTAGAAGAAAGACTAAATGATATACTGACGTATATATATGTCGGTAGTCGTAAATTGCTGTAAACATAAATTATTTGCTGTCAGTTATATTGTACGATATGAATTTGCTGCTAGTGATTTTATTTAACGATATGGATTTGATGTCAGTGATAATTAACGATATGGACTTGCTGTCGACAGGATTACGAGCGGGATGAATCGGTCAACACGAGATTACTCACGAAGAAGACCATTCAGCTGACCGAGTGCCTTGACCTGTTCACCACCAGGGAGAGGCTGGGGGAGCAGGACCCATGGTGAGTCTCCGACCCGACCACGTGATCCGGGGCGGTGCTCCACACACCCTTTAAAACTGTCAAGTTTCCTCCATCAGACGTTAAGTTGCTGTTCTTTTGTCCATCACGTCAACGTCGTATTGACGTTATTGGCGGCACAAGGCTACTCAGTCCATGTGCTCAGTACAAGCCTTAAATTATATTATACAGTAATCCTAATTATTCCGCTTATTATGAAACCCCGACCGGTGACCAAGAAGTTCGTGGTTTAGTGTGTGTGAGATATGCACTTGTTTTATAATTTCCAGGTATTGCCCTCGCTGTAAGAAACGCCGACAGGCGATCAAGAAGTTCGTGGTATAGATTGTGCGAGATATATACACGACTTGTTTTATCACTTCCAGGTACTGTCCTCGCTGTAAGAAACACCAACAGGCGACCAAGAAGTTCGACCTTTGGCAGCTGCCGCGCATCCTGGTCATACACCTCAAGAGATTTTCCTACAACCGCTACTGGCGAGACAAATTGGACGCCTTCGTGGAATTCCCGACAAGGTGATTCTCTTGATTCTATCATGTCACATGACACATGCGAGGCGCTAACATTGAGTTCTCACTAAACTATTTCACAATATTTCTTACGGAAACTGTTCCGACTATGCTTGAATAAACACACCAAACAAATTTTATTTAGCACTCCTTTAATGCCGCAAGGTAATTAACAATTTCCCCCTGAACGATATATTCATTACAGAGCCATACTATACTGCAGCTGACGTCACACACTACGGGCTTGTTATTCACGAGCGGTGTGCTGCTGTTCATTGTTTCAGAGGATTAGAGATGCGCAAGTGGGTCTTGAACTCGGACCACGGCCCAGCGATGTACGACCTGATCGCGGTGGCCAACCACTATGGCGGCATGGGCGGCGGCCATTGTGAGTGTACCAGCCATTCTCAACCGCAAGGGGACGCTCGTTTTAAGATAATTATAGTCGAGGGTATATGTTAAAGTACACTTTGCCTTTATGCTACATACTTAACCGCTGACCCACAATTTTTCGTTTTTTTTTTTGTTTTTTTCAAAACTGTTGTGTCGTGTCACATTTGATGAAGTATTCCGGTGGACTCCCTAACTTTTTCTGTGACGTCTGTTGATCCGTCCTCTCTCTCCTGCTCGCCGACAGACACAGCCTACGCCAAGAAAAAGGAGGAGGGCGGTTGGTACCACTTCGACGACTCCAACGTCTCTCAGTGCTCCGAGGATGCCGTCGTGGTCAGTGTCGCACTTATAACAACGTAGCACAAATAAAAATGTGCGATAATAGGGGTTCAGCAAATGTGTCATTCTGGTGAGAGCATTCGAGTGCAGTTATTTGTGTTTTTATCATACAATGATTACAAAGACTTGTAGGGCGCTTCGGTTACTTGCTAACTGTTAATCGCTGTCCCCCTGTCCCTCCTGCTCACTCGCTGTCCTCTGTCCCCCCTGTCCTCTCTCTGTTCTCCCTTCCACTCTGTCCCCCCTGCCCACTTGCTGTCCCCCCTGCCCACTCGCTGTCATCTCTGTCCCCCCTGCCCACTCGCTGTCCCCCTGTCCTCTGTCCCCCCTGCCCACTCGCTGTCCCCCTGTCCTCTCAGTCCCCCCTGCCCCCCCCCCCTACCCACTCGCTGGCCCCTTGGCCTCGCTGTCCCCCTGCCCACTCGCTGTCCTCTCTGTCCCCCCTGCCCACTCGCTGTCCCCCTGTCCTCACTGTCCCCCTGCCCGCTCGCTGTCCTCTCTGTCCCCCCTGCCCACTCGCTGCCCCCCTGTCCTCTCTCTGTTCTCCCTTCCACTCTTGTCTTTGCTGTCTTTCTATCGCAGTATTACATTGAGGCCATTAATATTGTGACACCCACTGACCCCTGCTGTACATTTCAGACCAAGGCTGGGTACGTGTTGGTGTACGAGCTGCGCGGCGCCGCGGCGACAACCACCAACGGCGGTGGCGCCGCCTGCAGTCAGGGCGGCGAGATATTCAACAGCAACGGCGACAACAACGAGAGTTGCGACGACGATATGGACGTCAATTGACGCTCGACACCTGGCGTAGGACACTGATTTTGACACGTTCGGCCGGGACGCTGAGACACATGTCCCTCCGTCGTCATTGGCTCGCATACAAGATTTCTTTTTATAGCGCTCTATTTATTGTGTTGATTGTCTTTAATACGACCTGACCTGTGGTAACCTGCACTCGCCGCTCTGCTCGGCTGATGTAACGATGACGTCACGTTGTCGTCGCGATGACGTCACGTTGCGTTCCTAAGTTATCCTATTTTCGGCGGCTATTATCTTAGTATTCGCCGCGACAACTATTAATAGCGTCACCCTAACAGGTATGAAGTTTGACATTGCGGATATAGGCGTGCAATGTGCGTGCAATGCCCACGTGTGTTAGGAGTAGGATAACTATCCCCCGATATTGCACTTGTGTCTTTGTCTTAGACGGACACCGCGATAATCACAACAGAGCTGCAACTGGAGACATAAGCAGTCTGGAACAATGGTGAACGTTTACGGTCTCAGGCATGGATATTTTCTTACGGTATTTCCTAGACGTGTTGGCCTTGGCTACCGGATTTGAACTGTATGTTTCGACTGCTTGAACTATTGCTGTGCTTGAAGCGCCCCCGTTGTAGTCCATTTCAGAGTCGATTTAGTCAATAACTTAATGACACGTCTACACTGTTGGCTTAGCGCTAGACAATGTCTTGACTCATCCCGTCGCCATATTAGAATTAGTCATTAGAGGGGAGCGGGCTATAGTTAACCTAGGGATGTATCGTATGAGCTCTGGCCACGTTGCGGGGCGTTGGCAAGCTGTACCTCAGTGGGACTGAGTGAAGCTGTTGTGGTACTACCATTGAGGGTTCTTATTGGAGCCATGGAGTCTTGCCCCCCCCCCCTCGCCCCTCCCCCAAGGGGGTGTTCCTATTTAGATGAATGAAAGTTGCAATTCGATGTTTACTTTGTTACTTTGTTGAACCCGCAAGTTTACAAATTAGTCCCCTGCCAAAACCAGTCATTTCATGTTTCTGCAGTGTCAAGTAATGTGACCGAGCGTACGGCTCGCTCTTAGCCCACTGATTGGCGACACAGGGGTGGTTAACGGGACATCTAGCAGGCTCGGGGGGGGGGAGTGATTTCGCATAGAAGTCAAAAAAAGCGACTGGGGAATCATTTCGAGGTTTTCAGACGTTTTGTCTTCATAGTTGTCCGCTCGCCCTGTAGTGACAGTGAAGACCCAAACTGTTGAATAAGGAGAAAAAACGCCACTGTGATATCTTAGAAACTTATAATATATATGTGTGTGTGTAGTGTTATATGCGCGTTAAAGTTGTATAAAACATGTACAAAATAGACTAGATAGGGAGCTTTCATTTTATCATTGTGTTAACATTTCTGATGAGTGATTTGTGTAATATATTATAATAATTGTCATGGTAATGCGAGGGTAGCGAATTGTCAGAAAAATGCTGTAGTTTATATTTTCGGCTCGAAGTTGCATGTAACGGTAAAATTTTCAGAATTGATCCTATTGAAAACCTAGAGCATCAAACCTTAAAAATCCTGTAGTACTGATAAGTATGTGACCGCTGTCGTAGTGGTTGCTGATTCCCTGTCTATTAGATTGCTGCTAACAGTATGCATCCTTAGATGGTTTGTATCTCGATTTGCTATGATAAACGAAACTTAGAGCGATGATACAATCTTTATCATCGCGTGAACAAGGCATGTTTGCGCATGCGCCCGTTTGACTTCACCGTTTGAGTTGTGGCTTGAGAGCGGTGGCGGATTGGCACATTTAAATGCCAGGACTTCACTATGTGAATTTTGGCAATAGAGGAGTGGTGGGTTGATCCAGTGCATCTTCCTCAGTCTGCCTGAGAGGAGTTGTAATAATTTGGTATCAACAAGTAACATGTAAACCCAGTGAAGAAGTCCCATTATTTGTGACCGGGGCTATTATTTGCATCCGTGTGAAAGATGGGGATTTACTTCTGAAAGAGCTGAAAGGAGGGTGCCAAATGCTTTAGTTTGAGACCAGGTCGGGTTGTAGTCTAGGGTCGACAATCATCATGTGGATATCACTTTGTCCCGGATAGAAATCGCCTGTTCCTTTTTATATATAGAAAGGGGGCTACGCCGAAATAAACTTTTTGGTGGAAGTAAGCAGTTCCCCGAAGTAATTTTCACCCACATCTGGTTTAGAATATGGCTTTGGGGTGTGCCCACGATGTTTCGATGGTGGATACCATGGCTAGTTGAAGGGTCACTGCACTGGTTGAACGGGATACTCCTTCAGACGAACCATGGCACCACTTCCTAGCCAGCCTTGCAATGATCAGGAACACCACGGATCCGGAATCAAACGGGATATGGTATTAAACGGGATTCGGAAGAAGTGCATCCCATTAGTTTTAGAGAATGTTTGCTGGTGTGTCTTTGCGTTAGTCTTGTTTGGTTTTACAGATTAAATGTCCCTGTGCACGATTCTGTGTAGCCGGATGTTAACATTGCACTAATAACCTAGCCGAAAAGTCCTTCATACCAGAGCTGCGAAGATTAGAGAACTACCTTCCGGAGCGGGTTTCTTCCTTCGGCGGCATTTGTCTGTTTTAAAGTATCGGTGCGCAAAAGAGACAGATTACATCGCCCCGCTGGACTTGTCCTGGTATTGTAGCCCAGTGATCGCAAAGTAAAGACATAAACAGGTAAAAAAAAATCCCCCCCCCCCTCCAAAAAAAACACATTACATTTGATACAGATAATTCATTCGAGTGATTGTGTAAACTGCCCACAGATTTTAGTGGTGGATTTTGTATATACGCGCACAAGAGAAGCTGCGCGTATGTTATGCGGAGTACTCTTATTCGCCTCTCTGGCGGTGCGTCTTTCAGTTTTTGTTCGTCAGCCACGGCATAAAGGTGGCCATTCGCACCTCTGTTGGTTGGGTACGAGTTGGCTAACTAGCCACGGCTGTTGCTGGCCGTGTAGATATATGTTATTATCTAATAAATGCTGTTCACATTACAATGGTTCTTTTTTTATTTAAATTTCACTTCTGTTTCGTACCGGTAATCCTTGGACATAGAATGTACCTAGAAATACATATAATGATTTGGTATAAAAAATAGGTTTATTGAATACCAACGTGATATTCGAAAAATCAGGGAGACACCTGTAACTTTCTCCAACTTGATTCTTGAGTTTGGGCTCTTAATCAACGTTTCGCAATCAGCGCAGTATACTTGTTATACAGCCCAAGATAGCGGGAAGAGTAAGTTGGCGTTGATGAACTGATATCGGTGAACGGTTTCATCTGCCGCAGGATCACGGCCTCTGCGATATGTCCCGCCCTTTAAGCGGCCACGTTCCGATTGGTCACGGCCTTCAAAAGGTGACCGCTTTCGGGTCATCCCTCCTCCATGGAGAATAAAGACCTGTGATTGTGTGTGAAGTAAGACTTCACCAACTCTGAATGAATGGCGCGTGGCATCGTGCACCCTCCTACACACTCTGCCACTGGGGCGGCCCCTCCAGTCTATTAGACTGCACACCGGGGGACGCGAACCTGTATCACCGACCGGCCTTGAGGTCACATTATGCAGCTAATACATTGAACACACTGACATTTTGCACGTTGTTTGCAACTCTGCGATGCTGATGTTGTAACCGGTGTGACTAACATGAAGGCGATTAACAGTCAGAACATTGCTTGAATTGAGTTAGTTAGACAAATATCAGAAAATAAAAGCGGCTTCCATGCCTGGACTCTTTTGATATATATTCTCGTCGATACTTCTTATAGACATGCAACATTATGGAGCATTTCCCCGTAGAGCACGATACCCTTGTAGAACTTACCGTTGGAACATCAATCTTGTGTGTCCAATACAATTAAAAGAGTATTGATGAATATTCTCTAGAGTTCCGCGATACACCTACCGTTATGTTAAAATCTTATATTAGAAGTCCTCACTCGAAGCACCCCCAGGTGTGAATATTCGGATTATAAGATATTTATCCAAACCGAAATCAAGTGATTATACATCCCAACGCATCATCTGTTTCACCATCCACTTAACCTCCCAAACCGCCTCTATGAACACCCGAATGTTTCATTTATCGTACGCGTTGCAACCTAAAACCGCATCAGCTTACAATTGTTCGCTGGGATAAAGACGCGTAACATACCATTTCCATACAGTGACGCAAATACATACAGACTGCCAGACGTGTACACAGCACGGCTCAAGTGACACTTGCAGCAAGTGTGTCGGCTGGTGGGACATTCACATCTCATTCCCAACGACGGTATTCGACCATGGTGGGTACTCTACAAACTATTCAAAGTCTCTTACATGGCACAACAGAGACTACTGCCTTTCTATAAGGGACAAAGACGACGTGTGTAGAGTTCCCTTTCGTTTCACCGACAGGTCTGTGGAGGGGCTATAGCGGTAGCCGCTCGTCAGTGAGATACGGCGTTCAGCGGCTCGGCCTTGATATGTTCTAAATCCAGCTGTTTGTCGGCATCCTCGTCCACTTCACCGACGATCGCTCTGGAAATCGAATCGGAAGTTACTGTCACTGAAATCTTTATCAATCATAAGCGATGTTGTGAACTTGCAACTTTAAGGAACATCAACAAAATGTCCAGCTACTGCGCAGGGTGATTATTCTATTACTCTTTGCATTTTACACTGGTAAATCTAAAACACAGTTCTGCACATGTCCTTAGTCAATATCACATATAATCTATTATTGTTTATAACATTTAAGAGTTCGTTTTGGACATGTAAAATAGAAGTCATACATATTTTACAGATTTCAACAATATTAAACATGTGATACATGAATTTGTCAATGCTATAATGTTATGAGACTGTTTAATTAGTATTTTATAATCTTTAGTAATGGGAAAGTAGATCAGCATAAAAGGAGTAAAAGTTGGGTGTCACAATACTCACACATTGTCACCTCTTACGATGTAGAGTCCGAGAATAACCTCCTCCACTCCCGATGTCGAACTGTACACCCGCTCATGGCTCTCATCGAGGACTAGATTGATTGTCTGGTCAAAGCCTTTCAAAGTGCCCTAAACATTTAAATTTCATAACCTTAATAGACATCATATACACTCACAACAAGTTTCATTTTTCATTAACTCCTTCTAAACTGGGCAAACCAGGAATTTTATATATTAGACTAGATTTGATAAGTATATTTTATGGTATTGTAAGATAAGCCTGTGATAGAATATATGAGCAATACAGACAAAATAATTTTGGATCAACAGATTAAGGATACGTACAACAATAGTTCTTCCATCTGCTGTAATCACTGTGACCAAATCTGATGCAAGAGTTAATGGATATTAAAAAAAGTTCAAATTGGGCTTATTTCTAAAAGTGTGGAATCAAGTGCAAGCGATACCTCACTAAAAATTTTACTTGAAATAGGGAAGCATAATCCCTGCAGAGGGTAGCTTACTAAAACTAATCCCTTTGCCCAAGTAAAATTTATCCATCAAAATTATACTTATTACCTGAAAATAAACAATAACTATTACATAAGGCTACATCAGTGAGGAAGTTGGAAATTTACAGTACACTAGAGGTAGTGCAAAAAAATATCATTATGCAAATATGTATCTGACCCTGCATATCAAAGATCGTGGGGGCCTACCACATATAGGGATAGACATTAACTTTGGATGCCCTATATCCTGTCCCCATATTGACATTGACCCCTGACAATTTTTAACTGTCCTATCAAAATGAGATATAAAAATGTTGATACAACTGATGAATAGTTTATTTATTGTGCTATTTAGAAGGATTTCAATGCAACTGGACCTATGTCAGAGTAGGCTGCAATACATTTAGGGAACTATGATTCATAGCCATCAATTCAACTGTCCCTGGCAGTCAGTTATGTTGCTGCCTGGCATATTAGTGTTGAACAAGTGGATAAAAATGAGACATCAGCCATGGTCATTTCCACTGAAAAAACAACCAGTAAACCCAATAAACATTTAAACCTGTAAATGAACATCTCATCTCTGGCTCAACTCTCTCTCTGACCACCCTACAGCACCCCCACCAGCCCCGCTTAAACCACCCCGCCGCCACCTTCAACAGGTCAAGGTGCATACTCAAATTGAAGTAATATACTTCAACTGAAGTAAAACTTGTATTGTCACCTTATTCTCAGTAATCTGACATTTTTACCTCAATCCAGGTAACTTTCTCAAGTGTTACCTAAATTAAAGTAACTATAGTGTTTAAATAGGAGTCCAGACCTCATAGGGTGATTTCATTACGCAAATATCCATATACATGTTCTGCTTGGCTGTGTTTTTTTAGGTCAGCACACATCAATATGTATATCGTCAAAGTACAAACTTAACATGGCAGGCCAACGTGTTTGCTACCTAACAAGATACTGTCTTGTAGACCCATTTGTGTGGAAAATTGGTCATGTAAGGGTATAAACTGTCACGCAAAAGTTATATGAAGGTGCTGAAATGTTTTTGCAATGGTTATTACTAGCTTAAACCATATTAAATTAATTGTATGTTCCAGAATTTGACTTCTATGTGCGGATAGGTCTTAATTTCATTCAGCAGATCTAGACCCTGTGGACAAGCCGATTTCTGAACATTTCTTTTTATGCGATCTCTTTCATTTCAAATAGTATTTGCTAATGTAAGCTTTGTATTTCTATAGTAGAACTAAGATAATTTAGATAATTGCATGTGAAGTAGCAATTGCTTACTTCACTCATTCAGATTCTTGAATCAGCCTGTGACTCATGATACAGATGTGTTGTGCATGCCCACTAGCGGTGTCAGTTATTACTTCAATTAAAGTACCTTCAACGAAGTCCCACATGAATTTACTCAAACTGAAGTAACATTGCCCTAAATACTAGAACTGAACTGTAAATGATAAAAGATACCTCAGTTAAAGAAAAATACTGATTACTTCAATTAAAGTATACGTCTCGACATGTTCAACCGCTGTAACAGCGGCCGGATCAGACTGCGGTTTGGTCAGGCACAATCCACACTACACTGGGGTCAGGGTAAATGACCAATGTACTTCTGATCTTTCCGATCTTCTTCCTTTTTCCAACCAACCACATGTTTTTGTTTGCCGATCTGGCCACCATTACAGTGCTCAAATCCTGCCGTGCACATGACTGTCATGGCGGCCCAATCAGCACAAAAACGTGTGGCTGGTTGGAAAAAGGATGTAATATTCACTTTGGATATACCATATCATCATGAAAATGGAGTATAATATCAATGAACATGTATTCTATCCATATAAACCACTCTTTTTAACATCGCCCCACCGTAAACTGTAGATCAGACGAATCAGAAGTACATCGGACATTTACCCTCATCAAGTCGTCCACTATACTGGGCGCATTTCTTTAGACCAGGTTCGGTATTCTGCCCGGGACCTGCAACACGTGACAGGTAACTTCTGGGTATGCCGACACGGATATGCCTATTCCAATGAAATGTACACACCATTCACATCTGGTGCACGTAGGGGGCACCGGAAACCAACCTACTCTCATCACCTTTCAATCAGCCGCCATCTTCTCCCAAATGTCCCGTGACGTTTTGAACGGGGCACATCGGCATACCGAATGGATGTGCGCGCACCCATGCCCGGGTGAAAGAAGTGTCGGGCGGTGGACCGATGGGTAATGTGCGTATTCGGTCCACTTCAGGGATACACCCGGGTTACCAAAGAAATGCCCACTGGCACTGGGTAGTGTAGAGTAGTCACAAATTTGTGCCAGAACATCTAACATCACTCATCAGACCTTTTGCAGGTCGCATTACAGGCTAAGCAAAAAAGGATACGATTGAGATAGCCCTCAAGACTCGAAGCCATTATGCAAGATAATCTATCACTTTCTGAGATCGTTAACACTCTTAAATAGAGTTAGAAACTCGAAACAGAAATTCGAAAGCGCTGCGCACTGTTTGGGCGATAATATGTAGAAGCATATCTACCCATACTGCAGATCGGAGTTCGGTACGCAGCATACAAACAGGTGTTTCAAATCCAAGTCAAGGTATGAAAATAGATTTTCCCCATTCGTCATATTTGTTGTTTAAAAAGTAATGGCACATTGATTGGTAGGGGATAGAGTAGTAATGATAAATAAGCATATTGATTTTCAGAGGAGGATGCATCAAAACTAAAAAATATGAGCTGATATATATATTAATTATAACTGAACGAGTGCATGGTCAGTTTTCTTTTTGGTGTGGCCTAAAGAAAATTAAACATTTCCATTTTCCTTGCCTGCGAAACACTTTAGGCATATGTTGGCAAGACAAGGTCAGTGGCGAATGCTGAAGTGGCCAGCCTACCAAGCATTCTTACTATTGTAAAACAAAGACCTCTTCGATCGTTGGCTTGGGAACGTTCATCGTACATGTTCCGCGCGAAATTGGAATATGCCCTGATTCGGAATTGGCGCTGCGCATTTTCGGAATTCCCATTCAGCGCAACCGGGAGCTGCGCGATCCCGGGACATTAAAAAAATTTCCACCAACCCAACAGTCAGTTGACCTGGAAGACTGGAAACACTCAGCATATATTTAGCCACTCTCTTTATTACTGCTACAGTCCCAACCATTAGTGATTAAAGCTCAATGCGATTAAAGGCATTAGACCTTAGTCCACCTTTCCTTTGGCAGTGAATAACAATTAAGCGGCAATAAAGGGGGGGGGGGGGGTAAGGGGGGGTCGTGTTCCCAGATCACAAAGAATAAATTTCATTATTCCCAGGTCACGATGAATTAAAAGCAAAACTCTGCACATGCAATGGAAGGGCAGGATACTAAATTGACGATTTCCCGATTCACGGTTATTAAATATTCAAATTCCCAGTTCGCGACTAAGGAAAATCCTTGATCACGACGGTCGGCTAATACCCCATTTCCAGTTCACGGTGAAACGAAAAGCCCAATCCCGAGAAACGCAAATGTCGCCCCCCCGCCCCCCCCCCCCCCGCCCAAATTAAGGCTTGCTTTGGACCACCCAACCCTGTTATACTGAAGACCACAAAAACATTGGTTGGCGGGAGATTTAATGTGATGCTAAATGTTATTAAAAATGCTGAACAGATAAATGGGTTTTAATTCGCCAGAATTCCGCACGATTCCGATATGGCCGCGCCATGTGGGAATTCCTATTTGGCGCAGCGCCATATGAGAATATTCCGACATGGCGAGGATGACGACATTTGATATGGTGCAGACCAGTACACAAGATGAACGCATTCGAAAAGATATGCTTTACGGCGAGCTTATCGCCGGCAAAAGGCCAACTGGACGGCCAACGCTCAGGTCTAAAGATGTTTGCAAGCATGACATGAAGGCTTTCGGCACCGATTCAAATTCTTGGTAGGATTTAGCATGCCAAAGAGGGGATGGGCACGTCTCGTGCGAGAGGGAACGGCCCACCACGAGCTCTGGTTTGAGAAACTGGAATTGAAACGCCAATCTAGGCGTCCAGTGAGTACATACAAAGACCTAACGACAGATCATCAGTGCGAGGACTGCAGTAAGCTTTGTATAGCCTTATTCAGTCACAAGTAAATGCTGACCTAACTTAATTGGCACCCGTTGAAATCGATTGATTCATGCGTCGGTTAACATATGCGAATGCATATGCCCCGAGGATCGCATGTTTAGCGTAACTACATGCTCTTTCGGATCAATTTGATTTAAAACAATTTTTATATTATAGCAGTCTGGCGACCCATTAATTCCATACGGACAAAATCTAAATGGACTGCTTGATCAATGTTCATAAAGTCAAAAAGCCAAACTTTGCTGTCTTCGGTGTCAGCTTGAAGCTGATTGCCAGCATATGACAACAACTCAGATCTGCGTGTAACTTTATATGCAGCCGGTAAGGTCAAGGCCATATGAGGCCAGGGACGGCCGACCTGAAAGTCTGATTGGTATATTCATATACATGTTTTACGCAATTTAATGTTATTTGATAGCCCCTGATGATTAAAATTCAAGACTAGAGTCATTAGAGTAAATAAAAATTGACATAGAAAACACGACACGAGCGCGCTCATTTATTTATTGACACTAAGTCAATCACAAAACCATCTGATCTGGCGCAAGTGCCCCCACTGCCCCAGGCAAGCCTAGCCCCATCAGATGGCTTGTTATGGATTTTATATTGTTCTATGTCCGTAAGGACGGCCTATCAGTCTGCCGTAACCATTAACGCCATCAAACGGGGCTAAGGCAAGCCCGCTTCTCTAGGGGCACAACGGTAACAATGTTAAAATCCTTCGACGTTAGTAGGGAATCGACTGTAGCTTTTATTATACTGTGGGCGCGAACAATACTAGTGCTTACGTATTCTATATACCTTGTTCTATCTTCTGACATCAAGAAAGTGTGTTAACACTAGATTGTTGCAGTCATATTTTCGCGAACAAATGTTGGAGCATGCGACTTTTCCCTACCAACCGCCATGCGTATGCAGCGCCACCTGGCGAATCCCACCACCATTTGAACCATTGGTAGCCTGGGTCTCAAACTTTGTAACAGTCAATGACCTGTGAAAGAGGGCGCTGCTGTTGTCCTTAAGTTCAAAGTGAGCGACTGACAAGGCCCTCTAGCGGAGAGTCATATGCTGACGGAGAGGAGGAACCAACTCGCATTCACAGGTACCGGCATCCGCCAAAAACAAATATGGCGGATGGCTGGTCGGGAACAGTTGTGTGCTCCAACATTTCTTCGCGAAAATATAATCGAAACAACCTAGTGTCGACATACTTTTTTGATGTCAGATGATAGAACAAGGTATATAGAATACGTAAACACTATGATTGTTCGAGGACACATTATAATAAAAGCTACAGTCGATTCCCTACTAACGTCGAAGGGTTCTAACATTGTTACCGTTGTGCCCCTAGAGAAGCGGGCTTGCCTGGGGGCACTTGCGCCAAGTGTTACTAGTGACATAGTGTTACTGTACGTTACTGGTTTACGACCCGAAACTGGATGCATTTCTTTGGGCCAGATTCGGTATCCCGCCCGGGACCCGCAACATGTGAAGGGAACTTCCGGGTGTGCTGAGGGGGATATACCTATTTTAATGACGGTTGGTTGTATATTTAGGATGCTTTAATCACTTTTGGTCATATCATGTCATTGCGTCAATGGGTAGTCAATGGGGGAAAGAAGGGAGAATGTAGCCATTTCCCCGGAGTAAGTCCCTACTTTTTGCGCAGAAGGACCTGGGGTCTTTATCCTGCGATCACATAGACATAGCCGCCGTGAGGTTTAAACCACTAATCCACGTGCTGTTAGGTTCTCGGGTGACCAGAGCACTCAATGTGAGCGCTCTAGTCTACTGAGCTACCGGGCCAGCCCCACCTATTCCAATGAAATGCACACACTCCAGTGTATGTAAGGGCACAGAAACCAACTTACTGTTATCACTATTCAATCAGCAGTCATCTTCTCCTGAATGTCCTTTGCTGTTTTGAATGGGTATACCAAATGGATGAGTGCGCACCAATACCTGGGTGAAAAAAGTGTGTGGTCGTATACCAATAAGTAATATGCATATTCAGGTTACTGCAGGGATATACTGAGCTACTAAAGAAATGCACCCACTCTCCCCAACATTTAAATATTACCAACTGCATTTGTAATGGGTTGGATTTGTGCTGTTGTTCGCCGCAACAATGCCACAAGTTTGCGGCTATATCTGATCATTGACATAGGCATAGTACTGCATTCTATAATTGAAAGTGGGTGAATTTCCAAGTCCCTTGTGTGGATGCATTTCTTTGGTCACCTGGGTATATCCCCAAGGTAAATCCAATATGCACCTTACCGTAATTTCCGGTGTATAAGTTTAAGTATCCGGTTACCCCCCCCTCCCTTTCTCCCCGAACAACTTGGCCAGCCGGGATATCGGAAGTTGCTGATGCACTCTCCACCTATCATAATCCTATCCGGCTGAAGAGGCCAAGAAACAATTACTCCGGCATGGTTCCACTGCCTGGTCATGCTGACATGGTATCAAGTTTCTGTCTGTCCCACTTAGTCTAAGATAGCAGCTGTATCAAGTTACACCATTGACTGCAGCTTCCCGAACCCTGCCCCGCCACTCTGTCAAGTCAGAAATGGGCACCTTGCCAATGATGACGATGGACCCCTGACTCCACTCCTCACCCCCCTACTAATGCAACACGGCTTCACTGACCACGCGATGCGCCAATGACCTGTATAAACAAGCCTAATCCGTGGGGTGTTAAGCCCTGTGCTGCTGAAACTGTGTCACGAGTACCCATCATAGAAACACACATCCGTCAATTCTTACAGCCATTGACAACAAACATTAGCACAGGAAGCAACTTGCTACACAAAGACATTGGCCAAGTCTTTTGGGATCCACCCACTGCAATGCTTAATCTGTTGTCTGCATTCACAAATCAATCTTTTCCATAACATAACGCTATTTCAACTGCGGCATCATGCACACAGTTCACAGGCGAATCTCACACTGAAGGTGCAACTTATATACCAGGGTGACTTATATACAGCTCAAGTCTCAATATTTCTCAAAATCAGCAGGTGCGACTTATACACCGGTGCGACTTATACCCCAGAAATTATAGGTATATATCGGTACACCATCCAACAATTCTTTCATCTAGATTTGGTATGTGTATACATTTATTATGCAAGCAGTTTAAAACAGTATGCTACATTCATTCAAACAGCTTGGGACATTTAGGGAGAAGATATATGGCAGCTGATTGAAAAGTTTCTAGGCTGGTGACATTGCCCTAAAATGAACTGACCACGACCAGTGCAAACATTTGATTGATATTCAGCATAGCCCTATCAGCAGGTCTGGAAGAGGTATAAGGGGCTTGGAGGGGGTAAATGGTGACATGCGACACAGATATATTTGAAAAATCGACATTTGACCTTGACTCCCCCATATTCCAACACTGAGGATCTGAAAAAGCGACATCCTGACACTTAGTTTGATAAGGGTTTCTTCAACCTACTTTGATTTGACATACTGTCAGTTCCAAATGGGACAAAATTTAAAAAAAAGAAGTTAAATGCTAATAAAGTTGAAGTTTCTGATCAGGCTGATTGAGATACAAAGTTTATTGGCATACAGACAAGTACTGTCATTATACCCAGAAGAGTTGGGTAGAGGTGATATACCCATCCTGGCCTAAATAGGTAAATATACTAACTAGCCACTAGGATCAGGGTCAGGGTAGGATTAGGATGGATATACTGCCATATTTGATATATGACAAAGCTCTGATATGGCTATATCATATGCAAACGAACCTGGTGGATATATTTCTTTGATGTGTCTCGCAAAAGATCAATATCAAGGTCAGCAGTGATATCTGTAAATGCTACAACTTTGTATCTAGTTAACATTTTTTATGTCTACAAATACCTCAGAATATTTGATGTACTGAGCACATACAAATTAGCTCGGCTGCCTAGAAGAAAATAACCGACTTGACACATATAGAAAGTATAAAAGAACCTTGGCAACAGAACCGTATATATTTGCTATTAAGGAAAGCTATCTATTTAAGAATCCCAAGAGAAGAAACATTGTGTATCTATTGTAAAAATAATAGTGAAAGAAGATGAGCTACACCTAATCTGTTTTTGCGTTTTGTATCAATTAAGCGTCACAAAAAAAAAACCTAGCTGAAGTCACAGATCAGAAGCAGAACTTGCGTTGGGAAGTTACCTTTTTGATGATGTCAATAGATACCCCCACCGTATATAACATCGTGCTATTTCCCCGCGATGCGTACAAATTAAGGGAAAAACTTTCAAAAAATTACCTTATGTACTTGATGTTTACTTGCATATATTTGTACTTTGAGGCTGTGAGCCTACAGTGCACAATAAACTCATTATTATTAATATTTGCTACAGGCCAAAAAAAAAGGCAATCTACTGACCAAGTAAAAATGTACAAGTAGAGAAATGTACCGAATGCTATAAATGGTAAAAATTTCCAGTCAACTCCCTTTTTTTAGTTTCTTAAACTAAATATCACTGTACAAATAAATTTAAAGTACCGGTATAGGAAAAATATTGGATATCGATAATTATAAATTTTGTCAAAAGATTTGGCTTCAACATTGTATTATAATGCTGGTCTGCTAGCTTCTTTGTAAGTAATTTAAGCCATTGTTTTACTGCAAACCTACCGGTACTGTTTGCCACCAGTGACCTTGACTAGCCAGGTTCACATTGTACTGTATCAAGGTCATTGGGGAATATAATAATATTTTAAGGTTTAAACCACGCTACTGTATGAAAACCCTAGATCTAGACAAATTCTACTCTGCCAAATATATATCATCTTGTTGACTATTTATGTACTTCCTCATATTGTCAAATACTATAGCTTCTAGTTTGTTTATTCTGTTTGCAGGTAGCATCTTCAGATATCTGAAAATGGCCTTGAGACAAATTACCCAGTGTCTTCAGAACCTGTCATTGCAATCTACTGTGTTGCAACACAGCCTCACTTCCAATATAACAGCCAGGTATTTAGATATCTAAAACATCTCTCTGTAGTTGACATATATAGTTTCATTCTCCTTTAAATATGGCCCTTTACCACTAGTTTAAAATCGTAGCATGTTGAGAAATCATACAGTATCTTATAATTATCTTTTATATGTCTTATATTATCAATTTTGTCCAACTTCCACAAGCCACATCGATTGTTAATTTTATTACTACAGCATCAAAAAAAGAAACCATTGTTGGCCCTGTGTTATTGACAATGAAATTTGACATTCATATGTGTTTTGTTACAAATAGATTTTTTTAGAACAGATGATCGACAATCAGTTTAAAATTGTTTATTTCAGATGTATTCATTTGAGTGCACAATGCTCTCGAGTCCTGGACAGAAAAGCTTACCCCAAGTGGGATTATCCAAGCAGCAAAAACAAGCGTTGGATTGAGTTGGAACCGTTTAGAGCCAAGTATAAACCAACTGTGAGACCATTACCAATGCCAAAGACCGGAGGAAGAGGGCCAAATGGTATGTGTACCTTGATATTATATTTAGATCATTTGTATTATATCACCCATTATTCCTGGCGCGAGGACCCATGGGAAAGGCAGTCATAGCCACAACATTATGAACCGCGCTTTTTATGACGGCGGACACCGCATGTTAAAGACATGTAACTTTGCTGGTGATGAAACCCAATATCTTTGAGCGGCTAGATACTGCTTGGAACTCTCCTGGATTGGTCCTCTCACAAAAAGGTCCAGACAGATTTTCAGTGATATGGTTGAAAAACCCTTCATGATATTCTATTTGGATGAATATCCCCTATCTGGTACAGACTAATCTCCGCAGAGCATACAAATCCGTGTCCCAACACAGCAAGGTAGCTACTATTTTTATTTTGCCTCGTTGTTTTCAGGTAGGATCTGGAATCACCGTCGCGGTGGGGGTCATAAGCGTAATTATCGCATGATTGACTGGGTGCGAGGGGGGCCCGAGACCGGGGAGCCCTTGGTGGAGAGGGTGCAGCAGATACTGTACGACCCGAACCGTTCGGCCAAGATTGCCCTCGTAGCGGGCGGTGAACGGAAGCGCTATATTATCGCCACCCAGAACATGGAACCAGGCCAGCTCGTCAAGTCCTCTCGGCAGTTGACGGCATCTATCGGTAATTTATACTTGTGCACATGTAGTGTATTCATACATGTAGTAACAACTATTGTGCGGTGCTGCTTTTTCAAATTATCATCACCCGCGAATGTACAAGGTCTTTAATTTTTTAGAAATTGGTCCTAAATGTTGTTCCATGAATACATGTAAGTTGTGTGTACGTTAGAATTAACGGCAGCCTATCCAAGAATGATAGATCTTGATAGATCCACTATTAATGGTGTTTGCGAAGTTAATTATATAACTTAACGTTATTCATAATATTCCTTTATGTATGTTGCACCTCCTGTGAATTTCTAATAATTTTTATGTGCATCACCGCATTTTACTCTCACGTTTCCCCAGCGAGGACGTCAGAAGGCGACGCATACCCTCTGGGGTGTCTCCCGGCTGGGACACTCGTGAACTCCGTTGAGATTATCCCAGGCATGGGGTCGCTGTTTGCGCGTGCGGCCGGCGTCCAGGCGCAAGTGATACGTCACACCAAGGACTCGTGCATCGTTCGTCTGCCGTCCAAACGCGAAGTCTGCGTCTCTTCCCGTTGCGTAGCGACCGTGGGGCGCGTGTCGAACATCGACCATAATAAGCGCGTCATCGGCAAAGCGGGCCGCAACCGCTGGCTGGGTATCAGACCGCACAGCGGCCGATTCGTCAAGAAAACAGGACGCTTCGGTCTCAAAATTCGCCCTATCAAGCAAATGAAAACCTACCAATCCCTGAAACGGAAGAGGTCGCCAATGAAACCGCTGAATATGGATATGAAGCCTAAGGGTATGAAACAAGTTCATCCCACTTAGACAAGTTTTTTTGGAAAATTGACCCTACTTTTGATATAGGTCGGTGTTAAAGTCTACACGGAAAGATTAATGGCAATGCAGGACGTTCTGTACATCAATGAATAAAAGTTAGACGATGTGTAATGTTATGTTGTGTCTATAACTATAATGGCGAGTATTCCAGAATACCAAGAGTTTGTGGGCGCTATTCAGTCAGAAACTCTGTAACGAAAAGTTAATTTTTGGAAGCGATAACTGTGTCAGCGTAAACCGCATGGGAAGGCTGATACACTTTGGGTAGGAACCTAAAACCTGTCGTTACGCAGGCGATTAAGGTAACTACCATTAAAGCCGAAGTCTTATATTTATGCCCTAAGTGTAGCCCTGACGCATGGCCCTCACGACCTTAACCCTAACGGAGGTGTAAGGGCCATGCCATACACACGGCCAAAAAAGTAGCATTGCATCACCCAGCTCGCTTCGATGAATGATTGTCGATTATGACGACGAACCTACCTCTCCTAATCGCCTCGACCCTCTTCTTTAGACATTACTTGGACCATAGGATGCATTCATTTTAAAGTTTGCTCTCTACTTCTTGCACATCAATGATATTTTCGTCGGTCGTTAACGGTTTCCCTCCGTGCCGCTTCAAATTTTTTCTAGGCGGTTGCCGCGGCTCGTTTGTTGACATCTGGTAATACACCCGACAGCTTCCGTATGGCGGCGCCACTAATTCTCGTTGTGTGTCTATAGGGCTGTACAGTCACTTCGGGATCTTATCGAGACCCCACGAGACGGGGATACCTATGCTGTGCGTCAATGCCTAGCATCAACGGCCTGTACGTGCTGCCTACCTTCCGGTTGTTTGCCTTCACTCGCCTCACACACAAGATCGCGTAAAGCTGTCCTTGGAAGCACAACTGACCACTGAAGTTTTGTGCATATCCAAATTATAACCATCCGAGTAGATTTATGTAACGTATGAGCGGTTAGGCAGTTGATGAACCAGAATGCGGTTGTCTCGTGAGTGACTGTCAGTGTCAGGCGATTGAATGTGCTGCGCGGGGTTTTCCATGACGTATGACGTAATAATCATCATGACGCGCGTGTCTGCGCGCGGTATCTATGGTTACGTAACAACGCTCCTTATATGGACTGACCAGACGAAGACCATGGTGCTCAGTTTGTCGTAGAACTGTAAACATCGATGATTTGCCTCAAAATACAATTCTTCCAACAGTCCCATCGAACAGACCACATGCATTATGGAGAGATAAACGTCTTATCTTTAACTATATTATGATTTTATAGTTAACAATGTCTGGACCAAAGCAAACAAAAAATAGTTTCACACACACTCGATTCTTTACGCACAAACCGCGCAGCTGGCCGGTTCCCAACACTAAAACGTTGACTACAATGAGTGCGCGTCACGCAGTTGCAGCCAGGCACCAGCGTGATGCGCACTCGTTCTAAAAGCACGTGTTTTTTTGTTGGTCCCCAAAAGACCTAAACCGGAAATAGAACCCGCGAGAACTGTACAGCCCTATAGTCGTGCCTGCGTTTTTGACGCAACTAGCGGCGCCGCCATGCGGATGATGTCTGTTTTATTGCCTGGTCAAATTTGAAGCGTCAAAGAGGAAAGCCGTTAACAGCCGATGAAAATATCATTCATGTGCAAGTAATAGAGAGCAAACTTTAAAATGAATGCATCCTAGGATCCAAGTAATGTGTAAAGAAGAGGGTCGCGGCGAGTTAAAGAGGTAGGCTCGTTGTCATAATCGACAATCATTCATCGAAGTGAGCTTGGTTATGCATTACTACTTTTTTAACCATGTGTATTGCTTGACCCTTCTGCCTATCAGCTTGTTGTCAGAAGGTTCAAGTTCACTGGGCTACCCTTAGTGTATGAATAAAACTACATTTACGGGGGATGATTTTTTATGGGAAAGATGCTTTGGCAAGATCAGAGCAGTTTTCTTCCGCAATTATAATGAAAAAAACGTATTGCTTTCTTTTGGATGAAATCTATTATTATTGTGATTCATATATAATTTATGATCCGACCGTTTAAAGTATGACGCCAGCCTGGCCTCTAACGTTGTTTTACCGATTCATATAATACACCAGTGTCTTTCCTACAAAGTAAGGCAATGCTCTAATTATATAGGGCATGTCAGTTCTCGCGGGTTCTACTTCCGGCCTGGGATTTTGGGGACAAACAAACGAACACGTGCTTTTTGTTCAGTGCGCAGCCTGACTCGCCCCCTGCGTAACAATGGATACCGCGCGCAGAGGGCTGTCATACTATAGTTACGACATAGGACGCGGAACCAGGCAAGCTGCGCGGCCGGCGAGGCAGACGAGGGGTGGGTCGCAATTCGTCTTTCGTGCGTCTTAAATAAAGAACTGTTAACTTTTTCGTGTCGCTATGTTGGTAGATGACACTTTGAACATGTCATTTTCCGTAATACTGGCCACGTTCAGTTAACTAGGCGCACAACAGGTAGATGATTTCCCAATGTTTACACTGATCTGGAGTGATCGGGTGACAGGTATGGACAGCCTTTGCCGTCAAAATTACAGTTTTTCAATGCTGAATGCAACTACCATTCAAATAGGCAAATTTCAAAAGAACAACGTTGTAAATTTACTGTGCTAACATTATCTTTCTAAATTTCTTCCGTTCTGTTACATTCATATTCTTGATGGGTATTTTGACAAACAGTTTCACGAGAACCACAAGATAGACCAGTACTGTGACTTGTACCGGTATACTGCTTTGGGTCTATGTTAAACTGGCGCGGTAAACTTAATATCCAAGAAGTATATACATGTATGCAGTTGACTTCAGTCATATCTCAGTTTAACGGGTCCTTTGAAATATGCTAGGAAAAATAGATAATCTATGCTTACTCTTTATGGGAATGGTGAAATTAAGCCTTAATTTATAAAACAAAAAGTTTTTAGATTTGTATAGGTGGACACTTGTGTTAATATTATTAATTTGTATAGCTGATGTGTCTACGTTCAGCTTACTGATAGCTTTAGTTCTGTATAAATCTTTAATTGTAACATTTCCTTTTGATTTTGATTAATTAAATTACACTTTCTTTTGCTACTTTTGACATAAACACACAAGGAAACAAAAATGATTTAAAAATTGTGGCATCTTTAAATATATGGAGATTTTCATCAAGAATCTGTAATGCAAACATACAAAATCAATAATTATTCAGTGTATAACCTTCATGATTGAATACTGTTTTGCTCATACATTGCATAAACAGGATGATAATAAATCCAAGTTTCTATTTGTCTCTTTGCATTGGGATTGCTTCTATCATATCAGTTTAATTGGGTTGACAACATATGGTATAAAATAAAATCTGCAAGTATTTCAAATGTAGCAGATACAAAAACTAAGTGAAAAATTCATAACATTTCCTTTTAAGGTTGTCCAATTAATTTGATTAAATTACACCTTTCATAGTTACTTTTGTCCTGATGTCTATACATGTAACATATAATAAAGAAACAAGAGAACAAACTATTAAAACTATTGATAACAATTAACCCATAAGGAATTCAGTAATATTATGAAATATATTTTTATATATATTATATATAGACATTTTTATTTAACCAGCATAAACATCCAAAATCCCAATAAAGGGATAATCAATATATATTTTACATTTTGTTATGTCAATTTCATTTCTTAATTCTCCTGCATTCAACTACAGTAATGACAAGGGCATATTCCTTGGTTAATAAATCCTGTGTACCGTAATAAATATAACATATAAGCTTTTTCAAATCTTTCATTTGCTACCGGTATATTGTATTACCTTGTATTGCCTTGTATTACGTAGATTGTGCTCCATCAATTTAAATGAAGAAAAGATAAATTTATGACTTTTAAAATAAAATAGGACATTATATGGTTTAATAGGATATAATAATCATCAACTTTTTCTACATTAAATCAGCCCTGGGTGACAAATGTTGTTCATGACATTTGCAAACTGAAATCTATTGAAATTAATGCTGCATAACTCTGTAATGATAAGATTTCCTATTTAGATTATGCAACTTAATTTTGATTAAAATTGCACCTTTTTGGTACTGTTGTCCTGAGGTCTATACATATGACGTATATTAATAAAAATAAAAATAAAAAAATTAAGAAAAATATCCATAATTACAAGTAGCACATAAGGACATGAGTAACATTAAACATTTTTGGCAGGTTTATACATATATATTTTCATTTAACCAGTATAAACATCACAATAAAATGATACTAATCATCAATGTATATGGCATGTACGTGTTCTTACTTTTATTCTTGTCTCTAACATTTAGCTACATTTGTGACAAGAGCACCAAGACATATTGCTTTGCTAATAAATTCTGTGTCATAATAAATAAACTGGGGTTGTATAATCACTTTTTCAGACTTCTGCTCGGTTGCTATAGTATATATTATAACGTGTTCCATTATTTGAAAAGACCAGTTTACAACACTTGAAATATAACTGGACATTACAATTCAGTAGGCTATAACAATCAACTTTCTACTTTCTGCGATGACAAACATTATTCATGACATTGGCAAATTCATTAATTTTCTTTAAATGTTTTAGAGTTTTATGCAGTCTGTTAACTTTTTCATTTCCTCATAGATTTATTTGACATTTGCATCCACATACTTTGTACTCTGATCTAATTTATATTTACATACTTTGCAATGTTTTATTGGTATGTTCACTTGATTGTTGACTTGCAAAAAACTCAATATTTCAATATAATAAAAAAACTAAAAATCAAATATTTACTAAATACAAAGGGTGTGAGTGAGGATTTATATACTGTCACAATATTTAAGTTCATTTTTTTTTATAATGTTATTCCCATTCAAAGCTTTATTTAATAAAGCTTAGTTATAATTTGTCAAAGCCGCCATAATTTATTTCTTGATTTAGACAAAACTGTAATAAATTCATTCGCAGTAAGGTAAAAATTAAGTACTATTGAGCTCAAGTGGCTCTATCGTATCTGCTCATACAAGATAAATCGATATGTCGAAAACAATAGCCGTTTCCACATTTTCGCGAATTATGGTTTATTCCGCTTGTCATCTGTAATTCGGCTGTCGGCAACACAGTCAGGCCAGCACAAATATTGGGTATTCAGCGGCCTGTAGTGCGCCAAGTTTACTGACCGCAGTTATTGATACGGGAAAATACAAGTTCAAAGTGTCTTTCAACAATATATTGTCACTAGATAGTTAACAGATGCTTATTTAAGTCGCAAACAGGTCTAGAAGGGACCCACTCTTTTCTCCCCTCGCTCACCGCGCAGTTTGCCTGGTTCCACGTCCTAAATCGTGACTAGAATTACAGCGTTTTGATTCGTCAAGCAGGGAGCGAGTGAGCTGCGCAGTGAAAAATTAAGGTCGCATATAACGCCGTTGTCCCCAAAATTTGGTCTCGTGAGGTATCGCACACATAAAACGAGATTCACTTTGCATGCCCTATTAAAACCGGAAATGACGCAACACTAAGATCATGATCTACGGTTTGGAACTGCCGCAATTCAGCCGTAATTCGCGTAAACACCCTGATCTCTCGTTTCACGTGTGTTAGAACCCAAAACGTCATAGTGACCAAAACGTCATACCTTGGTAGAATGTAATATACAGTTTAAAGTTTAATTTCAACCATCCCGGTTATCGCCCACACAACCCTGCGTGGCGTTTCTGAAGGAGACAGGGCGGGGCCACTCGGAGCTAAAGGATTGATTGATTGACAATAAGAGACCTCTTGGAGGCCGAAATTTGCGAATTAAGGCGCAGGAAAATAAGGAAATTTAAGGTTTCTTGGAATAGAAGGTTCCAAGAGATGGACCCGGAGGAAGGGGGGGGGGGGCGATACCCATATTCCATCGTTTATGAAAGCACTTAAATATATCCGAAACTGAAGAGTTACTGCCTCATATATTCATAGCCCCCGTCAACAGACACTGCGATCGAGGCACAGTGTGAAACTGTACATTTGCTTCTAGATGCCTCAGACCGTGTGATCTGACGTTTTCGTCACTATGACGTTTTGGGCCCTAACACACGTGTTCCCCCTGAAAGGTACCTGCACTGTGAGATGACTTCCAGTTATAACGTAAGGCGGCGCCACATGAAGGGTCACAATATACGTCACTTGCTCGGGCAAAATGGCGCGCTGCTCGAAATTGATGGGGTTGCCTTAATTTTTGTTCTCCTTACAGGTCCAGGGTCGGATCTAGGAATTTACAAAGGGAGACGGTTACTCTGTGAAAACTTGAGACCAGGGGTGGGGGGGGGGGGTGCTCGGAGAACCTGACTTTTACAGTGTATGTTGAAGTTCCCAAGGGGGGGTTGCAACCAACCTATGCCCCCCCACTCCTAAATCCGCCCCTGCAGTCGGTCGAAAAGAGGCGTCGTTAACACTCGTCAATTGAATTTTAAGATGTAAAGTATCGGTGCAGATCGCGATTAGATTAGGTTGGACACACACTTTATAGCAATTGTTTGGTGGGTTATGCGCTTTTGAGTTAGCTTTAACAGACCGGTAGGTATCCCAATAGTACACACACATTATATACGATTATATTTATCTGAGCAAAATCAGGAGAAACCAACCAAAAAAATTATACAGCCACTTCAAAAGCTGCAACCAACCCGTATAGTTTTAATAACGTAGATCCGGCAGAATATGATACGCCGTCTTTGCGTCCATGTGCATGAAGCCTGCCGGTTTCAGTTTGTAACCACGGGGTGGCAAGAAGACTGAGCTGTGGGCAGCTTGTGGGCAGGAAGCCCGGCATCTGCGTGTGAGGAAAGTTTCATCCAAACCCATTTCACTGTTTCGGGAGTTTTTTTTGTGTGGGTAATATAACCTTCATGGCAACAAAGGCTGCCTAAAACACAATACAACATTTCATTGCATTTCGCAGATGATATAGAGATCCTATATATTGCCTCGCTCACGGCGAGCAAAATTATTCTGGCCATCGCGCCTATTCTTAAGCCTGGGCAATGTCGGTGGGCTTTCCGGCCCTAACCAAGCAAACGGGTGTTGGGACATGGCCGTGAGAGGAGCAAACTATCTACATATTGTGGCTATATAGCGAAATTATATGTGTTTTCTAATCAAAAATCTTATATATTCATGTAGGATTTGTTATTTTGTATGTTGCTGAGGGACATATATCCTTTAAAGCTGAATATGCTATTTTTATTTTAGACAATCGGAATGACTGCGAAGATCACAGTGAAACAACCTCGCAGGAGAGCGAGGGGGAACGCCCCAGAAAGCGTGTTAAAGCTATGCGCATGGACGACTTTGTGTTCGAAGGTACCGGTATATGATTATATGTGTTTCATTTGAAATGACATAATTGACACAATTGAATGAGGATGGGTCAACTGGTGTGACATATGTTGTTGTCAAGTAAAGCATGGTTTAACATCAACATAGTTATAACTTGTATAATTTATATTCAGATAATGATGACAGAGACGACGTGGAGGATGGGCGTGAGAACCCTACTAATGACGACTCCGAAAAGGAGGATGAAGCAAGCGGTACGTAGTTCGATTTTGACAATATCCAAGTAATATAAGGAAGTTATTTATTATGTATTATTTTTAGCAGATAAGGCTATTGTTCATCGTTTAGATGATCGCCAGATTGCAATAAGATAAATTATCGTTACTAACTGCCTCTTGGCATTAGGCAGCACATGGTACATTATCTGTCATATTTTGTGGTGTCTTCCAAGGTTCGGCCCCAAAAATACCTAAACCGCCGCCAAAGAAAGTACCAAGCCTCACTAGAGGAGATGATGTGAGATCGAGGTCCGTGTCTAGGTCCAGGTCTAGGTCCAGGTCCAGGTCAAGGTCCATTTATCGATCTGTCTCCAGATCGCCACCAAGAATGGCAGCGAGACCCGACCCTTCGCCGAGATCTAAAGCGTCATCAAGGTATTATACTAAATGGTTGGACCTATGGAAACGAAAGTGTGCAAGTATGTATGTCGGATGTATATATAGTAACGAGATTGAAAGCTTCGCATTCACCTCCCATAAGATATTAACGTATTTATTTATGAACAAATTTAATAAATGTAACGTTATTCGGTAATTATTACAACCACAAAGACGTGTACGTTGTATATTTCTTGTTCACGCCACGATAGGAGGACCCCTACCACACCCAGTAAGTAAGTAGAACTTCCTGTTTTAGCAACTATACGCTTAGATTTTGTATACATGTAACCACTATACCACTATGAGTCTCTAAATTCGACAAGACAAGTTACATAAGTTGCGCATATTACGCCTGTATATCATGAATAGCTTTTTTATTCTACATTAACGTTAGCGCCGAGGCAATTGTACGTTTTATAATCTTATGCATTTTGATAAGGTGCAACACACGAAAACCATGAGATTAACATTAAAGTTAAAGTGAGTATTTGTTTTTTTAGAGTTCCAGAAGAGAATTTTTCATTTGCTCTTTGACATGCGGGACAAGATTGACAGTTTGGCCAAGAAGATGGAGTGTAGGGAGGCGGACGATGGGGACCACAACCCACTGCAACAGTTGGGCAACCTACAGGAGCTGGAAGAATTCAATAACCAACTGGGAAATATTGAGATTTGGAACTCCTACGTAAGTATATATAAATATATATATCTTAACTTTCATTGCCGTTTTCTTTAAACGGCAATTCATTGAGCACGCTTAAAATCATTTAGATAAAGATCTAAGTACAAAAGTATATATGACGTTTAAGCGATCGATTAACTTTAAGATAATGTCAAATTTTGAATAATTGATTTCTGCTGACCTGAACTGGCAACTATAACAGATAATGTTTGACAATAGGTAGCCTTTGAGGTACTATAGGTAATCCATATTTAACGCCATCATTTCCTATATAGGGCAATATTAATTTCTTTTCTTAATCCCATGTATTTTTTATATATTTTAGCTGCGAAAGTGTCTTCGTATCGGAGGGATGTCGGCCAAAGACATGGTCCACAATGTTATGAGCAGGTGCGTGCCAGGCCATATGACAATACTGGTGAAACTATGAATAGATTTATAAACGTTGCCTAAACATTGCGTCAGAGCTAGCTCAGTTTTGCAACTTTGACGAAGGCGTTTATATAATGTTTTCGTTACATAAAACCCCTGAATGGCTATTGAAACAAAATCTGATTTGTCTTTGTTCAATAAACAAAGTTCATGTTGAGTTAAAAAGAGTGTGGCATCTTAAGCACGATCAAAAGGGGCTATAGATTGCTTGCAAATATATTTGCGTATACCTTCACAGCACCCAACTTTCTAAATAATGTTAAAATAATGTATTTATTCCCTTTTCATTAGATTAATGACGAATTCGCTCATGTGCCGCCTAAACATGAAGGGATCACGAGGAGAAAAGAAACGCTTTAGCGATACTGCTCTCTTCCGACTGATTACAGGTTTGTTGCGATATTTTTGGCACATGGAACTCTATGGAATGATAAATAACATAAGGCTGCATATTTGTTATCATTAAAATGAAGCTATAACGTGTAGAAATGTAATGGATGTATTTTGTGTTCTTGTGTTATTGTGTTCTTTTACCTTATCACCGTATATGTATCTTTATTACAAGAACCAACAAATTTATAAGTACCAGAAAAAGGTATATAGCAGCCAGCCAAAAGCGTTCCTTTGTTGTATTTCTAATTTGTTATCGTATTTGATCTATGCTACAATGAATAGATCGTTTATAAGCTTATAACAATATTTGGCTCTTGTTCAGGTGCGTTTCATATGAATACCTATAATAATAGTATATAAATATGCTGATAATATTAATATCTATTTCAATTGTTTGCAATTTCTTTACAGATAGCGTGCTCAAATCCCAAACATCGACTGAGACTGAAGTAGCCGCTGTCGTCACCAGCAAGCTGAAATATGCACCTAAACGAAAAAAATAAAATAAATAATTGACTATGCACAGATCATTTACTATACGATCTCTGATTTGACCTATTTCAATAAGGGCAATAAATTAAGCTGCTTATCCATATACTTGATTTTGTCTCGTTCATTTTCAATGGAATGTATTTGTTTCGATAAGTTCTTTCAATGTTCGCCATTTGGATTCCATGTAGTATTATTAGGGCCCCAGAGGGGCTTTTTCGACACGGCGACACGGGCGATTTTTAAAATCGACAACGCGACATTGGGCCTGTCTTAGAATCGACATGCGACATAAGACTTAGCGACACGCGACATGGAACTTTTCTTAAAATCGACACGCGACATGAACTTTTTCTTAAAATCGACACGCGACATGGACCTTTTCTTAAAATCGACACGCGACATGGCTACCCCCCCTCAGGGGCCCTATTATTTACATGCTTTCGACTTGCATATTTGATACGATGGCCCCGTGTATTTCACATGGTATTAAGAAAATCGCATCACGTGATTTTTTCCTAGTGGATTCCAGATGGCGTTTTCACGTGAATTTGAATTTCATATTCAACCACATTGCCACGTAATATTTACTGCGACAAATCACGTGGTTTGCGCCACATCGAATACACGTGGCATTAGTCACGTGAATTCGATTTGCATGTCCAACGAAATCGCCACGTATATATCTCGTGGTAATTACAACGACAAATCACGTGGTTTTCGCCACATCGAATACACGTGGCATTAGTCACGTGGATTCGATTTGCATATTCAACGAAATCGCCACGTATACATCACGTGGTAATTACAATGACAAATCACGTGGTTTTCGCCACATCGAATACACGTGGCATTAGTCACGTGAATTCGATTTGCATATTCAACGAAATCGCCACGTATACATCACGTGGCAATTACAACGACAAATCACGTGGTTTTCGCCACATCGAATACACGTGGCATTAGTCACGTGAATTCGATTTGCATATTCAACGAAATAGCCACGTAAACATCAGGTGGCAATTACAATGACAAATCACGTGGTTTTCGCCACATCGAATACACGTGGCATTAGTCACGTGAATTCGATTTGCATATTCAACGAAATTGCCACGTATACATCAGGTGGCAATTACAACGACAAATCACGTGGTTTTCGCCACATCGAAGACACGTGGCATTAGTCACGTGAATTCGATTTGCATATTCAACGAAATAGCCACGTAAACATCAGGTGGCAATTACAATGACAAATCACGTAGTTTTCGCCACATCGAATACACGTGGCATTAGTCACGTGAATTCGATTTGCATATTCAACGAAATTGCCACGTATACATCAGGTGGCAATTACAACGACAAATCACGTGGTTTTCGCCACATCGAAGACACGTGGCATTAGTTACGTGAATTCGATTTGCATATTCAACGAAATCGCCACGTATATATCACGTGGTAATTATAACGACAAATCACGTGGTTTTCGCCACATCGAATACACGTGGCATTAGTCACGTGAATTCGATTGGCATATTCAACGACTTTGTCACGTGCTTTCCACGTGCCAAAGCCACGTGGATTCCACGTCTTTTCCACGAGTTTTGCCCACTGGGATACTTCTCTATATAACTATGGCAAAACCCTGGTTAACAAACATGTTTATGCTAATTTAAATTGACACTCCTGCATTAACTGGTACCCCCCAAGTATTTAATTATCACATTTAAATATATAGTATTAATCTGAAATCGCCACTCTATACAGTGAGTTTTATTGCATACTATGGTCATAGGTTCCTAATAACAATAATTATAATAAATATAAGTATTGCCTCATGCGCATGAAGTAATCAGATATAATGGCCGCTCATATATACGTGCGAAAATTTAACGTCAGTTTTTTTTCACGAAACCTTCTGGATACCACAACTGTGTGTACATCATCGGTATCACTGTGACATCCGACCATGGCATTTACCCATTTGGTGCATACTTTCCATCCCTCTCCCGGACTGGTGTCCATGGTTTCAGTGCCGGTGATGGCCTCGGGTGTGCCTTCCATAAGCCCGAGCGTTCCTGCTGCAAGAGACAGATACGGCGCCTGATAGCGGCCGCACGGGGTTAACTTGATGGGGGCGTCCCACTTAAATAAGGTAAGGATTAACGTGATGGGGGTGTCCCACTTTAATAAGGTAAGGGTTAACGTGATGGGGGTGTCCCACTTCAATAAGGTAAGGTTTAACTTGGTGGGGGTGTCCCACTTTAATAAGGTAAGGGTTAACTTGGTGGGGGTGTCCCACTTGAATAAGGTAAGGGTTAACTTGGTCGGGATGTCCCCCTTTAATAAAGTAAGGGTTAACTTGATGCATGGGGGCGTCCCACTTTAATACCTTAAAGGTAAGAGTTAACTTGATGGGGATGTCCCACTTCAATAAGGTAAGGGTTAACGTGATGGGGGTGTCCCACTTCAATAAGGTAAGGGTTAACGTGATGGGGGTGTCCCACTTCAATAAGGTAAGGGTTAACGTGATGGGGGTGTCCCACTTCAATAAGGTAAGGGTTAACTTGATGGGGGTGTCCCACTTCAATAAGGTAAGGGTTAACTTGATGTGGACGTCCCACTTTAATAAGGTAAGGGTTAACTTGGTCGGGGTGTCCCACTTTAATAAGGTAAGGGTTAACTTGGTATAGGGGTGTCCCACTTCAATAAGGTAAGGATTAACTTGATAAGGGTGTCCCACTTCAATAAGGTATAAGGGTTAACTTGTTGGGGGTGTCCCACTTCAATAAGGTAAGGGTTAACTTGATGGGGGCGCCCCACTTTAATAAGGTAAAGGTTAACTTGGTGGGGACGTGCCACTTCAATACGGTAAGGGTTAACTTGATGGGGTGTCCCACGTCAATAAGGTAAGGGTTAACTTGGTGATGGTGTCCGACTTCAATAAGGCAAGGGTTAACTTGGTGGGGGTATCCCACTTCAGAGTTAACTTGATAGTATATAACTATGGCAAAACCCTGGTTAACAAACATCTTTATGCTAATTTAAATTAACACTTCAACCTACCAACGCCGTCATTTGGCACAATGTATCAAGTATCATATTTAGCACTATGCAAATGTTAACAAATTGGTCACTCAGCAAATACATTTCTAGAATTAGGGGAATGACAGAATGTCAGTAAACATCATGCGGTGTGATATTTGCTAATAGGGAATTGGCACGACTACCGCATACTATTAAGATGCCACCTCCTGTCGTCGCCGGGTTCTGACAACGGACTAAATTAGCAAATTATCGCCGTTCACTAGCTCCTGCTGCCAGCGTTTCCATAATACATTTTTACCTGTTTCCCATGTGATATTCAGTGTTTGTTCATACATTATCACTCATATATTACCACGGACGTTTCACACCCACCCGCCAGGGCACACAGGACTTGCTCACTCAATATACATGTATATATGTTCATGCATAGACTGCTGCAGATCACCCGTCGCATTTGAACATCATAAACAAGCCGTCAAGTTCGATACGGGTCGCAGATTTTATAACTCCTCTTGTTGATACACACATTAGTAGAAAAAAAGGCAAACAAGTGTGAGAGTTTGCCTACTCTTTCTCCTTGAAGGTAAGTAGATGAACAAACCATAGTAAAAAATACTCTTCCTTTTTTGTATTTGTGTTGTGCGATGAAAGGTTTCATTGACTGTATCATTCAATGCATTTTACACAACTAGCCGCCCCGGTCGCGGGACACCTAGCGCTGTTTCCGCATGTAGTCCCCTTAACTGTAAACTTGGATAGTGCGTGTAGTCCGCTTAATTAACTGTAAACTTGGATACTGCGTGTAGTCCGCTTAATTAACTGTAAACTTGGATACTGCGTGTAGTCCGCTTAATTAACTGTAAAGTTGGATACTGCGTGTAGTCCGCTTAATTAACTGTAAAGTTGGATACTGTGTTGGCGCAATTGCCCCCAGGCAAGCCCGCTTCGATCTCTACGGGCGCAACGGTGTCAGTGTTAAAATCCTTAGCAACAGCGCCCTCTGCCACAGGTAAATCACAGTTACAAAGTTAGGGACCCAGGCTACAAATGGTGGCGGGACTCGCCAGGTGGCGCCGCATACGCATAGCGGTTGTTTAGGAAAAGTCGTATGCTCCGATGTCGTGTGTCTAGCGCTACCACATGTAGTCCCCGTATTCGCGCGGGACTTCGATCTAGAGCTGTTTCCGCATTTAGTCCCCTTAAGCGCAAAATTGGACACTGCGGTAACCGATGTCTTGCGCTGTTTCCGCATGTAGTGCGCTTTAACTGCAAAACTGGACATTGGGGTAATTGGTGTCTAGCGCTGTTTCCGCATGTAGTCTCCTCACCTGTAAAGTTGGATACTTCGGTAACAGATGTCAAGCGCTGTCTCCTCATGTAGTCCCCTTAATTGTAAAGTTAGATACTGCGGTAACTGGTGTCTAGCGCGGTTTCCGCATGTAGTCCCCTAAACTGTCAAGTTGGAAACTGCGTGTAGTGCGCCTAACTGTAAAGGGGGATTCTGCGGTAACCGATGTCTAACGCTGTTACCGCATGTAGTGCGCTTAACTGTAAAAGTGAACACTGCGGTAATTTGTGTCTGATGTCTAACATTGGACACTGCGTTCGCTTAACTGTAAAATTGGACACTGCGGTAATTGGTGTCTAGCGCTGTTTCCTCATGTAGTTCCCTTAACTGTAACGTTAGATACTGCGGTAACCGATGTCTAGCGCTGTTTCCTCATGTAGTTAGTTCCCTTAACGGTAAAATTGGACGCTGCGGTAACTGATGTCTAGCGCGGTTTCCGCATGTAGTCCCCTTAACTGTCAAGTTGGAAACTGCGTATAGTGCGCTTAAAGTTGCATGTCGAGTTCTTTCCCGCCAAAACTAAGCCCAGGCGAAATTTATATCAAAATTTGCAAAAAACTCGATTGTTCCATTCCATAAATTCAGAAACCTGATAAACCTCGCCGATTCGGCTGTGGTGTGGCAAACGTGTCTATCCCGCGACACCACAGCACTCTGTCGCGGCACTGCTACTTATAACAAAGCATCGCGAAGCACTCAAACTGATGACGTTTACCACTGAAATGAAGCGTTACGCTTACGCCATAGTCCTAGGAAAAATTGTGATGCGAGGAACGAGCTCCGTCTGCCGGGAGATCGACGAGAACTGTGACGTAACAGCGACATGGCGGCGGGGAGAGTTGTTGAAAATTGTTGTTGAAAACTTTCACCAGTACGAAACGTGGTGGATTTTGTTTGTTTTCAATCTCATTGCCCTTGGAACTATAAAGGTATGAAGAACAACTTGACAAATTGATAAGGACCGTTTATTTCTGTACTTTCTGCAATCGACGGCCGAAGGGCGCTGATTTTTAAATCAACGCTCTCAACCGAAACTGGCTTCATGGCTCTCTCTCGTCTCCTTTAGGTGCGAGGTCAAGAGAGCCATGTGTCAAGGCTACATATTCCTTACCTATGAACTGGGGCCTGTCTGAGCAATTGTTTATCCGATCTGCAGTTCGATTCCTATCCTCACAATACACGACCTGCCATGCTATTTAATAGAGCAGACGATGTTGTTTTGATCGTTCTCTTGTCAGTCATGCAAAGGTGAAGGTCATCTAGCTGCCACCTGATTGGTTCAAAATCTAGGTCAAGTTGGAAAAGTTCAACGCGTCATTTGACGAGGGTACCGAGGTTAAATGCAATTTCGCATGTTTAGGTGGCGCTTTTGCGTGGAGATTTTAGCGGTAACCGATGTCTAACGCTGTTACCGCATGTAGTGCGCTTAACTGTAAAAGTGAACACTGCGTTCGAAAATAGCGCTACCTGGCGAATGTTTTGTGATGCAGACAACAACTCAAGACAAAATGAATGTCGACGAAGTAATTTTGAGAAAGAAAAGAAGCGCGGCAAACTTTATCTGTCGCTACATCGCGCGAGAGATAGAGCTTGCGCTGCCCTTGGCATTTCGCGGGGACGACTGCAGAGTTCTTCGACAAGATAATCATAATGTCATCGGTAAGAATTTCATTATAACTGGGATATCATAATGTTATCACGTCTCAATGTAAAAGGGTTTTGCTAAATTTCTTCTTTGCTTGTTTGTTTTTACCTTGCATTTTGTCTATAATTTATAACCAATATAGTGCAGTATTTAAAGCGTATTTCCAAATATTATGACTCATCTGATACAGTCGGGCGTTTTTTTAGGCTGAAGGCCCCACGCCGTCACCTGGGGGGGGGGGGGGGGGGGGGGTCCTGTTCCCAGATCACGATGATTTAAAAGCAGAACTCTCCGCTTAATGAAAGGGAGGGTGGTAGAAAAGTTACTAAATTGACGATTTCCCGGTCCACGGTTATTTAATATTAAAATTCACAGTTCAAGATATATGAAAATCCTTGATCACGGCTGTCGGCTAATATCTCATTCCCAGTTGACGAAGAATGATTTTCCTCATTCCCAGTTCACGGTGAACTGAATAGCCCAAAATACCCTTGCGCCACCCCCCCCCCCCCCCCCCAACTGTGTCGTTTTTTTTTCAGAGGGAGGTGGGGGGGGGGGGCACTATTATACAAATCTGGTTGCATGCCCCGCGTTGCCTAAGAGAGGGAACATTTCTGAAGAGAGAGATATTCCTATCGCCAGTCAGCGCCGCCGCTACTCAACAAATGGAATTATGGTACATAATTCCCTATATATGTTCGAGGTGGTCATTGAGATGAGTCAGTACCATTGATGACATCGTTAAAGTCTACAAATAATGGCAACAACAAAACTACCGATTGGTAGATGGAGATTACGAAAACGAAATATGGAATAATTAGCCCTGCTAAAAATGTTCTATAGAGTTTCTATAAGAAATATTCCATAGAGTTTCTATAGAATATTTTTAAAGAAGTATTCTATAGCACTTTAGGACAAAATCTATAGGCTGCCTATAGGACGCATCTATAGAACTCTATAGACATGCTATAGGACTCATCTACAGAACTCTATAGACATGCTATAGGACGCATCTATAGAACTCTATAGACATGCTATAGAACTCTATAGACATGCCATAGAACTCTATAGACATGCTATAGGACGCATCTATAGAACTCTATAGACGTGCTATAGGACGCATCTATAAAACTCTATTGACATGCTATAGGACGCATCTATAGAACTCTATAGATATGCTATAGGACCCATCTATAGAACTCTATAGACATGCTATAGGACACCATCTATAGACATGCTATAGGACACCATCTATAGACATGCTATAGGACATCATCTATAGACATGCTATAGACATCTATAGACATGCATGCTATAGGACACCGCTATATAAATCTAGATATGCTATGGGATACAGCCATAGTAATCTATAGACATGCTATGAGACAAGTCAATAGAAAGCTATAGACAAGCTAAAGGACACATCTGTAGAAAGCTATAGACAAGCTAAAGGACACATCTATAGAAGTCTATGAACAGGCTCTAGAACAAGTCTATATAAATCTAAAGACATACCACTGACTCAGAGGTCGCCAATGTTATGCTGACAGGTATACCACTCCGATCCTGATGGTATGCTGAAAGGTACACCACTCAGGTCCCCAATGGTATGCCGAAAGGTAGGTCTACGCCTATGGCTATACCACTGGCACTGAGGCTGTCAATGGACTGAATGGTATAGGCTACTGAAAGGTATACCACTCAAAACATCAATGGTAGTCTGAAAAGCATGCCATTAAGCCGAGGGTCTCATTGGTATACCTTTTACTATATCATTGGGAACCTCAGAATCTGGTAATCCTCTGTGTGAAGCCACTGTTGTAGGTGAGGTGGGTTCTCGTAACGTCGTCAGTCAATGTGTAGGTATCTCTTTCTAACCCAAGGCTAAGCTGTCACCTGTCAGTGTGACACTGTTACTGGTCTCCGGTCATGCCGGAGTATCTCGAAAAATATGGATTACTGCATAAATATGTCCTTCATGTGTGTAAAGTGTAATCCGCGTAGTAGACCGGTTTCGTTGGTATACCACTATGCAGACAAGAATCGCAAAAAGACAATAATAAGAAATCCAATATTGATTATCCACATTTCCAAATATATATTATAAAAACAAGGTACAGAATGTGAATAATAACATAATGCAATATGAACTGTACAACATTCTAGGAATATTGACCTACCCAACGTAAAATATTCAGCATGTTCAGTGCACTACAATTCAAAGTTCATCCCAGAAAGAAAATCCAATATTTTCCTGACATATATACCTTTATGTATACCCACAAATAGTATCTAACCGATGCAGCTTACTGCAATCAATTTTAGTAATTAACCAGATGAAAAACAGTAAATACAAATCCATGGGAATTGCTCAGACATTCTTTATCTTACATACAGAGTTAATACCAGGAATGTGTTCGAATGAATGAAATATGTAGTCCCCAACTGCAAATTCTGGTTGCATTGATTCTGCAATTTACTTAATTATATTACTCTCACAGTCTTCAGCAACTTACAGCTTACACACATATTAATTAGTCATAACATTATGATTACATAAAATACACCCTCAATTTTCTTCTGCTGGATCATTCCCTAATATGCGCAGCAGCTTCTGATGGTCTCCTTATTGTAGCTTCTTGTTTCTTCCTTGCCAGCTGCAAATCATGATGCTTGTTATGATGCACTGAAATGTGAAAGTATTCACAAAATCTGAACACTATCTGCTGACCTTGTCTATCTCAAAATAAAAGTTAATTACAGCATATGCTATAGGTAAAAAACGACTGAAAGGTGCACATTTTGATGATGTAGTACACAGGAAAGCTACACTTGTCCATGTGATATCATCACCCGGTATAGCAATTCTCTGACAAGTAAACATTCTTCCATAACTGAATGTTGTTTGGTAGACAGAAAATTGATATCTATTTTTTTCCTTTAACTCTCATGAACAAATTATGACAAAATCAGATTCATAAATGCTGTAGAGTGAATTTTCTGCCCATATTTGCTGTAATCACTCAACAATAGTCATATTATAGTCATAACTTGTATCTAGCCATCGTGTATAGGTTTTCACTAAAACTATAATGTATTTTGAGTGATATAAGACTACGATGATATCAAAACGTGCGATTGTACTGCCATTTTATCTGTTTTTTTTATAATGTAAACAATATTTCTTCACGCTAATGCTCCAGCAGACACACTGTCATATACCGGTGTATAAGTCATACTCCTTGGCAGCGAGGAAAAAATAATGTGACCTATACGCCAGAAATTATGGTATAAATATGATTTTAGCCCGGCCTTAGCTGCAAACTCCAGCATAAGAATTATTTCAACGCTGGAGATCACAACTACCCCGGCCCAAGCTTGACTTAAAAAATTAGTTGCTTTACCTACCTGTAAATTAAGACTAGAGTCAGGAGAAATGAGTTGTGTCACTTCCAGTTATCGACTGCATACAGGTGCTTGGTTTAATAATAGAAGTCCCATGGTCTGCATCATGAAACGCCAGTACTATACTTACTGTAGCCTATAGCCAGCCGGAGGAGCCAGTAGGCTAGGCCTAGTATGTGTAGCCTGTAGTGTATGCGTACAGGGTGTAGATCTATGAGCGAATGAGCAAGTGCCAAGTCAAAAAGTGGCAAGTCTTGTAAAAAACAAAACACAATTTATAAAATCTTCTTCTGGCCTTAAAGTTGCATGTCGAGTTCTTTCCCGCCAAAACTAAGCCCAGGCGAAATTTATATCAAAATTTGCAGAAAACTCGATTGTTTCATTCTATAAATGCAGAAACCTGATAAACCTCGCCGTTTCGGCTGTGGTGTGGCAAACGTGTCTATCCCGCGACACCACAGAACTCTGTCGCGGCACTGCTGCTGATACCAAAGCATCGCGAAGCACACAAACTGATGACGTTTACCACTAAAATGGAAATTTGTGCTAAATTGATATCACGGGCAAGGCTAAGAGACACTATTTGGCACTCTGGTATGGGTGGAGTATAGGGCTATACAGTTCTCGCGATCGGGCCGCGAGACTTCAGTTTTGGGGACAAACAAACACACGTGCTCCATGTTGAAGTATAGGCAGCTATAAATCAATTTCTTTCCAGGTTTATTCTAAAGACTATGAGTACCATTTCACTAAACATGGCTATGGGAGATATACGTTAAAATATTTCGAGGCGATGAAGCGCAGAACTTTGGGAATATACAAGGAAAAATCCGTCTTCAAAACACTCAAAAGCTAAAAATAACGTTCTAAATTTAGCCCTGCACCCGGGCTTTCGCAAGTTCCTCAAACAGCGAGTGACGTCACAGACGTTCGCGTGCCTCCGCGGTAACAAAAATGGCGAGAGCAAGTGATCGACTTAACGATACCGCTGTCAAAATGTGCAGTACATGGAGTAACAGCACACGGATGCGTCATTAAACTACATGGTAAAGATAAAATAAGACCAGTTGGATGTTTTCGTATCATTTTTGGATCACAAAAAGACCAAGTATCTTCATTTTTGTAAATTTTCTGTTTGAAGCGTAGCGCCAACGTTGTAACCGGGGAGAATCCGTGTGACGTCATAATGCCTCGTTTTCGTAGGAAATGCAAAAAAACGTTAATTTCTCAGTCGTATTGTCCCGTCGTAACAAATATTCGTCATTGTGATGGCGCAAACGAATAAAAAATATGTCGTCTATCCGTCTTGTGAAGCTATATTTCTTAAATATTCTTAATCATATCGCTAGGCCTTCCGCAATGGACCCACCCCTCAGCGCCTGGCTTTTGCGCAGGTAGTCTGGTTCCCAGTCTCTCTCTTTGCGTAACATACACGTCACACCTACGTCACAGATAGTCAGGATACCAGTGTGCGCAGAGATTCTAAACTCGTTCCATACACGTGCTTCGTTTGTTTGTCCCCAAAATGAGTAAACCGGAAGTCTAAGCGAACGAGACTTTATAGCCCTATAGACAAGAGAAATCTTGAATGATTCAAGGACTGATTCTTATTTGTATCTTGACCTCTTTAGTTTTGGCGGGAAAGAGCTCGACATGCAACTTTAATTTATGATGTCAAGTTCAAGCCTGGGTTTCTTCAGGTGCTACACAATGAGATATTTATAAATAAATACTTTTCAGTTATATATGTAAGCAAATATTCGTGAATTTGTAGCTCATATGTACATGTAACTTTGGATTCGGTTTGCCTTTCCGCAATATTTTTAAACTTGGCGCATGCGCAGTATGATCTGCAACCAATATCTCCGCTAGGTGGCAGCACAATCACGGTGATGCTCTGGTTCGCGTACTTCGCGCGCTTTGGCACGCTGCACAGGTAGTTTTCGTGTTAATTGATATGAGCGCCTGTGGCACACTACAAATCTCACTGGTGTTGCAACGTTGCTGTCCGTTTTAGAAGGAATTATACTGGGATGGAGTGATGCGAGGGTGCATGGGGTACTGAATCACTTAATTGTGTCAGGACATGCGTGGGAATAGGCGTACTAGTGTTATATTTTTAGACCTGCTGTAACACCCATATAAAAAAGCTGGTAATTGAAACTTGGTGTTACAATATATGTAGTGTATGGGAACTGAAGGAATATATATTTAATTATTGTGTGTTCGCATTTTACGTTATCAGGAAGTCGCGCGATACCGTGATAGGGTGATAGACACCTAGGGCCCCATAGGGGCTTTTTCGACACGGCGACACGGCGACTTTTAAAATCGACAACGTTGGGGTTGTCTTAGAATCGACATGCGACATAAGACTTAGCGACACGCGACATGGGACTTTTCTTAAAATCGACACGCGACATGGACCTTTTCTTAAAATCGACACGCGACATGGACCTTTTTCTTAAAATCGACACGCGACATGGTTACCCCCCTCAGGAGCCCTACACCTATCAGACAAAGACTAGAGGTCTTTAATAATCAGTGAACTGTCATAGCTGCGCCATCTATTTGAATCCAATCACTAAAAATGTATGATTAGGCACCAACCCAAGGTGCGTCGATCTAATGATAACGGATTATGGACGAACATCTGACGGGTTCTCGATGTTTAGCGACGTTTAGCGACGAGTTTACGACGGCGGTGTGCCCACTGGGAACATATCTTCCATTTTAAATTTGTTCATCTGCCCAAAATACGAAGTCTCTCGACCAGATTTTATTGAATATGTTCTATAGAGACGCCATTTACGTAACCTAAAAATACTATAGAACAGTGTTTCATAGCAATTCTACAGAATATTTGTCCTATAGAAACACTATAAAGACATCTATAGAACACTGCATGATCTATAGAAAGTCTATAGAATATTTGTGTCATATAGAGACACTATAAAGACATCTATAGAAACACTATAGAACACTGCATACTCTATAGAAAGTCTATAGAATATTTGTGTCCTATAGAGACACCATAAAGACATCTATAGAAACGCTATAGAACACTGCATGCTCTATAGAAAGTCTATAGAATATTTGTGTCCTATAGAGACACTATAAAGACATCTATAGAAATGCTATAGAACACTGCATGCTCTATAGAGTTTCTATAGAGTTCTTTAGAAACTCTATAGGACATTTTTAGCAGGGAAGGTAGAACCACCTGCAACGTAAAACACTGTGATAAATTGTCGATTTAATTATAGCCTATAATATATATATGTAACGGTGTGGAGGGGGTCTTGTTCGGCAGTTTTCTACCCGGCAACATATATAACTCTTATAAACAATTAAAAATGACCATCGTTCTACAGCAACACTTCTGGATGCCCAAGGCGTAGGACTCCCATCGGCAGACATTCTCTCCGGGATCACCAGTGGCGCTGGTGGTGGCGCTGATGGTTGCGCTGGTGGTGGCGATGGTGGTGGCGCTGGTGGTGGCGCTGGTGGTGGCGACAGGACTCGAGATCTTGCCGATGCAGACTGCGACACTCCGAATAAGCGACTTTCGCGGTGTTTGACATCACTGACGAACTCAGTCCCCATGGGACGATATAATATATTTGATTACCTTTTGAACGAGAACGAGGCAACCTTCCATGAACGATTGATAGATCTTCGTCACTTTTGTGGGTAAGAATCAAACGATAGAGTGTTCCTTGAATTGGGTTTTTTTCTCCAAGGTATAAGGTTATGCCCGGGTGGGATACAGTCTAAAGAACTAACACGTCATTATATGTAGTCTTAAAACATAACATTTATACGAAAAATAAAGTTCCACAAATGTAAAAGAGGCATTTTCCAAAACAGGTCTATTTTTTTTCTCAAGGCGACTTAATGAGTCAGACTGCATGGGGCTCCCTTTAACTAGGCTGACTGATGCAACAAAAACAGCGGGCAGGGACAATTCAGATCGGCGCGACTTGCGACGCTGGTTAACTTACTGTCAAGATCCAGAGATGGTAAGTACGGCATGGGTAATCGGAAGTTAAAGTTCGAGATAGATATGCATACTACAAACAATGAACTATCAGCACGTTGTAGCTACGTACACGTACCCTCCTCCACCAATGAGATGTCCGTATGCTGGTTGCTCGCTCACTCGTCTACCAATGAGATGTCGGTACCCTGATACACGGCCATTCGTCCACCAATGTGATGTCTATACCCTAGTTACACACCCACTCGTCCGTCAATGAGATGTCAGTTCCCTGGTTACACACCCACTTGTCCACCCATGAGATGCCAGCTGGTTGGTTACACGTCCACTTGTCCATCAATGAGATGGCAGTACCCTGATGCATGCCCATTCATCCACCAATGAGATATCAGCTAGTACCCTGGTTACACGCCCACTCGTCCGCCAATGAGCCAATTGCACCAGTTATTACGGATAACGACCCCCAAAAATTGCCAACAGCTAATCGCGAATCTCGGTTTTGTGGCGGGCGTGGAAGAGTGCACTATTACAGCTCGGGCAGGCTCGCACGCAGGCGGATATACAGAAAAATAGTATAAGTTAGTTGGGGCGCTATAATACTCGTGTGTGATACGGCAGTGTAGCTAATAAGATGCACCGGAAGGTCCCAAGCACTGACCAATCAGATGGTCAGTTAGATTAGCCACGCCATTTGTTTTGTTCTTCACGCAGTGCATTCTTGTTTGTAAAGACAATTTTCTGTGGTCGAAAAAGGTATCCACCCCCCCCCCTCTCTAAAGAAAAGCGTGGGGCACCAAATTGGGCAAATAAAAATAAGCATAAAAACGTCCCTCTGAAGTGTTATTACCGTAAGCCTATTGATTTATTTCCTTTCTTGATATAGTGCATGTCAGTCACTGGCCATGTTTGATGCAGCATCACGAAGTCACAGGGCCGTGTTTGACCTATCTTGGATCAGCAATTCATCGACGATTGCTTTATGACACTTTGGATAGGGGAATGTGTCTGTTAGTACAGTACATTAATTCATGCCATTTGTCTAAGAGTTACTTAGGGACGCACGTTTTCTATGATGTGAGGGTTGGAGGGTCGTGGCGGGGTTGAGGGGTAGGGGAAACTTACAAAGAAATCTTTCTTATAGGCCCAGTTACAGTAAATTGTAAAGATACTGCATGGTATTGATCAATCAGCACACTGCATGGAAAATCGACTGTTTCTGGCGAACATCTCGCCGTCGTGTCCATGCGGTCACGGATACATGCTGATTATTTTGGCATCACGCTGGCTTTGAAATAAATATACTGATATTGCGACTAATATGGTGGCGTGTTAATTTTTCTGTCTGTAAATTTCTTGCGATATTTAGTCACTTCAGGGAATTTAGTATATGATCAGAAATCTAATTATATGCCTGCCCCATTCTGCTTTCAGAGAAGTTCTGGCCTTCGTTCACTGTGTCGATAACCGGCTCCAACCCAAATGTCAGAAAGAGGCCGTCTGTCTTCATATTCGAATGACGTCCGATTTACTGCCCCAGAAACAGATTTCCCAATGCCTTCAAGAGAGGGTGTCGCCGTCAGTTGTGAAGCCTGCAGATACTACGCGTGCTGAATGGCCCGCCATGCTGGCGTCCTCGGCCACCGTCGTCGACGCTCAAGAGGCTCAACTGGTCCACGCCACGCTTCTCATCGGGTGGGGCGTCGCCATGATAGTCTACGCCTGGTCCTCGATGTAGTAGTGGTCGGACTGTGTATACATGCACAGCTACGCTTTGCGCTCTAGCCCAAAGGGTGATTGTTGATAAAATGGCGGCACAAAATGGCCGCCAAACCGGGCACAAAATTAAGAACAACAATGGTACTCGATGTCATGACAGTACTCGTGGTCCATCAAAATGATGTCACGACAGTAATCGTGGTCCATCAAAATGATGTCACGACAGTAATCGTGGTCCATCAAAATAATGTCACGACAGTAATCGTGATCCATCAAAATGTATGTGCGTAAATAAAGAACGACACACTAGTATGTCTAGTTGGGAATATATTCAAATTGCTAATTTCGATAATGGCGGAACAAAATGGCCGCCAACATCGTTGTGGGTCAAGGGTCAGCCATATATATATATATATATATATCTTTATTCGAACTCGTAGTTCAGCGTACTTATACACACACATAAATACAACACAAATAATGGAAATTAAACGAGATAAACTTTAAAAAAAGAGAATAAATGACAAACAACCGAATTAAACGTCAACGTTGCATTAGGGGCCTATGTTACGCATAAATATCCGATAATCTCTTTCAAATTATGTACTTCAACTGGGTCAGTGGCATTCATCTTAAATTGCAGGAAGCCTAGTATCGCACCAGCGCGCATTTCGTATTCAATAGAGACAGAGGCGGCGTGATTAATCATGAGTGACTTAATTTCCGAGATGGTAAACCTCCTAATGTTATATTTACTGATCTTATACTGATCACATATGTAGTTAATACTTTTGCTGGTATTAGACTTACTTCCGTTAAAAGCGTTCCGCACCGCCTACTAAGTTGCCTAAGTGTATGGCGGTTTGTTGTGCCTGAAGTACGGTGTTCTCGAACTAGATGTGCGTTTCAGCCAGAAATATATACTGACCATACTGACTAAATTGTCGGAGGGAGAAGGACGCACAGTCACTAATATATGATACATTATTAGTAGCTGTTGTCACTATTTATTTTCACCATGATATGTATACATACGTGTTTCCTCTTTTTTCAGGGTGTTGTCATTAAAAACGATTTGCGCAGCGCCGCTCTGGCGAGCGAGTGTGAAAATGCAATGAGGACGTAGGCGACAACATAGATATAATGGAGCCCTAGCGGAGTGAGTCGAAGGCAGAAAGTGGTGAAAGTCATGATCCTGGCCCGTTTTGGGTAGTCGGACGTTCTCTCGGTTCTCACAGACGTATCCCTGCAACCCTGGACGAGGCTTGGGGTGGTGCACCGTGTTGGGGACGTGGTGTCTCAGGCTGGCCTCCGGTGGGAACGCGCGTCGGCTGCGGAAGAGGGCGTCTCGTTCTGCACAACCAATGAACCGACGGAGAGTGATGGTGACGGTGCCTTGCCCTGTATTGCAGACATATATAGGGGATGGCCTAGAAGGCCAGTCTCAAGGCGCTTCTGATGAAATACGCTGATTTGTTTGTACGCGAGGAGGAGGGCCTGGGCTGTACGGACCGCGTCACTCATGGGAGCAACAGCTTCGACAAGCAACCAGTGAGGCCGCCGCACCGCCGAATCCCGTCGTCGCAGTATGAGGAGGTGAATGACCGCATCAGCAGGCTGCTTGTGAAAGGACCATTCGGGAGAGTAGCAGCGCCCACTCATCCCCTAGTGTGGTGGTCAGCAAGCGGTAAAGGACGGTGAAGGACTCCTGCCCCCTGCCCCGCTTCGAGATATAATGTTCATTCTCTATTACCATAAATGTCCATCAGTTGCCATAAATGTCCACGTTGTTACCATAGACCCACTCGGTTACCATAGATCCACTCTGTGACCTGGCGATCTGATAAGCTGCAGTACAGTAACCAAGTGCACCTTTGACCCAAAGGACCTCGGGCCCTATGCAATACACCTTTTATGATCAACAAAATGCAGAAAATGCAGAAATTAGGACAGTTTATGATGCTTCTGCAGTCAATGTTAAAAGTTGCACATGAAAATAATCATGTTTACTACATGGTAACCGAGTGGAGATATATTACGTATATATATAAGCGATATCTATTGTCTTTGTCCATATATATAGTGTCACTGCGGTAAGGTAATTGCTATATAACCGGACAAAACCAGGCCGCCAATCGCTCTCATTTTCTGGTGGCTATGGTCAAGGGGTCAGGTTGGGACAACCCAGGATAGCTTTGATACATCACGTTTGCTGTATGTTGTTCTTTATTATTGTCAGCAAAATATGTATTATCATTAGCAAAAGCAACAGTTACTTGATATCTCTTCAATAATTTGTTTATGGATATATCAGGAACGGATCCAGGAATTTCAAAAGAGGGGTGGGGTCCACTGAAAACTTGCGACCGGGAAGATAGGGGGGGGGGGGGCTAAATTTTGCATTGAAAAACGGTATTTTTCCTCCCTGGACCCCCCCGCCGGATCCGCCCCTGTATATCATGACATAATGATACAAAAGTACGTTGAGACATGAAATGTCGCCTAATTACACAATTGCCCATATAAAGCCATAGGTTTTATCCCATTTGAGAAGGCGCACATGGTGATAGATCTAATGGGACAAACTGGCAACACGGTCAGTTACGTGTCCATGTTATGTATGTTATGCAATGGCATATATCTTCAGGTACGTGTTCATGTTATATATACGCAATGGCATATAACTTCAGTTTCTCCCTGCTAAAAATGTCCTATAGAGTTTCTAAAGAACTCTATAGAAACTCTATAGAGCATGCAGTGTTCTATAGCGTTTCTATAGATGTCTATATAGTGTCTCTATAGGACACAAATATTCTATAGACTTTCTATAGAGCATGCAGTACGTGTTCTATAGTGTTCCTGTAGATGTCTTTATATTGTCTCTATAGGACACAAATATTCTATAGACTTTTTCTATAGAGCATGCAGTGTTCTATAGTGTTTCTATAGATGTCTTTATAGTGTTTCTATAGGACAAATATTCTGTAGAATTGCTATAAAACACTGTTCTATATCATTTTTAAGATACATAAATGGCGTATCTATAGAACATATTCAATAGAATCTGGTCGATATCGATTCAGACACACTGGTCAATCAAATCCTAAGTGGAGAGACTTCGTATTTTGGGCAGATGAACAATTTAAAATGGAAGATATGTCCCCAGTGGGCACACCGCCGTCGCAAACTCGTCGCATTTACGTCATGACGTCATTAGACGCCAAATCGACGAATAAGTGACCTGGAAGGGCTAGCCGTTCCCACGTCTATAAAACATGACGTCGCGAACCCGTCAGATGTCCGTTCATAATTCGTTATCATTAGATCGACGCACCTTGGGTTGGTGCCTAATCATACATTTTCAGTGATTCGATTCAAATAGATGGCGCAGCTATGACAGTTCACAGGTTATTAAAGACCTCTAGTCTTTACGGTGTGATTCCAGTCCCCCAGGTGTCTATCACCCTATCACGGTATCGCGCGACTTCCTGGTAACGTTATAATGCGAACACACAATAATTAAAATATATATCCATTCATATCCATACACTACATATATTGTAACACCAAGTTTCAATTACCACCTTTGTGGCAACGTAGCTTTTTTATATGGGTGTTACAGCAGGTCTAAAAGTATAATACTAGTAGGCCTATTCTCACGCATGTCCTGACACAAGTGATTCAGTACCCCATGCACCCTCGCATCACTCCATCACAGTATAATTCCGTAATTGTGTTTTGTTTTTTACATGTCTTGGCACTTGGCGACTTGCCAACTGACTTGGTCATTCGCTCATAGATCTACGCCCTGTACGCCTACACTACAGTACAGGCTACACCTACTAGCCTACTGGCTCCTAGCTGGCTGTAGCCTACGCTATAGGCTACAGTAAGTATAGTTACTGTACTGGCTTTTACTGATGCAGACGGTGGGATTTCTCTTATGAACCAAGCGCCTGTATGCAGTCGAGAAGTGGAAGTGCATGACACAACTCATTTCTCCTGACTCTTAATATGCAGATATATAGGTAAAGCAACTTTTTTTTTTAAGTCTAGCTTGGGCCGGGGTAGGTGTGATCTCCAGTGTTGAAATTATTGTCATGCTGGAGATTGCAGCTAAGGCCGGGGCTAAAGTTATCTTTACACCGCAATTTCTGGCGTATAAGTCGTAGGTTTTTTTCTGCGCTGCCCAGGGGTACGACTTATACACTGGTATGTCTGCTGGAGCATTAGCATGAAGAAATATTGTTTACATTATAAAAAAACAGATAAAATGGCAGTACAATCATACGTTTCGGTATCATCATAGTCTTATATTGCTCAAAATACATTATAGTTTTAGTGAAAACCTATATACAACGGCTAGATACAAGTTATAACTATACTATGACTATTGTTGAGTGATTACAGCAAATATGGGCAGAAACTTCACTCTACAGCATTTATGAATCTGATTTTGTCATAATTTGTTAATGAGTTAATTTTGCCGACATATGCAGTCGAACAGTTGTTATTTAACTTACTGACTACTGTGTTTGTGCTTCACTCCATCAATTGTTTAGACATATATCTGTATGTAGTAATCATGCAGACCGGTCATTGCATGCAGAGGAACAAATAAAAATCACAGGCACTCAGATCTGCTGACAGAATCCAACAGGTAACTAAACAACAGGTAACTAAACACCTTTCAGTCATTTTTTTTTCTATAGCATATGCTGTAATTAACTTTTATTTTGAAATAGACAAGAGGTCAGCAGATAGTGTTCAGATTTTGTGAATACTTTCACATTTCAGTGCATCATAACAAGAATCATGATTCGCAGCTGGCAAGGAAGAAACAAGAAGCTACAACAACGAGACCATCAGAAGCTGCTGCGCATATTAGGGAATGATCCAGCAGAAGAAAATTGAGGCTGTATTTCATGTAATCCTAATGTTGTGACTAATTAATATGTGTGTAAGCTGTAAGTTGCTGAAGATTGTGAGAGTACCGTAAACTGCCTAATTGAAGCCGCGGCTTATATTAGCAAGTTGGAGGTTCAAATTCCCGGATTTTAGTCGGAAGTCAGGGTGGTGCGGCTTTAAATAGGGCTTTTTGCCGATTTCAAGTGAGCGTGGCAGGACAAGCGGGGGGGGGGGGGGGTAATACAAAAATTACCGATGTTGCTAAAATAATTTATTCCCCCCACACCCATTGTAGACCAATGATCAGAGGCCAGGTTTCAGGTGGTGTAAATTGATACGGCTGCCGCCGGCCTTGCACCAAATGCAATAAGTTAATGGTGCCAGACAGAAACTTGATACTGGATAGGTAAGACAGTGATTCATAAACCTGCAGTAGGAGCCAGCCACTGGTGTGACACTTGATAAGAGCTGCGATCGGAGAGGGAGAGATGAACGTTGTTAGTAGTCGCGACTGCTTGTATAAACAATTAATTGGTTTGGTAAGGTCCAGGAGAGCGGTAATATAATTTAAGTAAATTGCAGAATCAATGCCACCAGAATTTGCAGTTGGGGACTATATATTTCATTCATTCGAACACATTTCTGGTATAAACTCTGTATGTAAGATAAAGAATGTCTGAGCAATTCCCATGGATTTGTATTTACTGTTTTTTCTCTGGTTAATTACTAAAATTCATTGCAGTAAGCTGCATCGTTTAGATACTATTTGTGGGTATACATAAATGTATATATGTCAGGAAAATATTGGTTTTTCTTTCTGGGATGAACTTTGAATTGTAGTGCACTGAACATGCTGAATATTTTACGTTGGGTAGGTCAATATTCCTAGAATGTTGTACAGTTCATATTATTGCATTATGTTATTATTCACATTCTGTACCTTGTTTTTATAATATATATTTGGGAATGTGGATAATCAATATTGGATTTCTTATTATTGTCTTTTTGCGATTCTTGTCTGCATAGTGGTATACCAACGAAACCGGTCTACTACGCGGATTACACTTTACACACATGAAGGACATATTTATGCAGTAATCCATATTTTTCGAGATACTCCGGCATGACCGGAGACCAGTGACAGTGTCACACTGACAGGTGACAGCTTAGCCTTGGGTTAGAAAGAGATACCTACACATTGACTGACGACGTTACGAGAACCCACCTCACCTACAACAGTGGCTTCACACAGAGGATTACCAGATTCTGAGGTTCCCAATGATATAGTAAAAGGTATACCAATGAGACCCTCGGCTTAATGGCATGCTTTTCAGACTACCATTGATGTTTTGAGTGGTATACCTTTCAGTAGCCTATACCATTCAGTCCATTGACAGCCTCAGTGCCAGTGGTATAGCCATAGGCGTAGACCTACCTTTCGGCATACCATTGGGGACCTGAGTGGTGTACCTTTAAGCATACCATCGGGATCGGAGTGGTATACCTGTCACCATAGCATTGACGACCTCCGAGTCAGTGGTATGTCTTTAGATTTATATAGATTTGTTCTAGAGCCTGTCCATAGACTTCTATAGCTGTGTCCTTTAGCTTGTCTATAGCTTTCTATTGACTTTTCTCATAGCATGTCTATAGATTTCTATGGCTGTGTCCCATAGCATATCTAGATTTCTATAGCGGTGTCCTATAACATGCATGTCTATAGATGGTGTCCTATAGCATGTCTATAGATGGTGTCCTATAGCATGTCTATAGATGGTGTCTTATATCATGTCTATAGAGTTCTATAGATGCGTCCTATAGCATGTCAATAGAGTTCTATAGATGCGTCTTATAGCATGTCTACAGAGTTCTATAGATGCGTCCTATAGCATGTCTATGGAGTTCTATAGATGCGTCCTATAGCATGTCTATAGAGTTTTATAGATGCGTTCTATAGAGTTCTATAGATGCGTTCTATAGAGTTCTATAGATGCGTCCTATAGGCGGCCTACAGAGTTTTGTCCTAAAGTTCTATAGGATACTTCTTTAGAAATATTCTATAGAAACTCTATAGATTTTTTTTATAGAAAATCTATTTCAGGGCATTCCTTTAGTGATTGAACATGCATTAAGGCCTTAAGGTCATCACAAAAGGTCTCAGTGATTGGGCGATTGTTGTCGTACAGTATCGGTGCGTCAAGCAAAATTCCCATTCCGCATATGAGACACGTCACCATGTAGATCATGAGCAGTATGCGATCGATGACGAGGGCCATGTACTTCCATTCCTCCTTCACCTGCAAGACAGTAGTGGAGACATCGAAACACATATTATAAAAACCATAAACATGCTACATCAGGACCTCGTCAGCCGAAGACGAAATGCAACGTACATTTCTGCAATTAACACTTTTTGACACTCATATCACCTTCATGCGTATGATTTCGCCAAAGTACTTTGAATGGTAAAGTCCGTTTCGCAAAATCGTCTGTAGCGTGTAAATACTGCATCTTACGGCATATATGCATCTTGCATATAACATAGATGATGGACCTGGTATATCTTCTACAAGGTTTAAACGAGAGATGCCTCAATTGATTATTGCTCATTTATCGCCCTGCACATGTCCATCTAACCATGTTTACTTGGAGCTCTAAACTTGAGCTTGTCACTAAAAAAAAAAAAAAAAGTACGGAATCTACTTATTGATGCATACGTCACGACTTTGGTGAAATGGGCACCGAGGTGCTGACGTTAATTTATTGGAAATCATCTTATCTTTCTTTTTCTTCAAGTAAACTTAATGTCATATGTCGATGTAGCCCGGCAACGGCCTTCGCCACAATAAAGGTCACTATAGATACCTGTGTTGAGTCATCTTCGTCCTTCAAGTGTTTAGCGATGAAACCGATTCCATCCACGGCTTTCTGTACGTTGGGAGGGTAGTGGGCCAGGCGGCGAGCCGCGCAAGCTTGACAAAATTCGCCAAGGTCTAGCCCAGCCGCCTCGAGCCCTATGAAAGAGCTCTGGAATACAGTCGATTCGTTATCGAGGTCCAGACGTTGGAAGTTGTGGCTGTAAGTATTAGCCATACCAGACAGCTCACTTTGGAAGACGTCTAAGAAATCGAGGTCGGTATTCTTATTGTCCCCGAAATCGGTTGGTACAGGCCTCTTCATCAGCAATACCTTCGGTATGGCTTGTAGAAAAGTCCATTTGATCCAACGCGCCATTTTGTGGGTGGCTGACGAATGATAATTAATGTTGAGTACAATAACCGACGAAAACACCGAGACAGAGACCAGAATTGTCGTAAACAGCAAATATTTCCCCAACAGGGGCAATTTTAACGATGTCGCAGGCACTAGATCCATAAGCAGCAGTTGGAAAAGACTCAAGGACAATAGAATTGAGATACTAATTGAAATCTTCTCGCCGCAGTCTGATGGCAAATAGAAAGCCAGCATCGTCAACATGTTGATGGCGAAGCAAGGGATGATGAGATTTATGGTGTAGTACAGCGTTCGTCGGCGCAAGGTTATGTTGAAGGTCACGTCGGGGTAGGGTTCTTCGCCGCAGCAGGGGTAATATACGATATTTTTCCTGGCAGGCACTCTCATTACGTCCCACTCGACATTAGCGTAGTAATCTTTCAGATCCCAGGCGATGTCGATCACCTGAAGAACATCCTTAATTCCCAATTTCTCCAGCCACACATGACGCAGATCGACCTGGCGTAGAGTGAGAAAGCAAAGACGTTTAAGAAACTTTAGATGCCTTATTCCATATGCCATGAAAGCTTGCACAGGCTTGATATGACACTGGTGCAATGTCACCTGTACCAAAAGTACGGATATACACTTGGTATATTATATAGCCAATACATTTTTAGTGCAATATGCATATATTTCACGCACCAGTTAATCATTCTTTACAAGCGTCACAATCTTTAAACATACAGGTTACAATTTCCATTTAACATTTTATCGTATTACTTTACTGTACAACGAAAACAGGCATATTGTGTTTGTTCTAGTACTATTCTGCAATTAACAATTACATTAAAATAGATTTTTTTCTACTTTAGACCCAGGTATGGATGAGAAGAAAAGAACAGAATTATGTCAATGGTGTTTTCTTTCCCACTCAGATTACATACCATTCCCCCATACGTCCAGGACCCGAACTTGAAGAAACAAGTTTGTTGGTCAAAGGGAAAGAATTCGACGTCGATATCGCAATGACTCTTAAAGATGGAGGGTGGCTCCCAGACAACTCGGCCTGACGACGAGAGAGTCGCCTTGGTAAACATCGTGATAGTGTAGTCTCCATCAGCACTGTTGAGGTCATCAGTCATCAGACACAAAATCAAATATAAACAAGAAATTATTTCGGCGCCATTGTAATCACATGGAAGACATAAATATTCGGTTTTTATTTAGGTCTTCGTAGAGGGGGAACCAAGCCCGTGCCGTAGTGAAAAGTGATAGCTATTAAGGTCAGATCGCGTCCACCGGGAGGATTATAGGTAGAGAGGAGCCATGTCTCCGGAAAAAACGTAAAACGTTTATATGTTCGCAAATCTATTTGCGAGACACAGAGACACATACCGCATTAGCTTAAATAATCTACGAACCAGAGATTTTGCACATTTTTAGTTTTTTCTAAATATTAATACGGCAACAATGCATTTAGATTAATCTACACCTAGCTGTCTCCATCGGTGGGAACATTGTGTTTGTGAAACGGGGATTTTGTTATTCAACGGTTTATGTACATAAATTATCACATTACCATCATTGTAATTATCTTACAAAATACCCTAGTCTCTTTGCAATAAAGTGAAACGCAGTTGAAGAATCAGTGAAAATGTAGTGCTGCCCTCTTGTGAGCAATTTCGCAGTTACTCGCAGGTCTAAACCTGTATGTAATCGATGAATACATTACAGTTGAGTAAAAAAGTACCTTACTTGTTATAAAGCACGATGTCCGGTAGCCAGATGAGTTCGGACGGGACATATAGCAGAGACACTCCTCCGTATTCTTCAGGGTTCCACCTCAGGTTGTTGTCAACCCATTTCTGTAACACAAACAATTGCTCACGGTTCGACAGTTATTACGCCGCTCACGCAGAAAATGGCAGCAGTCAGCTCTAGTCATGTATCTGTCACGGCTGGAATTGAATTAAGAGAATAGAAGATAACGGTCGTCTGTCCCGGAGAATATCTCCCGTAGCCACGACAGTAGTTGAGCGGTTTTTTTGTAGTCTCCCGTAGCCAGGACAGTAGTTGAGCGTTTTTTTGTAGTCTCCCGTAGCCACGACTACGGAAGCCTATTAGGGCCATACATTTTTTTAATTTTGATCATTTTTTTTACGGAGCTTTAAAATCATAAAGGAATTATTTCCACCGGGAATAAATGATTTAAACCGGGAATAAATTATTTTAACCTGGAATAAATTATTTTAACCTGGAATTAATTATTTCCACCGGGAATAAATTGTTTTCACCGGGAATAAATTATTTAAACCGGGAATTAATTATTTAAACCGGGAATTAATTATTTCCACCTGGAATTAATGATTTAAACCGGGAAAAAATGATTAAAACCGGAAATTAATTATTACCACCGGGAATAAATGATTAAAACCTGGAATTAATTATTTCCACCGGGAATAAATGATTAAAACCTGGAATTAATTATTTCCACCAGGAATAAATGATTTAAACCCGGAATAAATTATTTCCACCTGGAATTAATGATTTAAACCGGGAAAAAATGATTAAAATCGGGAATTAATTATTACCACCGGGAATAAATGATTAAAACCTGGAATTAATTATTTCCACCGGGAATAAATGATTAAAACCTGGAATTAATTATTTCCACCGGGAATAAATGATTAAAACCTGGAATTAATTATTTCCACCGGGAATAAATGATTTAAACCCGGAATAAATCATTTCCATCTGGAATTAATTATTTTCACCTGGAATTAATTATTTTCACCGGGAATTAATTATTTCCACGGGGAATAAATGATTTAAACCGGGAAAAAATGATTAAAACCGGGAATTAATTATTTCCACCGGGAATTACTTATTTCCACCGGGAATTAATTATTTCCACCGGGAATTAATTATTTCCACCGAGAATAAATGATTAAAACCTGGAATTAATTATTTCCATCGGGAATAAATGATTAAGACCGGGAATTAATTATTTCCACCGAGAATAAATGATTAAAACCTGGAATTAATTATTTCCACCGGGAATAAATAATTTAAACCAGGAATAAATTATTTCCACCTGGAATTAATTATTTCCACCTGGTATTAATTATTTCCAGGTGGAAATAATTAATTCCTGGTAGAAATAATTAATTCCCGGTTTAAATCATTAATTCCAGGTGGAAATAATTAATTCCCGGTTTAAATAATTTATTTCCGGTGAAAACAATTTATTCCCGGTGGAAATAATTAATTCCCGGTTGAAATAATTTATTCCCGGTTTTAATCATTTATTCCCGGTGGAAATAATTCCTTTATGGTTTTAAAGCTCCGTAAAAAAATTGATCAAAATTAAAAAAATGCATGGCCCTAATAGGCTTCCGTACACGACAGCAGTTGAGCGGCTTTTTGTTTGAGTAACTTCAGATTCCCAAATTTTATCTGGCGAATGTGCGAAGGACATTGTATCAATTGCACTGAGCGAGTAATATGTGAACTCATTAGAGGAACAGCGATTCGCTATATTTGTATACTTGTACTTACATGTGTAAGCCAAACGTTGGTAGATAAGATTTCGTTCTTCTCGTCCTGAAACAAGAAATGTGTCATGTTAAAAATACATGATTGTAGTTTGGAAATCTACTTCAATAAATATTACACTGTATTAAATTATAACATTACGAAATCAACAAAGTAGGACAATGCAAAGTACATTTCTGCACTTTACACTTTTTGACACTCATATCACCTTCATGCGTATAATTTCGCCAAAGTACTTTGAAAGTCCGTTTCGCAAAATCGTCTGTAGCGTGTAAATACTGCATCTTACGACATACATATCTTGCATGTCATAAATGATGGACCTCATATATCTTTTACAAGGTTTGAGAGGGGAAATCTCAATAATACGTTCAAGGGTTCGACGAGCCACAGCGAATTCAAGGACATGATGGGAAGAGCATTTAGGATGACAAATTATTGTTGTTAAGACTTTTACAGTTTCTGTGTTATTTGTAGCACTAACCACTCTAATGTTTAACGCAAGTGTAGCGTGGAATCTATGTGGAAAAAACCTTAAATGATGCAACGTGTCCTATGTCGCTGTATACGTGGCCTAGCTATATCTGAAACATGACATAAAAAACTGACCACGTCGACAATCTGCGACAGTTTGATTCCAAGATGTACCAACATGGAGTCGTTGGTATGGGCAACGGGGCGAACGAGACGGTTATAATTGTTCTTCTTGAGCAGGTCATCATAGAGCCGCTTGGCGTCGTGATTGGCGTGAGGACTGGACGGGAGTAGGACGAGACTTGCGACGAGAACCAGCCACAGCGGCAGCCCGCGGCCGCACGTGATGCGTCTTCCCACCATGCTTCACAGCCTGAAGTCGGCCATTGCAATTTGTGTGTTCGATCTGTTCATCAATCATGAAGAGAAGATGCATGCAGTAAGAAATCATCGTTTCCACACATGCTTATTTAAAGCCACTGAAACCGCCAAAATCATATAATAAACGTGACCGACGCCTCAAAGATCGCTTCGTGTATTGGGAGTTCTAATCCTAATACATGTATATATATCAAGGGGTGCTGGTGACTATTTGGTCTAGCGGTGGGGCGGGTAAGGCAAGTATACGAACTATAAACCCTCTTCACATGATTATCCCACCAACTAACAGTTCAAGGGGGGGGGGGGGGGGGGTACCGCAGTCCCCACACCCTAGACCCGCGCCTGATCGCTCCTTCTTGACGGCTCTGTATTTATGGTGGCTAGCCTATGCGGTGTTTAACTGAAGTAATTGTCACTAATGTCTGAAGTTCGTGATGTAAGACGTTGAAGTTTGAAAGTATGGCATAACGCACACATTAAGGATTTGATTTGACCGATTAACACAAATCACTTACTATCGTCAGAAGTTACTTTGTCTAAATCGTGTGATAATAATAATTACGTATAATAACGTATAATAATTATGTAAATTTTGTACATTAATTATGTAAATTATGTACGATAATTATGTAACTTATGTGCGATAATTATGTAAATTATGTACGATAATTATGTAAATTATGTATACTAATTATGCAAATTATGTACAATAATTATGTAAATTATGTACAATAATTTGTGAATTATGTACAATAATTTTGTGAATTATGTATAATAATTAATTAAATTATGTACAAAAATTATGTAAATTATGTACAATAATTATGTAAATTATGTACAATAATTATGTAAATTATGTACAATAATTATGTAAACTATATACAATAATTATGTAAAATTATGTACAATAAGGATATTATTATACAGCATATATATATTAATTTATTGATATATTAATGATATTAATAATGTAATTTCCTCCCTTCCGTTTGGTAACTGGACCCCTCCCGCCCCCCCCCACCACCGACATCTGTTATTTAATAATGTTATGTTAGGAGTTAAACAAAAATGGCCACCCATTTCTTGTGCCAGTCCTTTTTTTCGTGGGCAGGTCCCTGTACATAGCCAGTTTGCCTATAATTACACGGAGGTGTAATTGCGCGTCGCATAGAAATACACAATCACAGTTATTTGCTCTGGAAAGAGGAAAAAGATGTCACACAAGATGCTAGATGAAAAACATGCTACAGAATATACGACAGTGACAGGGGCGGATCCAGGAATTTGCAAAAAAGGGGGGTGGGGGGCTCTGAACAACATTGTGACATTGAGTCCAACAATGAAAACTTGCAACGGGTGGGGGGGGGGGGGCGGTCCCGCTCAGATAGCATTCTTCCTCAAAAAAAGGAGGGAGAGTCCACGCATCGGACCCCCTGAACCCCCCGCCCCCCACCCCTCTCCTTGAATCTGCTATTGCGTGAGTTAGTAGCTACACCACCCCCACAAGGCCCCACCTGGCTTTGTACTTGCACTCGCAGTAAATAACAAACACGTGTGTGGACGGCGGCATGGGTACTTCATCCTCTGCTTCTGAAGCAACTCCGCCAAACAACAGCTCCACAGTCGGCGACTGACCCCAAAGAACGAACACGTGTCTTTTTCATTTTGGTCTTATTAGCCATCTACGTAAGAAGCTTAGCAGGCGGCGTGGCGTGCAAACCGCTAGAGGCAACACATGACATGATCCGACCACTTCGTACAGAGGACTTCGCTACTTGTAACCCGCAGTCTACCGGACCTAGCTATCGCTGGCGTCTTTTATCGTTACTGGATCAGGCCAAATACCAAGAATAATTAATTTAAGCCCTTCGATCCCCCCTCCAAAAAAACAAACAAACAAAAAACACAAGTAAACAACGAAGACACGAAGATTCATATTTTGTGGCTGGCGATTATGGGGGGTGGGGGGAAATATCCCCTCTGAATCGCGATTCTCCAAGAATTAGGGAGAGCTATAGCAATATCGAGTCTCCAAGATGGGGACATTTTAAAGCTGATCGAGAAAAAAAACAAACTTATCGCGAATATCGAGGAATTCGCAGACTGCTATAACGGATCGCGGTAAATATAGATAGGCAAAGGGTCTTCGTGCTGAACCAAGAATTGTACGGATAACTAGAATTCCTGGATGCCAGTCGCGGAGGTCGCGAAAGGTATTCCATCCCCTCATGATGAAGAACGCATAAATATAAGACTAGTATTATTAGTGACATTGGGTGAAATATTCAACGACAATATCATTCAAATGGCATCATATTAAAAAAAAAACAAAAAAAAAACGATTCTAATTTCATATGAAGCGGTGAATCTTGATTAATGTATTTTTTGACCTCAAAGACGGGTAGGGATGGGGTGGGGGTGGGGGGGGGGCGGTTGATAAAGGTAGATTATCGAACTTTTGTGACCGATCAACTACTTGAAAGTCCTTCCATATGTGATTAATATTTTTAATAATATATCACAATATCGCCCAATAATGACTGCGATGTCTTCGATACAACTGAGATCGACACTTAAGGATGTTATGCGATGTAATAAGTCAGTCAGCAGTGGGCAATTTATGTCATTTGTATGCCCGGAGGGGGTTGGGGCCGGGTGGAGGCAGAGGGGTGGGTGAACCGTGGTCACCTCCTTACTACCCGATCCTCAACCCCTCCACGCCCCCCCCCCCCCATCGCTTGTTTACATTCACAGTTTAACGATTTGATACTTTTCAGTTTTCAGCTAAAGTTCTAGTTACTTTTGTTATTGGGTATATATTTCTCCAGCACAGAACGGGGATCATTTAAACATGTTACAACAGACAGAAGGGATTTATCATTGACGGGTGCATATCTAGTCGACGGAACTCACATGAAGCTGATCAAAACATACTTCTAACACCTTTAAAGATTTAAATGGTTTAAAAATAACGTTTAAACTGCAGCTAAGCTGCTAGTGTGACTTAGTATCAGGTGTAAAAGGAAAACATATTTAAGTTTTCCAACTGTGGGTATTTATATTTTATGTTTACAAGATAAGCGCGGGGAAGCGCTTTCCGCACATGATATGAGTAATAAAAAAGTCTTACCCCGGCAGTTGCTTCCTTTGATACTAGCGGGACCAGGCTTGTTCGCCTCCGCCAGGTCTTTCGTTGAACTTCAAGCGCAATGCAGGGGCACAGGGAGGGACCGACAAGGTGGTCGTCCTGGAGTTTGGATGGAAAAGTTCCGGGCCGCCGTGCCAGTACACAGGTTTAGCTTCCGTACTCCTGGCCTCCTCCCAAGCTCTCCTAGCAATCACTGAAATGCGGGACATGTGGGGCTGCCAAGCTTTACCAACTCCCTGAGCCGCACGATGGCTTATTCCGCCATCTATCCATGGCAAGGCAGCTGCTCGAGGGCTTTCAAACAGTTGACCCTCTACCACCCCCCCCCTCCCACCGAGCGTCGTTCCCCCGTCGCACCCCTCCCCCTTACGCTCCCCGCCGATTCTGCCCCCCCACCCCCACTGTGCGCTCCATCCACGCTCCCCACACATTCCGTTTCCCCGACGAACCCCCTCCGCGCACCTACCAAGTCCTTTCCTTTAAGCACAACCCCCACCCCCCCACCTACTCCCCCAAAGCGCCCGAACCACGCCTGCTCCGCTCTTTTTCCATCAACCCACCCCCCCCCCCACCCACTCGTCCCCCTCGTTTCAATATTACCTGTGAAGTAAGTGACTCCCCTCCCGCTAGCACCCCTCTTCACCATCCCACCCCTAGGCGCTCCCCCTCTCTCCACGCCCCGCCACACGTCTGCTTTCACCACTGCCAATTACACATCCTGGCTTGTCAGAAGTCCTGAGATAGCTGCCCAGCACTCCACTCCGCTGCGCTCTTCTCTTCTCCAATGCGACTTGTCGGCGAACTTTTCTTCTTGCTCCATCATGCGAATGTAACTTTGTTTCCAGGCACGTCTCCACCCCGGCCTTCCCATCCTTGTCCTCCTCCCTCGCGCCCGATAGCCGACAGTCTTGTTTTGTTCCCTTATCGTTCGCCAATGTGAGCGCTGTCAGCCACAAAATTGTTACATCTCATCGTCAAGATCCGGGGCCCGGGGGTCAGGATATACGGCGCTTCTTGGAAGTCAGTGCACGCCACTTGGATCCTGTTACCGCTCCCACCACCCCCACCCCTTACGTTCGTTTGGCTCCCAGAAGGCGCCCTCCCCCGCCCCCCCCCTCCTCCACGCACACACACGCACTCGTCCTTCCCTGATCGCCTTACGCCCTCTTATCTCTCCTCATGTCGCCCCCATTTCCCACTTATTCTCCTCTTTACTTTATGCACGGCTCACTACAACTACTTCACCCACACTCCCAAGCCCCATCCTATTCCTGCTAATATATGCCCCGCTCCCCACATCCTCGCTTCATACGCAGTTCCCCTCTCCATTGCCTCGCTTCCTACCCCCCTACCCCTTCACACAGTTGCTCGTCCATCTTGCCTTCACTGCGCCATCAGTACCTCCATTTTGCCATAAGCTCACGCCCCCCCCCCCTCTCCCAACCCCCCCAACTATATGGGTCTCAACAGCAATTTGTTGCCTACACGCGGCTCCCCTCCCTCCCTTCCCACACTGCACAGCAGCAATGCAATATCTCATAACGTTACGCCCATTCCACCCCGCATCTCCCTCCACCTTTCCCCAACCAGATTACCGTCCATCTTGTCTTCCCGGGTAGGATCCAGAATCACTCCTCGCAGCTACAGTTGGCCGGGTGCAGCAAGTCGATCCCTCTGGCCACTAACAGCCTTATCGCAGTTTAGCAAGGGGGGTATATCAGGTATCAATATGACTGGCAACTAGCTCTATGGTGGATCGGATGCTAGCGCATAGCAGGCCGCTACGCTAAATATTGTTTGTGGCATAAAGAATGAGTTAATATAATTGAAGCATTAAATTTAATGAAAGGTCGAAAACGTAATTTATTAAGTTCTAATCATTCTAAGTTCTAAATTCTAAGTATTTCTTAATCTTTATCCCCAGTTAATCCAGTGCGCTTATGATATATCGGGCTTCCATGATTGTGTATAAGTGCTACCTTGATCAATAGTTCAGTGGTTAATTACCCGCCCCATTATTTACTGCAAAGACCGGGAAACAAGCTAAATGTTCTCACCGCATCCTTCCTATGGCTACAGCAACGGGCATCTCACTCGAAGGGAAGGATCTTTGATTAACAGGAGGGTGGGGGTGGGGGGGGGGCGTTTTGCTGGAGCGAGGGTATTTGGATTTCGTAGACGCGGCTTTAAGTTATGATGACAGTAGAGAAAGGTTAATATTTTCCACTTTACCAGGTATATGTTTTTATTTGTAACGCCGTGCGCGGGGGTGGGGGAGGGGGTGGGGAGGGTATCAAATGGTGCGTCTCTAAGTCTCCCTCCTTCCTTCGCTCAGCGCATTACCCGCCACCCACCCGCCGAGCACCTGGCAGTTAACTACCGTGCCCTGCCGACTCTTGGCCACGCCACCAACCGCGAGCAGCTTTCTTCTCCACGTTACCACGTGGACACTGCTCACCTATTATCGCGCTCGGCGTATTAACGAACCAATGGCTCCCGTTCCCCAGCGTTTATCATGTGGCTGCGTGAGCTTATGTATGCTGGCGTCAAGCAAGCAAGCAACGGCGGCGGTGGCGGTTACACATGCAGACGTTCGGCAGACAGGCCCCCCGAGGGGGGAAACCAAGCGAAGCCGCAGCAATAACAGACTTCCTGGCGCAGCGGGTCAAGCCTTGATGCCTAACGCCGCAGTCCGAGGCGGCTCGTTTCCTGCTCCCTTCTCGGAACCAGCTCCCTCGCCGTGCGCAGGCAGCGACTCCCCACTAAGCTGGGTCCCCGCATCCCCGCCTCCTTGTCGGACCCACCTGTGCCCGAGGAATGCAAAAACATCTTGGCTTTGGAGAGGGAGCGAGAAAGAAAGGACTGGGCCGATAGAGGTACCGGGGCGAACTGTGATAGATGACAGGCGCCGCTCGAGTCAATTTGTATCTCCCGAGCTGGTACTTCTCTTCCGAAGCGAGAGTTTATCGCGTGGTCTGGCGACCTCTCAGGCTTGGTGTGTAGTGCGTGCATCGCGCCAGTGAAGAAGATCATTGCCTTCATATATGCAACGCGTAACATGTGCTTGATTCCCTTGATTACGCGAGTTGCCATAAAATGTACGCTGCATAAATAGTGAGCGAACACCACGCTGAGAGTGATATTATAGCTGCTACACATAAAGAGAGGGAAAGCCCGAACGGGGAAACAGGAAAAAGGAAATGTAATTTCTTTTTAGGGGAAGTGATCGTGGGGATTCCATTGCGTCGACATCTCGAATAATGTCTGGAAAGAACTGGCGCCTTTCACGCCTCACTCGGTGGTCCGCCGAGTCAGGTTTTTGTATGGGTCGACCTAATGGAAGTGAAGTGTCAATATCAATTAATCCTAGGGCCCGTGCGATCCGTGGGGTCTGTATGAGACAAGAGAAAAGCAAACCGAGGCTCAAATATTTACCCACATGGAAGCTATAGAGAGAGAAGGTTTGTTTTCATGGTGTTGGCTCCAAACGCCTCACGTTTTTCTAACGCAATGATGTTGTATAATGGTAAGCCTAAGCTTAAAGTTATTTGTACAGACATTTCCGGCCAATAAAAAACAATTGGCATAATATGCTGCGAGGAAAGATTACCATTCATGTCTGACAAAACTGTAACATTGATCAAATGGAACGGTAACTAGATCTATGGCAGAAAGTGTATAAGTGTACTACGTCACAGATTTGTGTGTAGTCCACTGTTTTATTGCACATTGAGTTTGAGGGATGCTGGATAGGCTCTAGTTAATGGCTTTTAGTAACAAAAGTAAGCCCAGATTATCTTTGGATCGACTAATCAAGCCATAACATATTAGTCTTAAGGTCGAGAGCGGGTGGGGGGTAAAAAAAAATTCGTCGACATATTTTTTAAATTTTTTCTCTCCTGCATGGATCTACCTGAAAATGTAATAAAAAATATATGTCACTTCACTAAAAAAAAGTTTGAGGCATTTTTGTCAAATTGGCTTTAACATGGCGGTCAATGGAAAAATCATATAAATGTGTTTTTTTCTCAATGTTTTGAAATCCCCTATAAAAACTGGTCAACAGACTTCCCCAAAAAACTGCCTGCTGACGCCTAGCGTCATCGTGAATACAAAAATAACAAAAAAACGATATGTTACTGAACTAACTTTTGTTCTATAAGCTCTTTTGTAACCAAAATAGGCTATAAAATAGGCCAAAAATGACGAATTGTCACAATTTTGCCGTTCGGCGCATATATGCAATCACTAAATATCTTGGTATTTGTTTGTAATACATCAAATACATGCAAATTTGGTGGAGGAAATATTATTTGATGTGACATAGATTGATATGACATAGATTGATATTGGTTGCCATTTAATCCCAAAAATTAATTAAAAACAAAAATTGAATTTAGTTCTGAAAAAATCTGCCAGGCGCCACCCGCTCTCGCCCTTAAATCATAAATATTGCTATGGTTACGTCAGAATGCGTTCGGGCATGATTTGTATTGAGTTCAGCGAGACTGCCATGAGAGTCAGTGCCTGGCGGGAGTGCCACAAGAGTCAGTGCCTGGCGAGAGTGCCACACGAGTCAGTGCCTGGCGAGAGTGCCACAAGATTCAGTGCCTGGCGAGAGTGCCACAAGAGTCAGCGCCTGGCGAGAGTGCCACAAGAGTCAGTGCATGGCGAGAGTGCCACAAGAGTCAGCGCCTGGCGAGAGTGCCACAAGAGTCAGTGCCTGTCGAGAGTGCCACAAGAGTCAGTGCCTGGCGAGAGTGCCACAAGAGTCAGTGCCTAGCGAGAGTGCCACAAGAGTCAGTGCCTGGCGAGAGTGCCACAAGAGTCAGTGCCTAGCGAGAGTGCCACAAGAGTCAGTGCCTGGCGAGAGTGCCACAAGAGTCAGTGCTTGGTGAGAGTGCCACAAGAGTCAGTGCCTGGCGAGAGTGCCACAAGAGTCAGTGCCTAGCGAGAGTGCCACAAGAGTCAGTGCCTAGCGAGAGTGCCACAAGAGTCAGTGCCTGGCGAGAGTGCCACAAGAGGCAGTGCCTGGCGAGAGTGCCACAAGAGTCAGTGCCTGGCGAGTATGCCACAAGAGTCAGTGCCTGGCGAGAGTGCCACAAGAGTCAGTGCCTGGCGAGAGTGCCACAAGAGTCAGTGCCTGGCGAGAGTGCCACAAGAGTCAGTACCTGGCGAGAGTGCCACAAGAGTCAGTGCCTGGCGAGAGTGCCACAAGAGGCAGTGCCTGGCGAGAGTGCCACAAGAGTCAGTGCCTGGCGAGAGTGCCACAAGATTCAGTGCCTGGCGAGAGTGCCACAAGAGTCAAGTATTTCATGCCCTTTCCTTTCGTGACAAGGGCTGGCGCGACAGCTCAGTGGGCTAGAGCGCTTCCATTGAGTGCTCTGGCCATCTGAGAGCCTCACAGCACGTGGATCGGTAGTTCGGGCCCCGCTGTGGTCATGTCGATGTGGTCGCAGGATAAAGATCCCATGTGTTTCTTCGTAAATCGTAGGGGGTTACCCCCGGGGACATGGCTCCGTCTATCTAGATCTAGTGGACTAGAGGTATGTTATGTTGGCGTTGCCAGCCGGTTGCCGCGCGTGGCGTCCCGACGTTAACCAGCTAGACCACCGATTCCACCCGGGTAGTTTTCTCGCCGCCGCGGGGACAAAACTGTAACCGAGCCGAGAACAAATCGGCAAAAAACCACCCAATTAAAAGGCGGTCGACTGTTTCTCCGACCTGGCTTTGTTTGGATCGCTCTCGAATCATGTTGATGCGTCAAACGTGAAGACCACTCGAGCTGATTACGTCGAGTGCAGTGCAACGCTAGCCAGAGCCAGGCCTGCAAACAGCAACTGGCAGGCATATCATTCTGCGCTTCTAATTTCCTCCGCCTTTCCAATATATCTCAGGGCGATGGGTGGCAGTCGCCAATTCTCCAGACCCGGGGACGCATTTATCATGGTATCTTTGTTCAACACCCGATACCAATGTTACACGGGGACCACAATCACCACCACACCCTCGCTCATCCCAATATAACAGATCTATATTATAAAGGGGCTGATCCAACATTCACCAAACACCTTCTGCCCAATGCCCAAGCATAGATCTTTCTATATATATTTTACAGGGGCTGACTCCCCCCCCCCCCTCCCCCGCCTATTCCCCATATAACACATTTATATATTATATGTACGGGGACAGACCTTCCACCACAACGCCCTATGCCCAATGCAACAGATCTATATGATACAGGGGCTGACCCCCCCCCCCCCCCTCCACTCCTCCGCCTATTCCCCATAAAACACATCTATATATTATACGTACAGGGACAGACACCCTCTCCCTTCCCCACCACGCCATTTGCCCAATGCAACAGGTCTATATTATACACCCCCCACTCCCCCTGCTCCCAATGCGACAGATCTAGATTATACCGAGAATGATACCTATATGCCCCTCAACCCGGCCAATGCCACAGATCTAGATTATACACCCCCTCATCTCAAAGCGCAATATATCTATATTATAGAGGAAATGACCCCCTCCCCCCTTATACCAATGCAACATACATGCATTAGACACGGTCTGGCACCCCCCCCCTCCCCCTCGTCCCCATGTAACATGTAAAGGGACATACACCCCCAACCCTTCCTACTCCCTGGTCCTAATGAATCAGATCGACAGAAACCCTAACCGTGCCCATCACACAGATCTATATTATACAGGGACTGACCTCACCAACCTTCCTATCGTCATCCCAATGCAACAGATCTATATTATACAGGGACTGACCTCACTAACCTTCCTATCGTCATCCCAATGCAACAGATCTATATTATACAGGGACTGACATCACCACCCTTCCTATCGTCATCCCAATGCAACAGATCTATAGTATACAGGGACTGACCTCACTAACCATTCTATCGTCATCCCAATGCAACAGATCTATATTATACAGGGACTGACCTCACCAACCTTCCTATCGTCATCCCAATGCAACAGATCTATATTATACAGGGACTGACCTCAATAACCTTCCTATCGTCATCCCAATGCAACAGATCTATATTATACAGGGACTGACATCACAAACCTTTCTGTAGTCATCCCAATGCAACAGATCTATATTATACAGGGACTGACCTCACTAACCTTCCTATAGTCATCCCAAAGCAACAAATCTATATTATACAGGGACTGACTGACATCACAAACCTTCCTATAGTTATCCCAATGCAACAGATCTATATTATACAGGGACTGACATCACCAGCCTTCCTGTAGTCATCCCAATGCAACAGATCTATATTATACAGGGACTGACCTCACTAACCTTCCTATAGTCATCCTAATGCAACAGATCTATATTATACAGGGACTGACATCACAAACCTTCCTGTAGTCATCCCAATGCAACAGATCTATATTATACAGGGACTGACCCCTCCCCCCTCGGCCCAGTGCATATCTATATTACAGCAGCACTGCCCCCCTCCCTCCGCGAATTGCAACAAATCATGGTGGGACAGACACCACCAATCGCACCCCCCTCCTCTCGTTACCCCACTACAACAGAATCTATGTAATAGTGGGACTGACAACCCCTCTTGCGCGTCAATGGCGTGTCCCTTAATAGGGAGAGGGGGGGTGGGGGGGGCGGGGAGGTTTTAGGGTCAGTTAAGCCAGGGTGCAGAATGACGGCACAGAACACCCATCTATGCCTATATTATGGAGGAAATGACATTTCAACATTTTTGTCCAATGAGTCATGCATGTATTATGGAGGGATTGATATCCATATATGCCTAATAGACGTTCTGATATCTCAACCATATTTCCCACAGGACCATCCATCTCAAGAGGGGGGGGGGGGGGGGCCATGTCATTTAAAAACAATTCTCCGTGTCGCGTTTTGGCTAAGTTCAGTGTCGTTTTAAACAAAAAAAAGGTGTGTCCATGTCGCTTTGTCAGATCTCCTGTGTCGGAATTTGGGGGTCAATATCGAATGTTGATTTTACCCCCTTCCAGACCCCTATCTGACGAAATTAGAGCAAACGTCGATGTATCAACCTTTTTTTTATTTCGGCAGTAAACGCATTTGCACAAGGAATGTTTAATAAAACTAATATTTTCCATGATGTTGATTAAGAATGGTCCCACAGCGTGAAGACATTCGTTATGACACGTTCGCACCACATTCATGTTCTAGCCACGGGTGAACACACGAAAATGCAAAATGCCTTGCATTACATTATGCACACTCAAATACTATCACACAGCGAAGTCCAAACACAACGATTGCATTATGATCGGGGGCTGTGCTTTCTCGCGAGTTCTGAAATCTGTAACAGCAAAGGCTGGGAAGAGGGAAGTTTTCGCACGGAGACGGGGCATTCGTAGTCCCAGCTCTATATGGCTGTAGGTCGGGCAAAACTCTCGCAGGAGTTTCCAACGGGAGAAAATATTTTTACAAAATCTAATTGACACAAGCTCATTGGTGGTTACTTTTTATGCCATTATCATGGAACAATTGCGAATTCTTCTGGCATTGCCCGGAGTGTGCCTACGATGTAGCGACAGAACTTGCCTATTAATTACCCCCTCAAGGTAACCGGAGACGTCTAAATACAGCAACAACCGTGGTTACGACCCCATGACACGTGGTCACCAGGTCCCAGGATGAACCTGAATGCAGCATTATTTCAGTCACGGAAGAGATCGCGACACACAACGCATGCGCCGTTGAAGAAACCGTTATTATACACGAATAACATTACTAACAGGTTACATATCCCCGTAAACTCAAGTTTTAACCACAGCGTTCAGAGACAAACATATTCCATGGAATTTTCTTAGCTAGAAATGACAACACTGTCTTACACACACACACCTTTGCACAGAATACTGACTGCATAAGCTAACGGAGCTATGATTAAAACATAAACAGCATATCAGCTGATAACAGTTCGACAACGGAAGGCATACGACATGGACGGCATTTGATTATTAATGTACAAGCAAAAATCACAGTTCGATGTGAGAATACAAGTTCCCAGACAAGTCCACAATACCTATATAAGTCTTTTGATGCAAATATATAACTTCTGGTGCCACCACGTCGGGGGGCACAGGCGAACCCGTCACTCTTCTTTTCAATACATTTGGGCCGCAGGGTACAAAAAACCTGACACAGGCGGCCATTTTTATGATCAGATATATGAACACTCAGTTTCGAGTTCTTTTGTGTCTGACATAGGATTTCACACTAGCACAGCTCGCAGTACTTGGATCTCCCACAGGGTCTAGCACAGCTCGTGGCACTTGGATCTCCCACAGGGTCTAGCACAGCTCGTAGTACTTGGATCTCCCACAGGGTCCAGCACAGCTCGTGGTACTTGGATCTCCCACAGGGTCTAGCACAGCTCGTAGTACTTGGATCTCCCACAGGGTCTAGCACAGCTCGTGGTACTTGGATCTCCCACAGGGTCTAGCACAGCTCGTGGTACTTGGATCTCCCACAGGGTCTAGGACAGCTCGTGGTACTTGGATCTCCCACAGGGTCTAGCACAGCTCGTGGTACTTGGATCTCCCACAGGGTCTAGCACAGTTCGTAGTACTTGGATCTCCCACAGGGTCTAGCACAGCTCGTAGTACTTGGATCTCCCACAGGGTCTAGCACCGCTCGTGGTACTTGGATCTCCCACAGGGTCTAGCACAGCTCGTGGTACTTGGATCTCCCACAGGGTCTAGCACAGCTCGTAGTACTTGCAGGTACTGGGGTCGAAGTAACAGTTGAGGACAGGATCGTACATTAAGTCCAGCTCCTCCTCTCCGTCCGTGTCTGCCTCCCCGCGGCCCACCCCTCGCCCGAGAGGCACACCTGCCAAACAGAAAAACAGAAAAACGCGCGTACACAAGCTCTTTATACAGCGTTTTCCCACCCACAAAAGATTTTTTCACCCTAAACTTAATGGACATATCGTTTTAGCAGCTTAACCCTCATTCTCTCATAAATGAATGCCTCACTTTCGCTCATCTGGATTTTGAAATAGGACAACATACTCGGTCACAAGGAGTATGCTGAGGTTTACTACCCCAAGCGTTTTGCGTAAAGACTGCTATAACATCACAAGCTACAGGTGCTTACCACGTCTAGTGTTACATTATAAAATGCGGACATTAATCACTTGATGCAGACAAGGATAAGTGGATGATGGCTTTAATGCTGTACTGCCAATTTTGAATTCCGTGGGACTGTCCAGTAGATATCTCGAGTAGTTATTTCGAGTCGTTGTGTCGCGCAGTTATGTCGAGTCATCTCCGCCGTAAAATACTCACAGTCGTTACGTGTCACGTCGCCATTGGACGCGGTAGAAGTCTCCTGGCGACCGGTAGACGGCAGCACTATCGGCGGGCTGAACACATTGCCCCAGTCCCTGGAAAACAACAGTCTCGTATTAGTGTGTTACACTGAATTAACCTTCTCGGACAACGGCAGTAGACCGGGAAACATCAGCTAGGCCCATTACTGCGCGGTGCTAGACAAGGTGATACGTTAGACCGATAAGGACGGATGGATTGATATTTGTGTGCACGGTCACTAAACCCAGGACAAAGAAAGCTGGGAGTGTGAGTTGAAAGGTCTCAGACACAGGCGGGGTTTTAACCCGCAGCCTGTTGGTCTGCAGTCGAGTACTGCAATTACATGTAGACCAGCAGGGTGTCATTTCACTAAGATCTCGTAATTTTTGCTCGTAAAATTTCTAAATGTTATTGCCCACCTGAAAATAAATGAAAAATGTTATATATACCATCAATATATGGCAAGCCCTTTTTTGAATAATATTGGCAGAAAATAAATTTCATGAGTATGGCTGCACACCAGTAATCGCAGTATAACGCTTATTTCCGTTGCTCGTAAAATTCGGATCTGTCGTTAAATTATCATGTAAAAGGTACGGTTACGAGCTCATAACTCCTAGTGAAACGACCCCCAGGATGGCAAGATCGATAGAGAGAGCGTATACTGAGGGTAATTGTTGCACAGACACGCACAGAGTGGTGTACTACAAGTGAAAAGTACATTAGACGTACCTTGGGTTGGACTGGGTTAGGAATTCTTGAGTTAGCACTTTCATTTCGTCCTGGTAATTATGAGAATTAAGCCGGGCGATCATCTGAAGTAAAGAAGGAAACTTATATCAACGTTATCGTTCATGACATTTATTGTGTCTCAATACTGCGCCAAGCAATCTATATGCGATTCAAACCTTACTTCATTGCCAATTCATATGCTCAGGAGAGGGAGACAAAGACTTGTCGCCATATTTAGTACGAAGTGATAAAACCTGCCACTATACGCCTGTCAGTACTCCCTAGATGGCGCCACCACTCACGGGAGCTTTCAGCGTGCTGGTCTCCGTGTCGTCACTGGATGCGCTAAAGGACTCCTCGTTGAAATGATGTCTGGAGCGGGGGGAGACGGAGGGTGGACGCCCGCCAGGAGGGTGCTGATCCTGGCCCGGGGGGTGTTCCCGTCCCGCTGCCCCCTCCCCCTCAGAGTCGCCTCCGTCCTCGTTTGCGGCACGCTTCAGACTCAGCAACATCCGGGCCTCGAAGGACTCGGACAGGTCGGACATTTGGTACTTGGTGACGTTGTAGGGCTTCTGACTCTGTCAACAAGGATCAACGGCGTCTCATTATTAGCGTGGTTGCAAAATTGTAAATGTAATCTTAGGAAAGGAGATATTATCTTCAGATTGTGATGAAATATAATATGGAAGTAAACAGTACATGCCACGTAAATTAGTCACAAACTTTGGTGCAAACTTCATTACCAAGTCAATAGTGGTTGACGCCTTGGATTGGTTAGACGTTAAGAAATGTAACACATTGGGCAAAGCTATAAAATGTAACGCATTCATCAGAAATATGAAATGTAACGCATTGAGCAGAGATATAAAATGTAACGCATTCAGCAGAGATATGAAATGTTACGTATTGAGCAGAGATATAAAATGTAACGACTGGAACTCACCCCAGATTTCCGCAGCTCGTCACGTGGTATCTCCCGGAGAGACTTGCGACTGATGCTCATCCGCGTCTGGCTGTTATACGGGCTCTTAGCCAGAGCGCCTCCAGCGGGCGGAATGACAACTACTGGTGGTGGAGACTGGTAATGGTTCCCCGTCGCGGCCCCTGGAGGCTGGTTCCCGTGCTCGAGCTCTCTGGCGCCGCTGTGTCTGTTTCTAGAGTGGCCGCCAGTGGAGGTGTCGGCCCCCCACCCTCTGCGCGAGGCGCCGTGGTGAGGACGCGCGTGGTGGTGGTGGCTGTGGCTCTTTGATGCACTGTCATCCGGGTCGTCAGCCTCATTCTGAGAGTCAGAGTCCGAAGGCCGGAACCCCACAGCTTCTTTTCGGTGCTTAGCTCCCGTTAACTTTTTCTTCGGTTTCGCTCTAAGGATTTCTGCATTGGCCTGTTAAACAGAACAAATTTCGTCTATATTGCTTTATGACTAAGACTTATTAATAACACGGTTTCATCGACACCCATATATGAAAAGGTGAAGGCGATCGATTTACGAAAGTATTTTCATTGTTTGAGATGTTCATCAGGATCGCAATAAAAGGAAGGTCAGATTTAATTTGATCTTAATTTATCTGAATTTGAAATTGTTTCAATGTGTGAAATGGATATACTCCACACATGGGAAGATGAGATGACAAGATGGAAGCGATAAATAATAGTATCAGACGTTTAGGCAAACTGCATGTCGGTTGAACGAATCTTTGAGGCGATTTTATTTAATGTGAAACGTAGAAATATCAGAATAGAATAGACAACTTATCAAGGTTAAAATATAGTAAATTATCAGTGACATATCATTCAGGATATCCCACCTTGAGAGTATTCTGTAGTTTTCCGCGGTCTCGCACCATTTTAGGCGGAGAGGAGTAGGTGTAGATTTTGATTTCGTCTGCTTCTTCCTCTTCGTCAGCGTCCTCCCCGTCAGACTCTCTGGCAAGGTCACCAAAGGTCACGAAGTATAATAATAACATAAGTAAAGATTCGGTTAAAATATAAAGTCAGTTGTGACCAAAGGACATTTCTAGCAATTTATCTCCACAACCTATATACAATTGTTTTGCGAAAGTCATATATCGCTTGAGTAACAATATAGGACAAAACTACAAGCGGTTTAATTTTGTTCATGAGTATATATGTTGCGCTCACGGAAAAGAACAATATTCAAGAATGGGACATTGATCGGTATCAATTTGGCGTTGTTTATAACCCGCGAAGCCCACTTCTTTGGTAGTATTTCTTTCTCCTTCGCTTCTCGGATCACATGATAGGCTGGTACTATATAGCCTTACAGGCTGAAGGTGCCGTTAAGCCCCAGGCATATCAAATCCAATGCCAGGCGGCGGGTCTCCGCGACTTACCGGTATTCCAGTCGTTCATGGGGACCCAGATTCAGCGTCTGAATGACCTCTGTGAGGGAGTCCTCTGTGTCCTGGGCCGCCGAGTGAGAGTGAGATGTGCTGCGGGAACTCACTTCTGCAACGAGGAGAAGAAACCTGTTGAGTTTTGGATACGTTTCCCCTGCGGCCAATGCGACACTTCGGCTTAAACTGAGCCACGATAGAGTATTGTGCGTGACAACATAACCATGGCCAATAAGGATCTGTGGGTGGTTTGGTATTGATACATCAGGCTTATAGACCAAGACCAAGGCTTCATGGGAGTTCATGGGAGAGAAGACATAAAAGAGTTACGAGACTGCGAGCGAATGGCTGCCTACTGATGTCAACCAGATGCTTTACGCCACTGTTATATAATGACCTACTCGTAATATTGGAGTAGTACCCCTGGGACTTTATTAACCAATGACCACCGCTCTTTATTACCACGTGATCCCTAGATAAGCTGGTACATAAGACGACGCAACCCGTGTGCCGGCCTTCAGACTGCTACAACCACGCAAGACACAAGTGTTGTATTTTGACTGGAATTAAATAACTCTGTTTAATAAAAGTCTTCGTCTTCAATCACACGACGCAACAACCATCTTTAGCCATAAGAAATGCACTAGGATACGCCGTCCTTATCACCCACCGGACTCTGACTCAGACCGCGAGTGCCCCTTGGTGGACCCGGCGGCCACCACTTGTCTCATGAACAGCTCCACCTCCTCCTCGGTGGCCATGATAGACGGCTGGGGCTGGGGCAGGGACTGCTGCAGGTCTGTCCCGGCGGCAGGGTCACCGCTACGTGACCGTGAGTGCCGCTGGCCCGAGCCTGGGTTGAGGCGGCCGTTGGTTGAAGTCCCACCACCTGAAGCGAAGTTTTGGATACTCGTGTGATTACGCTCTGGGCGGCGCATCGAGTGGGGGAAAATGCGCAGTTATTACCTAATTCTTAGGATTTTATTCCGAGAATATATCAGCTGAGATAGTTGAAACAAAATATATTTTAGAAGCGACACGCGAAGGAATTTACAAGAAAACACTACTGTGATTAACAGGATTGCTTGCACCTTGAAATCTCTTACAAAAACGTCGCATGCCATAAGGAATAAGTACACAGTGGGTGTAGGTTAAATAATGAGCCACTGTGGCCGACAGATGTGGTAGGCACTACAGGCCATGGCTACACACTCAGGTTGTGTCCGGTGCGCTCCTGGCCCGCACTCTTCACCCGGGGTTTGCGGCGTCTGCGGTCGACCGACGAGGGTTTGGCGGGAGGGTGGGGCTTGACGAAGGGCACCGGCTCGCCCTGGCCGTCGGCCCCGTCAGTCCACGTGTGGCTGGTGCGCAGGGACTCTGGCGGTCAACGCAAAGAATGTCGGAGAATGAAATGATGGGTGCTGGCTCTAAGGCCAGGTGTGCGTACATCAAGGCTAAACGGGACCAATAACCTGCCTGGGAGTCTTAGGTGGCGACTGAGAGTCGGAGAGACACGTGTAATTGCATGCATGTTCATGAACTTGCTCTAGTATGAAAATCCTGATAACATTTTCACTGGTGTAGGTTTCAAAATAAACCATAACCGCATTAGTACATGGCTCTGTTGCAACCAAACGTAAGAACAATCATAACAAGTTATTTGATGGCGTGTTTTAAAGAAAACCTTTACACTTTGCTTGATTTCCTCACAATGTGTCAATACCTTTGTCCACGGTGAGCTCTGGGTCATCTACCGAGGCCCCAGGGTCTGAATTCTTCCGCTCTCTGTGGGTTGCCTTGGAGCCTGGGGTCGTCCCGGACTGCCTGTCCCTCATTAGACCCCCCTCCCCCACCGCACCATCCCCCCGGGCGCTGACGGCACTCCGACCGCCAGAGGGCGTATCTGCAACAACGATGCAACTAATTAGTCATTTACTTTTATGTTTCAAAAATTACTGAAAACATTTATCATGTCATGTTGACTCATTACGTCCCATATACTACACAGTTTATCTTAAGTAGCGTGCAACTTATTATGTAAATGTTTTTATGTTGCCCGTCGCCCGAAAGTCCAATAAAGACGCACAAACAATATGAAGGAGTAAAAATAGTGATAAAATGAGGGACATAGGTTACAAACTATGTAACAGTTAACCGATCGCTACCGGGTTAACCAGAATATAAAACTGGACACATAATATTCATTGCAATCCGTGGTGATATACACTAACCGGCACGTCCGTCGCCTTTAACGTGGCTTTGCGACCCCTTGGCGTGGCGACTGGTCAGGCTCCCCTGTAAGCAACACAGCGTGCACATCTAGGTCTAATCACCATATATACAAGAGTCTTTAAAATGAAAAGGGGTCTGTGACGAAACCTCAGAGAATATTGCATTTAACAGGGGTCGAAGCTTCCACAATCATGCTAACAGGTTTCCTTATTGTGGAAAATCAAGATGAACTCTTTAAAAAGTTATTAAAAGTCATGTTATGGTGTGCAAACACTTCGTTGGTGTTGATTACTACGAATTATGATTATATTTTCAGCAGTGTATTTCTGAATGAAGCACAGAACACTATATTGCACCACGACCTAAATTTATGATTAATCAAAAGGGGTTCAATGTAGGTTATATAACCAGTGCACTATATTGTTACCACCTCTTTGCCAGATCCCCTCCTTGGCTGCCCCGGCATCTTGGTTCCGAAGGCGATGTGGTATTCGTCCGCAGCCGCACTTCTTTTACCGCCACTCGAACTCAAGTCTACAACAGATAAGTCAGGACAAATGGTGGTGACGTCTTCTAGTTAAAGGATTTGACGCCTGATAGCGGTCGACGAAGCTGACACCAAGTAATGATCGTGGAGGCTTCCATTTGTAAAGATGGCGAAGATGGATGATGGAGGGCTATATAAGGTCAAGGAACATTCTGAACAAGTATTATGAAAGCATGTGGGTTTGAACCAGCCGCCGGTAGATTGTTGAATATACTCGACCACGACGGCTCCTGTTTTTATTTTTAAAGAGTAATGGAAAAGGCTAAATAATAGTAACAGGAATTGATAATAACCTGTTTAAACGTATCTGAACTAATGCTGACATTGCAGCTAGCTCTCATTTTAACATCTCAGATTGAAATATAACGACATCAACGGATGTCACGGGGGAAGGATCTAGTCAATAAATAGACATTAAAAGAATACTCATACCTAAATCCGAAAATGAGTTGTGTCTGGCTGTAGTCGCTTCCGACGTCTTTCCTTTGGCCTCAGTATAGTGCACTTTAGTCAAGTTTATTACCTGACAACGAACAAAAACACAACAATAGACACACTGTTTTTGTACCAAATTGGAGAAAAAATATCTGACTAAATATTCACAAAAGAAACTTTTAACTACTTTTAACTTCAATTATTTAGCCCGTTGCAGGGATAAGTAATTTGAAATTGCATATATATGATATAGCAGACATGATATAACATCACTCCACATACCCCCGTTATACATATAATACAAAAATGATAGCCACCTGAGTCGCCTGTGGCACGTCCGGCGCCAATTGACACGACCTTGGAATGCGGTCCACTTCACAGATACTTGCCGTCAGTGGGATGTCATAGACCTCTAAATTGATGAAAGCAAAAAAGCAGAACTTAATAGATATAGAATGTAACGTCGAAATAGTTTCGGTGACGAAACTTCTTCTTGAACGTTGTACAAACTGCTTAAAATGTATGGGGCTAGTATGTTAAACCTAAATGTATAAGTGGAGATTGTAAAACCGAGAAAATCGAGTGACGATGATCCCTGTGTATAGTGTGGCTATAAACACGTGTGAACAGAGTATTTACTTCATATGTTGGTATAGCATGGAATACAGTTTCAGTTCTCTGAGTCTCTGAGAAACAAGAAATTAGACAGAGATGAGAGGTATTGTAAGTATTGCGCTAGAATCGGTGAAATCGCTGTAGCAGACGAAAACCATTTTATAATTATTTGCCACTTATATTCTCCAAGAAAAGTCCTTCCATTAAATCTCATATCCTACGCGTATTAACTTTATTGATCTGATGTGTAACTTCGACCAAATTGTAATTAAACACTTTGTCCAATTTTCATATGAATTTAGCGTTCAGAGATACTCAGCTTTAGAAAAGTTGTGACGCATGTATTAATTTGTATATATGTACCATGGGCGTTGCGCCTAAATTACTCCAATAAAATTATTAAATTATTAATATACTCTAAGTGCTTCAGTTACAGCCCAAGAACCGGGAACACACATGAGCCAATTAACAGCTCTCTTGCAAACACAGGTTAATTGACAGACCTTGGTCCGTGGTGGTGTCTGCAGGCTGACACTTCATCGTAAAGATGCGTCGCAGGCGGCAATTGGCGGAGATACAAATGCTGTCGATACACTTGTATGTCTGACTGTGCCATGTTTCTCCAACCAGGGAAATCATGTCCAGGCAAAGATTGAGCCACTGCCGGGGTACATAGGCAGAATTTGTAGCAATTCGTATAACCCAGAGAAGTTTCGGTCTCTCTCAGAAAATCAAAAATAATCCCAAAAGTCACAGACCAAGAAAATTCAAGAACAAGAACAAGAAAATCTGTGATTCTACGACCAACATGAGGATTGGTTTATGCCGCCTCGCCGGTTAGCATATATATATATTTTGTTATAATGGCTGTTTTAACTTTAAAAACAATAGAAAATATGACAAACATGTTAATACTTACTACAGCTCGCCGAATAAAACCAAGCGGAATCTTGCTATGGAGTGGGTTGGTCTGAGTCTCCTTGTAAGTTGTGGATAACATTACATGTCTCTTTTGACTTCCATGGTCAGAAACACTGCAATGTACGAGGTCATAATTTGAAATACTGACACAAAAGTGTTTTTTTCCAGTAAAGTTACAGTAATAATTCGGAAATGAATCATGCACAATTAGGCATGAAACCAATTTGTCCTTAAAAATAATTATATATTGTGCAAGAAAAGGACAAGTTCTTAAATAATAAGGTAAATATAAGTCTGATAAACCATGGAAACTACTGTACATCTTAACAGTTCATGTACCGCTACAATTTCAACTAACCCAAGATCCACAGAAAAGTCCTGCCCTTTAGGAATGGCGACTTGCAAAACTAGAAACCTCTGAGTCAAACCAGCTGCAAAATAAGTGCACAAAATACCAGGTATTAGACTGGTGGGAAATACCAGTATTACAAATTATACATGCATAAAAATAAACATATTTCGAAACGGTTTAATCAATAGTATCCAAACCATATTTAGAGTAATCAATCATATTTGATCAAACTATTTTGCAATATCATCTGCTAAACATGTCAAAACATAACAGGTAGCAGAAAATTGAACTATATCAATCACCTGATTGCTTGGAGTCCTTTGGCAGATGCATCTTTGTGGTAATTGTGCTTCCTTCAATAGTGTAAATGAAACTCTTCACTTCTTTGTCAAAGACCTGAAAACATTTAATTGAATCAATAAGTATAAATATTTTAATTATTTTCTACCCCAAGCCACTTCAAGCTGTACCAGTAATAAATCATATCAACAGGTTGTTTGAAATATGGTGACTAATGCAACTAAAAAATTGGTATAACATAAATATAATATATATACTGCTTTGGTTATTAACTCATTTACTAGTACCCAGATATGATTGCCCCCAATGTTCACATGTAGATAATTTTTTACTTTCATCTGATGTAATGTGGGAAAGCCTGTAAACTTGTAGTATCACATCGCTACTGAGTTAATGGAATAGCTTACTTTCTTAATTCCAGAACCACTCAGTTTCCAAAAGCTGGTTGGATCTTTGCCTTGAGCACTGAAGACCTCAAAATGAGATCCTCCCTGCAATATGAAATCTTGTATTACAAACCTGGTACCAAGGATATACCTACCGGTACTTGTTGTTGTTTTAATGATGATGTTAGAATATTTTCTTTTACTTAAGGACTAATGTTATAGGTGGGTTCTGATAGATTATGTATTGTTAAAAAGAACAACCTACACAGCCAAATCAATAGTGTATAGCAATACATACCTGAAAGTCATTCTTGAACATGATCAATTGGAAGTTAAGTTCCCCAAAAGTGTGAGAGCAGATCTACAATTTAAGAAAAGTTAAGTAAAAATCAATGCTAAAGGGCTGTAAAGGCAGCAGTATAAGCACGAATTGCACTTACCTAATAAAACTTAATAAGGAACAAGCTATCCAGTTGGCAAGGCTGCAGATCCTTTATCTATCAAAATACCCTATAACCTCATTAGACCAGTATTACAATTTTGTAATAAACCAGTGATTTTGTACTTAATTTTACATGGTTTTAAGACTTTATTTTTTATTAATTTTTGAGGTGTAGTAATAGATTGGTGCAGGACAGGTATCCAGTTCATTTCTTTAAACATTCTATGTGGTCTATATATTATTTTCAATATTTATTTCTCAGTCACTGCCTGGTAGGCCCTTATAGGTAAAAAAGACAAGTCATCCATGAAAAGACATTTTTCCGAAAGCCATAGATGCTGGTTCAGCTTTATTCTTTGCTGTACATTACTTTATAATACTAAATGATAATTAGGAAGAACAAACTTCCAATTTAATTAATCGTATATCAACCTAACTGTGTGCATGGGCCAACGGCCAGACCCACCTTCTGTTAGTGTCTTTTCACAAGTGTATCATAGCCTTCCGTGACTGAGCCAATTCAGAATACAAATCCCCAGCCTTCTGTTAACGACTTGCCGATGCGATAACATAAAACAATGGCTTACTGCTTCTGTAATCTGCATAAAAGAAGCTGTTATTTGGATTGGCCAGGTATATCCTGGTTAAATGGTCATCAGCCGTTAGGGGTATGGCTTCTCACAATTGCATACGTCATAGAAGTCGGGGTTGGCCTTAATTGTTGGCTTCCCTTTCACCATTTCAGTTTGATGTTAATGCCTGGTAGGAGTATGGCTTCCCAAGCTACATACATGATATGATGTTAACCGAAGCCAAAATTTATTGATGATACCACTTTGGTATCTGGCCTTTCTGGCCTGGTCCAGCTTCATTATTTACTTAATATTTGGTAGAGTAATATTGATAATTAGGAAGAAAAAACATCTAATTCAACTAATCGTTTATCAACTTAGCTGTGTGCATGGGCCAATATCCAAACCAATTCTATAGGCGTCTACATGGACTAACAACAACTGCGAAAGTATGAACTATATACTTAAGCAAGAAGGTGAATGGAAGCCAAGATCTCTTCTAGAGCTCATCGACCTTCTACACCGTGTTGTGGACATACAGTACCAACAGCTTGAATAGAGTCATGTTGGTCTTGGCGACTTCGACCTGTCAGCAGTTTCAGCGATTTGCTGTCCCCATGGAGGTGTGGGCATCTTGCACCAAAGAACAGCGGGACCACCACATGGCATACTTCATGAAAGCGTTTGAAACTCCCAGACCCCAAGAGCATTTGCTCCACCAAATTATTGGTCACTGCACCAAATGGAGGCAGAAATCCAAACCAGCGAAAAAGGAAACAAGCTGCAAGGACAAATTCAGTTATGTGATATCGGTGTTTGCGCGAAAACAAGAGATAGGCCACAGCTGCATCCAGCTTCAATTGTTTAATGTTTTATATATTTAGATATGTATATGGGCCTTATTTTTTAAGCAATAAGTGAACGCTGGTGAATCAATCAAATCTTATATCTATTTTTTTCACAACTTACCCAGTAATTCAGGTATATCAGTGCAACCATGCAACCTACACCTCCTCCTAACAAGCAAACACCCAGTCTAGGAAAATCTAGATTATCTGAGCACTTTATAAAGAAAAGAAAATCTTGTGGTACTAGGCACAAATTATTTATAGCTGTTTATTATTTATCTAAGCAATAACCTCTCATTCTCCTGTCTTTTCGCGAGAATACCGTCTTTTCGCTATAACAGCCGGTGTACGGGCGTAAAGGCCGCGCGATTTCCCCACCCCCTAAAAAGGTGTGGGGGAGCGCGAGGGGGGGGGGGGGGGGGGGAGGGAAGGGGGGCGTGCGTCGGGTAGGCGGGTGCGGCAGGGGATTAGCGGCTGGGCAGATAAGGCAGAGTCGGGTAGGGGGGCGTGCGTCGGGTAGGCGGGTGCGGCAGGGGATTAGCGGCTGGGCAGATAAGGCAGAGTCGGGTAGGGGGGCGTGCGTCGGGTAGGCGGGTGCGGCAGGGGATTAGCGGCTGGGCAGATAAGGCAGAGTCGGGTGCGGGGCAGATTCGGCAGACAGACTGCGAAATCGGCCGGGCGAGGGACATCGGCGGCAAAATCAGGTAAGGTAATTGACTCGCTACCGTGCCCCAGTCCCAGACCCCGACACGGAAGCCGATAAGAGACTACAAGTTGCAATTCACACCTTGCGTCCGCCGCCACGGTACTTGGCCACAGCACACTGCGTCCACACACATCCCCCTCCGCACACACACACCACCACTCCACTCCCCCCCCCCCCTCCCACCACACCCCGTCTTCCTCAACCCCCTAACATCCGCGCGGCCCTTGTGCCATGCGGCCCTTATGCCTGACATTCTAACAGCCTACCCGTCACTGCCAGTGTCACCAGGTCAATTACTGCTAATATTACCAGCTCAATCACTGCCATTGGTCTAATGCTTATATATACGTAAATTTCATGTTAGAGCTTAACTGCTAAAGGTTAAACCCCTTTGATTTTAAATTTATTTCTAACCAAGCCTCAAGTTGCCTAATTCAACTTCAAAGTTCAAGGATATTATTTGTCACAGTCACAGGACTATTTCCTGGCCCTTTCCTAACCAAAGTCCTTGGCTTATGTTGATGTGGCATTGCCGTTTCTGGTATGCAACTCTTTTAACAGTGGCATTGCCATTGCCCGGGCACGATTGCGACTAGCCCTGGTACATGCCTCTCTGACCACGCCCGTAAACGGAGCTAGTGTGAGAGCCATGCTGCTGACACAGCCAGAAAACAAGAAATCGGCACCGGAAGTCAACAAACGTCGCCTGGCAGCGAGTGCTCACGCTAAGTTTGTTTACTTCTGGCGAGCGGCGGAACATTCAAAATGAAGCGAGAGGTGAAAAAAATCGCCCGGATTACAAGAAAATACGTTACCAAGCAAAGAAATGAAAGTGCGACGAAAGTCCAAAAAGCTTTAGGAACGTCGTGACGCACATTGGCGGGTAGGCACTGTATATTTTTTCTGTTATGAACTTCAACTTGAGCCACCGGTCCGCGATTTCTGCCGATTTCTTGTTTTCGGCCGTTTCAGCGGCATGGCTCTCACACTAGCTCCGTTTACGGGCGTGGTCAGAGAGGCATGTACCAGGGCTAGATTGCGACATGCAATGTCAATGTCAATGATGCATTGACAATTTTCGGCTTTTTGTAATTTTGGGCAATTGACAAATTCAATGTGTGTCCAGTAACGTGATTGTAAGTATAATGCAGCATTAATTGAACAAGAGATACTTGTCAACTGTAAGCTTTGACTAGGCTTGACACCAATAATGTGCAAAACATATTGTTATATTGTCAGATGCACAAGGAAACCTACTATTAGAAAATATTCATTGTGTTACTCAAAACACAAGACCCTATGTCCGCCATGTTCGTTGCCATTGAAGCCAATCGACCAATCAACAAGCGTGAAAGAAAGCACCTTATTACAGAAAACATGAATTGAGTCGATAAGGAGATCTAAAAAATACAAATAACGAAAAGATGAATACACTTGATAAATGACACAGAGTAGGTAACAAATTTACTCTGCTCATGTAACAATTTACCACAACGTTATGACTTCCCAAATCTTTTGAAAAAATGTCTTGGACACATATTATTCCATTATACTTGATCCTGTGCAAAATAACTATGTTATCAGGCAAAACGGTAGCGATTCCCTAATTTTAATGCCGTAATACACAAGACTGAAGTAGCACCTACTTTCCCATTCAAGACATTTTAAAGCATCTCGGGGATAATATTGCTGTATGAGCAACTTTAAATCGTATTGTGAAAAGCTATAGGTGCAAAAAAAGGAGAAAGAATTCAGTCGTTGTTTTAGCTTTGTATTTCGCCCCCTTTCGAAATAACGATGGCCGCTGTGTGCGTGTGGGGCGGGGGAGGGGGGTGGGGGCGGCCTTTATGGACACCCCCGCCCCCCCCCCCCCCCCTGGATACGCCACTTAATAGCTTACATGTATCCCCTAGCTATACTTGATGATGCAGGACAGTTGCAAATTGTATTTTATACAAGTAATAAATAAGTTGTTACATAACTGGTTGAAACACCATTATAGTAATTATATATATAATAAAAACCCTGATATTCGGCACTGATGCATTTTCGGAATCAGCACACATTATGGGGGCAGCTACAGCAAGGTACGTATGTCATTGTGATACTATATAAGCTTATTTAATTCATTACTTAATTAATTAATGAGGTTGGAATATACCAGTTATCACATTGATCGGAGTGGCGTAGTACAATTTGTACATTCTGGCCCGTGGACTAGTATATATATATAGATCTATACAAACTAAAACCGTTTTTCAGGTCACACCCAAACAGAGTCAGACACTACATGAGTACGCTATGACGCAAACTAATCGCCAGAGGACCGTTCTGTACCGCACAGGGCGGTCGTGGCGGTGTGTGATTGGTTAATTTTCTTATACAGCTTACCGGTGAGAGGAGACCTTTCGAGACGTGTGGGAAATGATGCTCGTATTCCTCCCTTAGTGGCCTTACAAGTTGTAGTTGCCCTAAATACTAAGAACGCTGCAATGTAAGTATCTTAGCTATCGTTTGAACGTCAAAGGTGGAAATGTAATTAAGTAAGAAGCATCAGGTAACAATTAAAATAACGTAAGATGTGAAGATGTTGGACTCACAATAACTGTTACCTGATATTATTGCGGTAAACCTGGTAAAGCCTACTAAAGCAAAAGGTGGCCCAACTCACCCCCCAACTCAGTCATAGACATACTCAGAGTCAGATACTGTAGCTAGCCATAAGCCACAGCAGAGGCGCTCAAGTTAGTGTACAAGGCGGAGTTTGTATCAACTAATCTGAGTGAATGTGCCGGGCACAGGTGCTCAGATCGGGTTATATGATAATGATGCCTGCCTGAGTGCAGGAGGAGGGTATCATTTCAACCCAAGGTGCCTCAATCGTGGATGGGTGGGGCGGCTTCACACATGTCACATAAATATGACATCTGGGTGTAGCCAGCTCCCCCCCCCCCCCTCTCACCCCACCTACCCACGATTGAAGAGCCTGTGTTTCAATCGGGCACCTAATCTGGGGCATGTTTCATTCCTTCATCCTTCATCGTCTCTGGAGGTTCCTTGGCCCAATTTAGCCTGTATGTGCACAAAAGTGGCCTAAAACACCAACATTCCATTCCTGTGTTTCAACGGTTTACACCTATTTTGACCGCTGGACATTTCACCACCAGTGGGTGTAGGGTGTAAAGTTTGTGTAGTGCATGGTGTTGGGAGTTTGGTGGTTAATGTTTAAGGGGGTATAGTCATGCCCAGGTGAAGAGGGATTTCAATAGCTAGTTATCATTATTCAGCTAAAACATGGCAGTTGGGGCGAGCAATGGAAGAGGGTGTCACTAGGTGGTGGCGTCAGCTACATCAGCTAAGCAACATCAGCTCCAGTGGCGGGAATAGAAGGTTGAGCATACTAGGGTCCGATGAGCCCGCTGCCTCCCTGAAGTAGCGAGACAAGGTCCCATTCCCCAGCCATATATGAGGTCTATACCCCCTTCCCTGTCACACTTTCACAGTCAAATCATCTAGTCAAGGATCATCTCATTTAGAAAATAACTCTTAAATACAATTCATATAAACAGTATGTGGAAAGACATAATTAATATAATCTCTGTTAAAAAGTCAGTATTTATCCTTTTTAAAGAAGACAATGAAATATGCGCTATACTTTTTGAAGCTTTAAATGATGAAGACACAGAACCAATTGTTACTGCATTCGCGCAACATTTCAACCTTTATTTCCTAGAAACCTACCAATAGGGTATGTAAGTGACATCACGGACAGCGCGCACTCACCTCCAGCGAATTCGGTTTTGGGTACATGACGCTTCACTGCCCCATATACAAAGCATAGGGAGCTCTTTGTAATGATGTGAAACGCACAGAAAACCAGCGTCTTGCGATTTAAAACTAGTACGAGTATGAAGGTACACCCCCAAACATTGATTCCATATGGTTTTCAAATCTAACATTGCATTCATATCTCAAACATCAGTGAGTCTAGTTTGAGGCCCATAGTAAAGTATAGGGACCCGCTGACGCGTTGTACCCAGAATGGTTGTTTCTAGAGGTGAGCGCGCGCTGTCTGTGACGTCACTTACAGACCCTATAGCCCAGCCTATCAAAGTATTTAGAATTTGGATATATTGTACTACACATAGCCTACTCTATATGTTTCCCTGTAATGCTTGTTATGTTCAACGCTTTATAGTTCCTTATTCTTTGTGCAGTTGTGATGTTTAACTGTTTCTTGTACTCTTCCAAGCGGAGGGGAAATAAAGCTCAAATCAAATCAAATCAAATCAAAATAACATTAATCTGTAGGCGAGCTGGTGTTAGATATTAAACATATTTGCTATTAGAAGGGTCACAAAATATTACAGATACAGACTAGTGCATTTGCCATTTATTAAATTGCAATTATAGTTAAGTTTTAATTAGATTTGATCTAATTCAGATTTTTTTTAGATGGCGGGAATACTTCCTTTATGCAAACTCCAGACAGCCAGGCTGATGTGGTTTAAGCTGTCACACGTTATCTGCATGGTGTGGCTGATAGTCTTTATACTAGGACTCAGTAGTGTTGGTACAGCAGCTGCTGGCAAATGTGATACCTGTAAAGAACTTGTAAAGAAATTTAATGAGGTAAGGTATATGGTAATGATATTATTTATGTATAAGTAATATATAGCAAAGGGATGTATATTGACTTACATATATATATAATGTAATATAGTTTTAAAACCTTATCATTTACACCATGAAACTCAACTATGAATTAATGCTGAGCTTTACGATTGTTACCACAGAAAATGTAAATATCAGTGTTATTATTAAGTCAGGTGTCCTTTGTATGTTTTTTACAGTTTTTTACTGATAGATTTTAAATACATTTATTTTGTTAAGTAAAAAATGATTTGTGGATGTTCTTGTATCAGTTACTATATCTATGATCATATACTTCAAAGCAGCTATGTATCATAACAAAAACTGCTTTTGACCAGGAGAGATGGATTAAACAATGATAGTGATCAATGGTAGTCGATTGTGTCTGCAGGTACAAATCTCTAATTACTGTAACCCCTTTTTCCTGTAGGGTATGGAAAAAACAACCAAATCAGGTTTTGGTGGTGGTAATACCAAGTGGGAAGAACGAAGTCTAGGTAGCTTTGCATTCAGGTGAGTGAAGTCTTGTGGTGTCTGGTTACAGCATATTTAAGTGACAATAATTATTGATTTAATAAAATATATCAAGAAAGATGATAAATATGTTAAAGTTACTGATAGATATTAGCATAATTTACCAGTGAGCATGGTAAGTCATATTTGACCCTTCTCTGTTAATATTACTTAACTGAGAAGTTTTTATTTTTATTATTTCAAGTTTAAATACAGTTTGGGTGCCTAAATTATTTACAAGTGAGAAAAGGTTTGCTGCATACTTTTTTCAAGTGAGACACGGCTGATTGAGATAGTAGAGAGGCTCTGTCATGAGGCGAATGATACAATATGGGTGAATATTATGCCTACTCTTAAGGAACACTACATATTGTATTGTGTATACTGGTACATGTTTAACTGAATGAATGTATTGTTGCATGATAGGTTGCTATGACTTTTCATGTCATTCTCGTGCCACAATGGCATATGGATAAGGATATCTTTAGGCTTGTAATGTGGAGTATATACATACACCTATAAAACCAATTGATACTTTGTACCTCATAGAATCAATATGTTGATATGCAGACCTTCATTTGTTTCATTCGTTTAAAAGACTGGCATGAATATATTACATCTTGGTCCTAAATCTAACATAAATGTCACAATTTGAAAACAAAAATGTAATGTGTTGTTCTGTTGTCTTTTTGGTGTGTCCTATTCCAATCGGTTGTTGTATCTGTGCTGATTGTGTGCAGTGAAACGAGGTTCCTGGAGATCACAGAAAATGTTTGTGGAGAAGGTGGCAAAGATGTGAGTCTGCAGGCCTCTGCTTCAGACATCAGTAATGTAACTGTGAATAGATGATGTGAGGCTGAAGACTAGTAGTGTATCATTTATTGCTACTAACTATATTACTTTAAACATGTTATATCTTAAACACTTATTAACATTTAGCACTGCTAGTTGTTGGCCAAGTAATATAAACTTTGAAGGATCACATAGTATATTTTTGTACTGTCTCATGCAGGTGATAAGAAGCACCTTACAAAAGAATAGTTTCATATAGAAAGTACCAGCTATATAACAAAATCCAAATATCCCATTTTAATGTCATTATTTAAAAAAAAAATGTGACATATACCCCTATTTATTTTAATATTGGTTGCACATTTATGGTATTATCACTTCTGTTTGCACCAGTCATATGTAAAATGCGGACATTTTGAAAAAACTGTTTGCATATATTTTCAGTGCCATCATATGTTAGAACAACATGAAGAAGATTTAGAAAACTGGTGGTTTAAAGTTTACGCCAAGAAAAAGGACACAGAGCTGTTTGATTATTTTTGTATATCAAAAGTTGCAGGTAAGGCAGCGCAAACACAGCTGAATAACTTGAATCCCATTTGTTAGAGTTAATTGGGCTGTATATACTGCCTGTCACCTTGAACAAAGGTATTTACCACAAAGAAAAATAGATTCATAAGGTAGACATGACCTGTTATGTGTTTCCTGATTACCGTTGAACTCGATAAACTTTGCTAAGAGATTCAACAATCATTGTTTTTTGATGCCTTCTGGTTTTCATATCAGAGTTGATGGTTAGTTTGTGTTATATTAATAACGAAGATTGATCAATTGCAGTGTGCTGCCCTAATGGTACGTTTGGCGCCGAATGCAAAGCTTGTGTGGGTGGCACCGAGCGACCGTGTACTGACAACGGCCAGTGTGACGTAAGAACTGCTCCCTATCAAATGAATTATATTTGGAGCCTAACAGACAGCGTTTAGATGTTGTACAATTACATAATAATTTCATTGGCGTTATTTTTTAACCCATGTTTAATCAGGCATCTTCAGGTATGATTTATGATTTAGTTCTGACTCACAAGTAGCCTGTACTTATGCCCTTAAGTCTGGGCTGCAAATGATACAGATTGGAATTCCATCTGTTATGGAAATGCCAATGCGATGCCTGATACGATGAGGATGTGATATCCGTTGTGTTTGCAGGGTGCTGGTACTCGGGAAGGGTCTGGCCAGTGTAAGTGTAATGCCGGATACAAGGGACGCCTCTGCGATGAATGTAAAGACGGATATTATGTGGAGGACAAGAACGACACACATATAAGCTGCAAAAGTAAGCACAGTGTCTTGGTTAAAGCTATTCAAACAGGTGTCAAAATCGTGTCCGGATCGAATATTGTAACAGGTTATGGCATGATTAGTACGTGCAACAAAGCGTTATCCGTAGCCTACTCAGCATCTCCCAAAGTGGGGTAATAAACAACTCAACTGACGTGCATGTAGCTTTCAACTTACGGTCAGTTGTTAGTCCAAAAAATATCAGATTGGCCATTACATTTTACAGCTAAATAGTCATGTCTTGCTCTACGTTTAGTAGCATTTGTTGTAGAATATATATACTATAGCGACATGTTATACGTTCTCTCATTATTTAGAATGCGATAGTGCGTGCAAGACTACCTGTTTTGACGGTGGTCTCGCAGGCTGCGAAGACTGCAAAGATGGGTACACGTTTGACGCGGAGAAAGGCTGTGAAGGTAAGGCACGCAGACTCACGCCTCGCTATACCGCGTAAGAAATGATCGCATGATCTTCTTTCAAAACAACTTGGGATCCCAGGACAAGTCGTTACTCCAGTTGTGCTATGTCGAATGGAAAAACTGTCTAATCTGGAAGACCACAAATATAATCCTTTTCCTTTGTCCGTAACTCTTTTATCATTGCTCACGTGTCGCTATGTGATTATCATTGCTCACGTGTCGCTATGTGATTATCGTTGCTCACGTGTTGCTATGTGATTATTGTTGCTCACGTGTTGCTATATGATTATCGTTGCTCACGTGTCGCTATGTGATTATCATTGCTCACGTGTCGCTGTGTGATTATCGTTGCTCACGTGTCGCTATATGATTAGCATTGCTCACGTGTCGCTGTGTGATTATCGTTGCTGACGTGTCGCTATATGATTAGCATTGCTCACGTGTCGCTGTGTGATTATCGTTGCTCACGTGTCGCTATGTGATTGTCATTGCTCACGTGTCGCTATGTGATTATCATTGCTCACGTGTCGCTATGTGATTATCATTCCTCACGTGTCGCTATGTGATTATCGTTGCTGACGTGTCGCTATATGATTATCGTTGCTCACGTGTCGCTATGTGATTATCATTGCTCACGTGTCGCTATGTGATTATCATTCCTCACGTGTCGTTATGTGATTATCGTTGCTGACGTGTCGCTATATGATTGTCGTTGCTCACGTGTCGCTATGTGATTATCGTTGCTGACCTGTCGCTATATGATTATCGTTGCTCACGTGTCGCTATGTGATTATCATTGCTTACGTGTCGCTGTGATTATCATTCCTCACGTGTCGCTATGTGATTATCGTTGCTGACGTGTCGCTATATGATTGTCGTTGCTCACGTGTCGCTATGTGATTATCGTTGCTGACCTGTCGCTATATGATTATCGTTGCTCACGCGTCGCTATGTGATTATCATTGCTTACGTGTCGCTGTGATTATCATTCCTCACGTGTCGCTATGTGATTATCGTTGCTGACGTGTCGCTATATGATTATCGTTGCTCACGTGTCGCTATGTAATTATCATTGCTCACGTGTCGCTGTGTGATTATCATTCCTCACGTGTCGCTATGTGATTACCATTGCTCACGTGTCGCTATGTGATTATCGTTGCTCACGTGTCGCTATGTGATTATTGTAACGGGTTTTCGCAAGGACTCGAGTAACCAACGGCGTGAAATACTTTTGGGTTGCCCCGTTTATTAGCTATGGTGATAAACGAACGTAGTATCATACACCTATATACAGTTAGATACGTAAAGGCAGTTATACAGACGCAAAGAATAAGTCCCCCGGAATAATCGCAATCATATACGTAAAATAAGTCTTTGTGATTCATTAACTGGCATCCGTTTATACTTCTACTCAGCCCCTCTACCTCTTGACCGTGGTTCCTTCACCGCAACCTACTCGTGGCGGCTTAAACCAGTCCAAACTATCCATCTAGCGTCCTAAATTAATACCCGAGTGCCACCAGGAATAACCATCTGGACGTCAATGACACCGGTAAAATAGGCCACTAATGTTCTAGAGGCACCGTACCAGGACCTGCAGCCCGTATGCACTTAGACCGTGAATCAAATTAAGCTTATAATTAATTTAATACATCAGCAGGCTCACCCAGTCATAGTCTTAGCCTAACCGGCATATGTCCCACACCTATAAAGCATGACGAATTGATGAGAGCTAATATATTTCCCAAACTGAAATAACCAGTTTATGTAACCTAAGATGAGTACCGTGAGAGTAACCCACGCGAACTCCTTGTCCGCCCGTTCGCACTCCTTTTATACCTCAGACATTTCCACAATATTTCCACCAATACCATATTCCACCAACTTTACCTTCCACCATAATTCCACTCGCATTCCACTAAATTTCCACCATAACATGTAAGCTAAGCCCTAATAGATAGTCACTTCATTATAACGGCAACATACACAAATTGCAGTCCCAACAGGCTGGTAAGACTCTGTGAATATAATCGCTACTAGATAGCACCGAAGGAAATGTAAATATTGATATGGCCTCAGTACATCAACAGTTAATGATACAAACTTACCGTTCCACGGCTTGTGGAATCTACCGTGGTGGAAAATTGCAACATAGTGACATACATAGTAACAAGCGCGCCCGTTACCATGACGCGATAACAGTATAATTGATCTGACGTCACTACCATAACAACCGTTGCTACGACTGCGTCTATTCACCTAAAAGCGAACGTTATCCGCGTACAACAGGTACAATACGAATATCTGCTATAATATGTCACTTTAAAGACATCCCCAATATATTTCGTCCGTCAAAATAAAGTACATCCAATATTACGACACCTAGACTAAGGGTATTCCTTACATCACCCCCTTCCTAGTGTGCAGTGTCCCCACAAACACTAACACAGAACAGTAGATCTGAAACAAATAAGTGTAACAAAATGGCCGCGAGCGTTGCACATGTCTACACCTCCTACCGTACCCTACTCACTGGTTTACCTTGGCCAGCATCACCTGTGTGAGTTCGCGAACGCTCGCAGACAGTTCCCTCATGACGTCGCTCTGCTCGGTGATGGCGCGGCACAACCCTTGCAAGATCAGCGCAGCATCGCCGGAGACCGTCGTGCCCTCGCCGAATGAATAGAGTCCCCCAGCGTCGGTCGTAGTCACCGCCGTCATCTCCGCTGCCGTCTCCGCTGTCGTAGCCACCGCCGCCGTCTCCGCTGTCGTAGCCACCGTCGCCGGCTCCATCGCCGCCACTGCCGCCGACACCACCGTAGCCACAGCCGCCGACACCGCCGTAGCCACCGCACCTGCCGTCTCCGCTGTCGTGGCCACCGCCGCCGTCTCCGCTGTCCTAGCCACCGTCACCGGCTCCACCGTAGCCACCGCCGCCGACTCCACCGTAGCCACCGCACCTGCCGTCTCCGCTGTCGTGGCCACCGCCGCCGACTCCACCGTAGCCACCGCCGTAGCCACCGCACCCGCTGTCTCGCCCAGAAGCTCGCCAAAATCAAAACTGCTGTCTAACGCGATTGGTGTCGCCGACAGCAGCTCCTCCGGCAGACCAAAACCAAACGGCTGGTCCGTCACCGAGTCCAGACCGTCCGACTCCAACGGTGTAGGATGATACACGGGGCAGCTCACCGGGGACCCAGGGTCGTATGCCCCACTGGCCCGCTGCCTCGACCTCCACAAGTCCTGAGAGGCCGCTCTGGAGAGTTGCACCAACTCAGTCTCGTCCAACAGGTGCGGTTGGCTGCTCTGCCGCAGGTATCTCTGCTCCTGTGCCCCCGAAAGCTGGAGCTGACGCATCCGGTGCTGGTGGGGAGCGAACCCCCGAAGGTGCCTTGTCAAGTCCCGCTTCCTCTCGCACCGAAACAAACAAAGGGTACAATAGAAGGGGGCCCTCTCCAAGGTCACATGATGTTTATAGATGTGAGCCGTCACCCGAAATTTCTCTCCCACGACGTTCTCGCACAAGCCGCAGCGGTAAGCCCGTCCTCTCAGGGTACTTGCCATGGTGAATATCCTATAGACAACAAGAAGTATGTTTCTATATCAAAAGGTCATCTTCACTCCTTCCAATCAGTGGATACACCCCCTCTCCTGCAAACCAGCCAGGGAGATATTCACCAGTGTATGGTTTTAACTTATTGTGATTAATGACACTCTTTGCTCCCTGCTCATTTTTCTGAATAAGATAGGTCTGGTCCGTTAATTTTTTTATCACTAAGTATGGCCCAACATAAGCTGGCTGCAACTTCGGACATATGTCCTTTCTCCTTTGCTCATTTAAACACCAGACTGGCACACCTGCACGATATTCATACAAATTTGTCTTGGTATCATAGAATGCTTTCTGTCTCTTTGCAGTGACAGCTAAATGTTTGCGGGCAACTTCATGTGCTCGCTGTAACTTTGACTTTAATAACTCTATGTACTCCCCATATGAAGCAACCATTCCTGTATCACTTGTTGTACTACCAAACACGACTTCACACGGCAATCGAACCTCACGCCCTAGCATCAACATATTTGGCGTCAACCCCGTACTCTGATTTTTGGATGCGCGATAAGCGGCCGCTAAACATCCCAAGTATAGGTCCCAATCCGTCTGCTCCCCCTTTAAGTAAGCCTTTATCATTCTTATAAGGGTCCTATTAAACCTTTCAACTTGGCCGTTTCCTTTCGGATTCCTAGGACTTGTCCGTGTTTTCCTTACCTCTAGCAAATTGCATAGTTCCTTAAATACGTGACTTTCATAATTCCTTCCTTGGTCCGAATGTATATCCAAAGGACACCCATATCTGGTGATGACTTCGTTAAGTATCTTTAAGGCACACGTATGTGCTGTTTGATCGGGTACCGCAAATATCTCTACCCATCTAGTGAAATGGTCTGTCACTACCAATATGTACCTATTCCCCCTCGGCGTTAAAGGAAGCGGGCCCAGAATGTCAGTGGCCAGACGATCTAGAGGAGCTCCAGTCTTCATCTGACCTAGGGGTGCCCTTGGCATTTTCGTGGGGGGTTTATTTGCCGCACAACTGTCACATCGCAAAATCCATTCAACCACGCTCTGGTTTAATTCGTACCAATAAAACCTCTGCAAGATCTTCTCCTTAGTTTTCTTTCTGCCTAGGTGTCCGGCTAAAATGGACTCGTGCATCTGGCTTAGTATCTCTTTTTGCATCACCTTAGGTACCATAAACTGATAGTACGACGCACTTCCGTCCTTTCGCACAAACTTTTTGAACAAAACCCCGTCTTTAATTTCCAAAGCATCCCATAAACTCCAGTAATGTCTCGTTTCCGGACTTAAAGATGCGATATCTCGCCCACTTGGTTTGTTTCCCTCTAATACCCATGCTACTACCGGCCCAATATGAACGTCTTTTCTTTGCATTTCGGCTAATTCTGTCAAGGAATACGTCCCTATCCAAGGTACCCACGGCGTTCCCGCAATTTCCTGTTTACTGGCTGCTCTGGTCTTTACAGAACGCGTTATGGCTTCCAGTATTGTAGAAGTCACTTTTATCGGCCAACTACATGGCCAATACCATTCCTGGCTAATTTCCTTATTCGTAACCTTATGGGTAAACTTAACTATAAATCCAAGCCAAGTCAACAGCAGTAGCCACATGGCATTACATTTCTTATAAACCAAACCACCCTCTGTCTGGCTTGAACTAACCCTTTTAACGACTGCTGTGACTGGAAATTCACTTCTCATTTCGCTTGCTCTCTTCTTACATTTCTTACAAGGTCCGCATTTAAGTTCTTCTAATGAATCAACATCGGGGCATTGGCAATCTTTAGGGTTAGGACACCTGGACATAAAGTCTGCATTTCCGTGTTTCTTTCCAGGTCGATACTGAACCGCAAAATCATACACAGACAGTATCTCTAACCACCTGGCTATGCGATTTTTTGGTTCCTTCAGACTGAACAACCATATCAGTGCCTGATGATCAGTTCTGACGAGAAAGTGTCTACCTAACAGGTAGTGACGGAAATATTCTACAAAATACCTGAGCGCTAAAAGCTCGCGATCGGTCACACAATAGTTTCTCTCAGCGCGATTAAGCGCTCGACTAGCATATGCTATCACCCGCTCTTGCCCGTTCTGGACCTGTGATAACACACCTCCTATGGCCACATCGCTTGCATCGGTATCAAGTATATATTCACCCTCATTTTGTGGGTATGCCATGACCTCTGGGCCTGTTAGTGCTAGTTTTAAAGTTTGGAGCGCTTTCTGACATTTTGATGTCCACTTAAAGGCTACATCCTTCTTTGTTAAGTCAACGAGAGGTCTTGTTATCTCCGCGAAATCCTTTACAAACCTGCGATAGTAGCTTCCCATGCCCACAATCTGACGTACCTCACTGACATTCGTCGGTACTGGGAAGTTAAGTATCTTCGTTATGTTATGTAACGTGGGGCTTAGTCCTCTGGCAGACACGACATGACCTAAAAACTCTACCTCTTCTTGAAATAGGTGACATTTTTCTGCTTTGAGCTTAAAATTCGCATACCTCAATCTATCGAATACCTTTTCTACTCTTTGAATATGCTCTTCGAAAGTGCTAGAAAACACAATAACATCATCAAGATAGATCAGACATGTCACCCATTGTAAACCCCGCAAAGCCATCTCCATAACTCTCTGGAAGGAACCCGGCGAATTACTGAGCCCAAATGGCATTGCTGTAAACTCGAACAAGCCGTATTTAGATGTGAAGGCAGTTTTATGAATATCGTCTTCTTTGACCGGTACCTGATAGTACCCGGATGTTAAATCAAAGGTAGAAAATAATACTGAACCAGCGACTGCATCGAGGCAAGTCTGCGTCCTTGGAATGGCATAAGCGTCTGGTTTAGTGACCTGATTAAGTCGACGGTAATCTACGCAAGGTCTGACTTTTCCATTCTTCTTCCTCACAAGTACCAGTGGACTGGCCCAAGGGGATGTTGACGGCCGTATCACTTTCTGTTTTTGTAGAGTCATGATAGCTTCTTTCTCTTCCCCTTCAAAAGCTAGAGGCACACGTCTCGGTGCTTGTTTAACCGGTCTAGCATCACCTGTATCTATTACATGCTCTGTCAATGTAGTAAGACCAAGGTCAGTATCATCTTTAGAAAATACATCTTCATATTGTGTCAGCATACTTTTGATGGCCATCACCTGTTCTGGTGATTTAGAGTTACTAGCCTCCTCACACATAGCCTGTAAATGTTCAGGGATATCCTTGTCCTTTTTGGCATAACTACGTCTCGTCGGATCCAATTTCTGGTTTTCGATCCGTTGCTCTACAGGCGCTATCCTCCTCACTAAGTCATAATTGTTTGCGTCCCTAATATCTTCAACGTCGAACAATACTTGTGGACTCTCTTTTATAGCATAGGCCTGTCCTAATACCGCATTTTGCTTTACCAATACCTCCTTCGATGTTGGGTTAATCACCCTCACCTTAACCGTGGCGTCATACCTTATATCAACCAGGGTGTCTGCCATTATCAAAGGGTAGGTTGCCTTAAAGTGAGACGTCGGCTCTATAATCATATCCAAGTTTGGAAGGATATCATCCCTCACCTCCCTAGCTACATAACAGTCTAGTAATGCCTCACTAAAAGGGGGAATTTGGTAACCATCAGCTGAGCTGACCTTGCGTACTGCTTTGGGTAAAACCTGAATACAAGGGATATCTTTTCCGCATAGCTTTATGATTCCCTCACTCAGCATTAAATCGGCTGGACCACCGGCATCTTGCTGGAGTATATCAACTCCGAGCAGACCGTCATCCTCTATCTCGGCCACTATGAGCTCTTTTTCAAGGCTTAAAGGTCCCACTTCTATTTTAAATATACCTTTACCCAATTCCTTGAGTGGATTGCCGCCAGCACCTTTAAGACAACCCGACGGTGTCAGCTCCGGCCGCTCAGCAGCCGCCATGCTGTGGTATACTTTACTTGCGAGAATAGTCCTTGTGGCGCCCGTATCGGCAGTGAAATACAGATCTACATTCTGCACAGAACCTGCCACATAAATCCCATGGTATATAGGCAACTTTCTTTTGACTGTATTTATTCGTACCCCGCCTGCTTTTGATTTACTTTTAGACGCCTTTGATCCTATTTGTTTGTGGCCATCTGGAATTGAGCTTACCCGTTGGCCTGCTGGGTGAGCCCTGTCCGGTTTAAATGCTCATCCCCTACATTTCGCTTTACGTTAGCACCATATGCATCTTTCCTTTTACCACTTGCTCCCTGCTCTAGGCAATTTCTTGCAAAATGGCCTTCTCCCCCACAGGTATAGCATTTCCTATCCTGTTTAGCCCATGGGCTAAAAGGAGTTTGTTTACTTTTATTATTTCGTTCTAGCTCAGCCAACCGTTTTTGAAGCTCTACGATTTGTTTCTCTAACGCCTGATTCCGCACTTGCCCTGGTACATTTGACTCAAGTTCTGATATGGTGGGAACTTTGTCATTTGCCACACATGTGGGTTTAATGGGTGCTCTGCGAGCTCTACCCTCTGATTGTCCTTCCTCAAATTCATTAGTATCAGCGTCACCATAACTCAAATATCGTAAGGAACTGGTAGGTTCACCATTAGTCACAATCTCTCTACCGGCTCTCCTTTTAGTTTCCATTAGGTTAACTACCTCAAAGACTGCGTCATCGATGTTCTTCGGGTCCTTGATATACTCCACTTGGAAGCTAGCGCGATCATCTTTTAACCCATCTAGAAACCGACGCAATAAATCTTCGCGTCTGGTTTGTACATCTCTGTTTAGAAAGGCTTTGTCATAAAGACGCTTCAAGTCAGCAGCATAATCCTCAATGGATTCGCCCGGTTGTTGAGACCTACGACTAAACTGCACACTATAGTCCTTTGTAGTTTCTACCACCCGGTATCTGCTATCAAGCTCGTTCACCAGAGAGCGAAAGCTAGATCTTGCTCTCCTCGGCAACTGACCAAAGACAAAATCTCCCGCACCACCTTGTAGTCGGGGAAGCAGTTCATCTAACTTTTGTTCCTCCCCCCAATCATGTCTGTCTGCGATTTCTATAAATCTATTGAACCACACCTTCCATGACTCTTTCCCCGTGTAGTTGGGCAACTTTACATTGCCATGGAAACGGTTTGAATCCCGTATTACTCGGCTTGTCGGTATGCTGACCTCGCTATCACTCTCGATACTTGAGGAGTCCGAAAGACTAGAACTACTATCTGTATAATTTCTTCTTAACGCTCCTTTACTAGTAGATCGTCTACCTTCCCGCTCTTGATAACTCCCACGAGCTCTGTCATTTGACCGTTGTCCTTGACAGTGAAAACTCTCACTTACAGCACTACGTCCACCCGGCATATGGCCCGGCCACATTTCCTTCAATGCCCCCTGGACCGCAGCCTTAACTGTAGTAACGATTCCATTATCCACTGTGCACCTGTTAGGCTCACCCACAGGGTGACCTTTATTTCCATGGGACACTGTCGCCTTACTCTGAGATGAACCAACCTCATGCATGTCACATTCCTTTGAAATCGCATCGGGCATTTGCCATGGAATCACCTTGGCCAAACTTCCTACAATTTCCTCGAATGTGCATTGGGTAGTATCATTCCAAATGAACTCTCCCTTCTCTTGCAATAAGGACTTTAATGGCTCGAGTATCTGCGACAATCCCGCCACATCATCTTTAAATTTCCCACAAAAGCTCAGAAAATTTGCCAATTCACTAAAATTCATCGGCACTTTCCATCTACAGGAGTTATCAGTGTTACTCTTCGATATGCTTCCCCCACCTCGGAGATATGACTGGGTAGAATCCCCATGAGCGTGTTCTACATCCATTTTATCTAGATCTACTGCTTTTGTACCACCGCTTGTAATCACAGTCGCAGGCTCAGCAACCTTAGCTTTACTTTTACTTTTACCTTTGTTCTTAACCATAACGATCTATAATTATTTCTAACACACCGGTCTACTTGTGAGCCCTGGCGACAGGCAATGAGATACGCTGTATCAGACAGACAATCAGCCTATCTGAAGTTAACACTTCTGACACCAATTTATGTAACGGGTTTTCGCAAGGACTCGAGTAACCAACGGCGTGAAATACTTTTGGGTTGCCCCGTTTATTAGCTATGGTGATAAACGAACGTAGTATCATACACCTATATACAGTTAGATACGTAAAGGCAGTTATACAGACGCAAAGAATAAGTCCCCCGGAATAATCGCAATCATATACGTAAAATAAGTCTTTGTGATTCATTAACTGGCATCCGTTTATACTTCTACTCAGCCCCTCTACCTCTTGACCGTGGTTCCTTCACCGCAACCTACTCGTGGCGGCTTAAACCAGTCCAAACTATCCATCTAGCGTCCTAAATTAATACCCGAGTGCCACCAGGAATAACCATCTGGACGTCAATGACACCGGTAAAATAGGCCACTAATGTTCTAGAGGCACCGTACCAGGACCTGCAGCCCGTATGCACTTAGACCGTGAATCAAATTAAGCTTATAATTAATTTAATACATCAGCAGGCTCACCCAGTCATAGTCTTAGCCTAACCGGCATATGTCCCACACCTATAAAGCATGACGAATTGATGAGAGCTAATATATTTCCCAAACTGAAATAACCAGTTTATGTAACCTAAGATGAGTACCGTGAGAGTAACCCACGCGAACTCCTTGTCCGCCCGTTCGCACTCCTTTTATACCTCAGACATTTCCACAATATTTCCACCAATACCATATTCCACCAACTTTACCTTCCACCATAATTCCACTCGCATTCCACTAAATTTCCACCATAACATGTAAGCTAAGCCCTAATAGATAGTCACTTCATTATAACGGCAACATACACAAATTGCAGTCCCAACAGGCTGGTAAGACTCTGTGAATATAATCGCTACTAGATAGCACCGAAGGAAATGTAAATATTGATATGGCCTCAGTACATCAACAGTTAATGATACAAACTTACCGTTCCACGGCTTGTGGAATCTACCGTGGTGGAAAATTGCAACATAGTGACATACATAGTAACAAGCGCGCCCGTTACCATGACGCGATAACAGTATAATTGATCTGACGTCACTACCATAACAACCGTTGCTACGACTGCGTCTATTCACCTAAAAGCTGAACGTTATCCGCGTACAACAGGTACAATACGAATATCTGCTATAATATGTCACTTTAAAGACATCCCCAATATATTTCGTCCGTCAAAATAAAGTACATCCAATATTACGACACCTAGACTAAGGGTATTCCTTACATTATCATTGCTCACGTGTCGCTGTGTGATTATCGTTGCTCACGTGTCGCTATGTGATTATCATTGCTAACGTGTCGCTATGTGATTATCATTGCTCACGTGTCGCTATGTGATTATCATTCCTCACGTGTCGCTATGTGATTATCGTTGCTGACGTGTCGCTATATGATTATCGTTGCTCACGTGTCGCTATGTGATTATCATTCCTCACGTGTCGCTATGTGATTATCATTGCTCACGTGTCGCTATGTGATTATCATTCCTCACGTGTCGTTATGTGATTATCGTTGCTGACGTGTCGCTATATGATTATCGTTGCTCACGTGTCGCTATGTGATTATCATTCCTCACGTGTCGCTATGTGATTATCGTTGCTGACGTGTCGCTATATGATTATCGTTGCTCACGTGTCGCTATGTGATTATCATTGCTCACGTGTCGCTATGTGATTATCATTCCTCACGTGTCGTTATGTGATTATCGTTGCTGACGTGTCGCTATATGATTATCGTTGCTCACGTGTCGCTATGTGATTATCGTTGCTGACGTGTCGCTATATGATTATCGTTGCTCACGTGTCGCTATGTGATTATCATTGCTCACGTGTCGCTATGTGATTATCATTCCTCACGTGTCGCTATGTGATTATCGTTGCTGACGTGTCGCTATATGATTATCGTTGCTCACGTGTCGCTATGTAATTATCATTGCTCACGTGTCGCTATGTGATTATCGTTGCTCACGTGTCGCTATGTGATTACCATTGCTCACGTGTCGCTATGTGATTATCGTTGCTCACGTGTCGCTATGTGATTATCATTGCTCACGTGTCGCTGTGTGATTATCGTTGCTCACGTGTCGCTATGTGATTACCATTGCTCACGTGTCGCTATGTGATTATCGTTGCTCACGTGTCGCTATGTGATTATCATTGCTCACGTGTCGCTGTGTGATTATCGTTGCTCACGTGTCGCTATGTGATTATCATTGCTCACGTGTCGCTATGTGATTATCATTGCTCACGTGTCGCTATGTGATTATCATTGCTCACGTGTCGCTATGTGATTATCGTTGCTCGCGTGTCGCTATGTGAATATCATTGCTCACGTGGCACACCTTGATTGCAGATATCGATGAGTGTGCCGAGAATCCATGTGAAGAGGACGAGTACTGCCTTAACAGCCCTGGGTCTCACAAGTGTCCAGGTAACTTAGTCCGCGTGTCATACGGACAATTGCGGCTTGGCTTATTTCTTGATTTTCCTGTTTCGTGCGACTCTCAGTTGCTTTGTCTTCGAGAAAACAAAACAAGGACATTGTGACTAAAATTAACGTGAACTAAGCAGAGAAGAAATTATGATTATAATCTTCACATGTTCAGAAATTTCTTGTCGATTGTGAAGTCAGTTTGTCAATTCATGCGAATTGTAGATATTCGCATGATAAAATAGTGTGTACACTTTAATATTGTACTGCCGATGACCAACACAGTGGTCTTGTTATTTGGCAGAATACTTCTTGCCAAGTAGAGATAGATTTACATCGTACATATCTTTATATTCCAGCCTGCGATGATGCCTGTACCACGTGTACGGGGCCCGGCGCTGCGAAATGTGAGGACTGCGCAGATGGCTACTACTTTGACAACGACAGAGTGTGTCAAGGTGAGATCACTTGCAAACAATATCCCTTTTCAACTGAGCAAAGAGGGCCTCCGTGGTGACACCGTGTAGTGGTTCGCGCGCCAGACCGCACATCAATAGGTCTTGGTCACCTAACCTGGCATGTTTCATCCATTCACCACTCATCATCCCGGGACGTTTCTTAGTCTGGTGAGCGCAGAAGCGGCCTAAATCACCACTTCATTTGATTCCATTTCAACTGAGCAATACGGGAGGCCAGCGTTTGTGTATATAATACACTGTATATAATACATTTATCTGTTGTGCTGATTCTTCTGGTTGAGTAACGTTTTATTCTTATCACCTTTTTCATTTTCAAATTGTCTAATGACATTTTGTCATTTTTCAGATTGCCACCGTTCGTGTTTGAACTCCTGTACGGATGAAACGCCGAAGTCCTGCGATGCTTGCCGCGAGGGCTGGGTCCATTCCGCACAGGATGGGTGTCAGGGTACGAGCTTTCAACATGAATATGTATTGTGCGGACTCGTGGACTTGTGTGGCAATGGTTCATGTAATTTTGGTTGATCAACTACGAGTGCTTGGTTATAAGTAGATAGCATGTTATCTGCAGCATCGTTACTATTTATGATAAAAAAGAAAACGTACCTGGTTTTTACGTTTAATACTTGTTAATTAATACTGTGCTCTGCTTTACTTTCAGATATCGACGAATGTGAGGCTGGAGGTGCCAGTTGTGCCGATAATGAACATTGTATTAATACTCCGGGATCTTTCAAATGTTCTAGTGAGTATACGACACTCCTGTCTCTTATTGTATATATTTAGCATCTATTTTGCAATGGACTATTTACCCTTCGACACCGGCAGATTGGTACGATTATGTAGCGAAATGCTTTGTTACCCGTTATTATTCACAATTTGTGTTACATTTTGCCGCAGAACAAGTACCAGGTACTTAAGTATCGTTGTAACGATGTCGTTTGGTGTTTTACTCGTAGTTTCTGTTATATGTGTTACTTTCAACTTAACATGTAACTCGTTTGTAACTTGTTTTGGAGTGCGTGTCTTGGATTGATTTTCACATCTGCGATACAAGTCGTTGTGAAATGTCTTTCTTTCGGTGCATTTGGTTCTGCTACAGTAACTACAGTTTCTGCTGCAGTAAATACAGTGTTTGCTACAGTAACTGCAGTTTTTGCTGCAGTAACTATACACTTTTTGCTAAAGTAACTACAGTTTCTGCTGCAGTAACTACACTTTTTGCTAAAGTAACTAGAGTTTCTGCTACATTAACTACAGTTTCTGCTACAGTAACTACAGTTATAAACTGTTACCGTAACTACAGTTTCTGCTACAGTAACTGCAGTTTTAACTGCTACCGTAACTACAGTTTCTGCTACAGTAACTACAGTTTCTGCTACAGTAACTACAGTTTCTGCTACAGTAACTACAGTTTCTGCTACAGTAACTACAGTTTTAAACTGCTACCGTAACTACAGTTTCTGCTACAGTAACTGCAGTTTTAACTGCTACCGTAACTACAGTTTCTGCTACAGTAACTACAGTTTCTGGTACAGTAACTACAGTTTCTGCTACAGTAACTACAGTTTCTGCTACAGTAACTACAGTTTCTGCTACAGTAACTACAGTTTTAAACTGATACCGAAACTACAGTTTCTGCTACAGTAACTACAGTTTTAAACTGCTACCGTAACTACAGTTTCTGCTACAGTAAATACATTTTTAAACTGCTACCGTAATTTTAACTGCTACAGTAACTACAGTTTTAACTGCTACAGTAACTACTGTTTCTGCTACAGTAACTACAGTTTCTGCTACAGTAACTACAGTTTCTGCTACAGTAACTACAGTTTCTGCTAGCATTACCGCATGATATCCGTCTTTGGTTTTACACTTGTCGTTGGCATGACAACGCTGTAATGCGTATACATAATATATACACCGCTGTAACAATTCCAAGAAATATGAGAGGATAACACATTTACGCTACAACGGATTGGCTGGAATGACTGGTGTTTGTTGCATGATATACATGTACACAAAACCTAACCCCCCCCCAAAACAGAGGAAGGAAGATATTTCTTATGTCTGTTACTGTTGCACGTCTTTTAGTCTGTTGAAATTGGATTTTAGCTACCGTGTATGGTTTTAGGCGTCCTATCGTTTAGTGTCCAAAAATTTCTTCTGTAATGACATAATTCCTTAGGTGATTTATGTCATGGTTCTAGAGTCGGCTATTTCTATTGCTATTGTAGAATAGCCAAGCGGCTAGTTCGAACACAAATTCGAGCCCCACCTGTGCAACTGTGTCTATATACATGTATATGCATGTTAAATATCTATCAGTGTCTTGCTCTTGACCTTTCCTATTGTCGCGATATGCGGGACAGAGGTTACAGCGTCCTGCCAACCAATCCTATTTGCTGATGCCATGTTAATGTTATTGTGCAGCCTGCCACAGTGCCTGCGACGGGTGCACGGGCGCCGGTGCGGGGCAGTGCAAGGAGTGCAAGAGAGGTTACGCGAGAAACGGTGACAACCTATGTGCGGGTGAGTGTTGTTAACAGACCGTCAAACCGTACTAAACAAGGCTATCACTCCTGGATTACATACGGTATTAGCGCAATAGACCACAGATCCATAGTTCCTAGGTTCGAATCGAGGGCCCAGGCTACAAGCAACCCCAACCTCTAGATAAACCGAATGGACAGTTGGATTTGTTTGTAAAGGCCACCTTTGTGCTTTGTTGCAGACGTAGATGAGTGTGCTCAAGTGGATCAGTGTCCTGGCGACAACGAAAAGTGTCTCAACACCCCGGGCGCCTTCAGATGTGACTGCGAGAAGGACTTCTCGAGGGACAAGGATGGCGTCTGTCAGGCCAAGGCGAAAGGTGAGTCAGCCGGTTATAAGTCCCGTGGGCTCTCTATTCCGAAATATTACTTTTAAATTCTGAAATATAAGTTTCAAATTCTAAGATATTAATGTTATTAAATGCGTAGTTGCTTGACTTTCTAAACTTTTTGCGTTGCTGATTACGGATTAGTCCATAAGGCGCAAAAACTTTCTCAAACATGTATGGGAATTTTGTCGGGCCATTCAGGCTATCGAACTGATCGGTGCTGATGATGTGTGGCAATATTGTTGTTGCCGATTGTTGGTAGGGCTTCCACGTTTACACTCGATTGAAAAATGTTAGTAGTATAAATCTGTGTATGCTGTGCCTGTTTTCCAGTTTCCCAGAAGTTCAATTAAATAGAACATGTCAAAGAGCTTGAACGCGTGAATGTAATGTGATTATAATATCATACATAACCTGAAACAGCCGTTTTTAGCCAGACTCACTAAACAACCTACTAGCCGAATAAAAATGTTATATTTAAACTTAAAACACATGACATTAATATACCGTTATGCCAGAATACTTTAAGACTGATTTGACGACTGATGTAAATTTAGCCATGAAACAACAAATGACCGAATGGCCAATTGCTATAACTAATATTTCCCAGCGAGAACACGAAATTGTTAGCAAAAAACGTAGACCTGGCCGTATAGGTACAGCACTCTTATTGCATCTTTAATTCTTAGTTCTATGGGTCCATCTTCCTAGTTAGAACCCACGAAATGTATTATTGTTGTAAACAGTAGGCGTGAGTAATACGTGAGCTATGCTGAAACTGGTTAGCCCTTACATGGAACAATGACTGTTCTATACTATGGTCAGTCCCTATGCTTAATATGGGTTAGAAAAAAATGATTAACGTTCTCCTAGCAATAAGGTTTAAAAGAGGCAGGTAACATTACTGTCGCTATGCCTTCTTTCTCTTTGTAGATTCTTCCTCTGTGAAACGTGCCTCTGGGAAAAGTAATTCGGAGTCTAAGGGTAAAAGTAGTTCCGGTCAAGGCGAAAACAACAAGAGAGACAAAGGGAAGAAGACTAAATCTAAAAGCACAGGGAAGAAGAAAAAAACAGACATAGCTATGGACAAATATAAACAATATTGGATTTCTCTGATTGGCTTTGCTTTGGTTGGAATATTGTTGAAGAGTAGTGTCGTTGCTCAACTAATCGTTAGCTGTGTCTTTTGGGGATATTTATACTGGTTCAGTTTTCAATTAGACATAATCACGAAGAAGACAACTTCCTGATACTTTCCGAAGACAGACTGAAAAAATGAGAGTAAAATCGGTTGCGTCACTGGTTGTGAATGTGTTCTTGCAAAGGAAATGCGAAGGCCGTTCGTTCCCCGCTGGTCCTTCCATAGTCCAGCTATACCATCAATCATTTGTTTTAAGTATTATTGACAACATCGCAATGAGAGTTTCGCCGTCACCAATGCCCGTAGTCTGCGCGTCATGAAACTTGTTCATACCACCTGGTCCCGTTTTATCATGGAAGTGTCTTTGCCTCATCTACCGAGTATTCGTCATACCGAAGGTCTCAGTGAGTTTGTAAGTCGTGAACGCGGGAAGGGAGTAATGAATGACAAAGTTGTTTGTACGATGATCCTCAATTTTTATACCTTTGCTAGATGTTAATGTTATTCCTTTGTGTGGTTGTTGTGTCTTAGCTTGGGCAGTTACGTCGTTCACATTTTAGGAATTTGAAAAGTAAAAGTTTAGTTCTCCTTGGCACCTAATATGTATTAGTACATTTAGAAGACTTTTTTGTTCCTACAAAACGAAAAGCCTCACCATTGATATTTAAAAAAAATCAATACTTGAAACTACACAATACATTTGCAGAACCTATTTATTGTATAAAGTTAAAGTTGCATGTGGAGTTCTTTCCCGCCAAAACTAAGCCTAGGCGAAATTTATATCAAAATTTGCAGAAAACTCGATTGTTTCATTTTATAAATTCAGAAACCTGATAAACATCGCCGTTTCGGCTGTGGTGTGGCAAACGTGTCTATCTCGCGACACCACAGAACTCGGTCGCGGCACTGCTACTTATACCAAAGCATCGCGAAGCACACAAACTGATGACGTTTACCACTAAAATGAAAACTTGTGGTAAATTGATATCACGGACAAGGCTAAGAGACACTATTTGGCAGTCTGGTATGGGTGAAGTATAGATAAAAGAAGTCTTGAATGATTCAAGGACTGATTCTTATATGTATTTTGACCTCATTAGTTTTGGCGGGAAAGAGCTCGACATGCAACTTTAATTTGCGATGTCCCGCTTTTGGGCAATAAGCACCAGGTTTGTATTGATATGTACCTGTTGTCAGTTGTATGATAATAAAGGGAGTGCTGTTTTTTTTACATGTGCGTTCTAGTCCGTACCCCCTTGTCGTGCGTATTTACACTTGGTGTACACTATCTGTTGCGTGGAGTCTGCCTCTTTCCTATGGTATGTTCGGATATTGTTAGTGTGTACCTATAATTACACAATACACACGATAATACAAACTGCACAAAACCACTGATTTAATCCATAAAACCGCGGAGTGTCACTTTCGCATGAAATAGGTCTCCCCTTGGGGATCGATTTCTTGATATCTTCACGAGGATGGACTTGATTACCTACATCGCTCTCAAAATTTATTCCATCAATAACATAACTATACATTTACGGGCATCCCTTTTCACTCTTGACACCCTGCAATCTGTAAATCCAATGTTAAAAGCATTGATCCAAAGACTGAACAAACAAGCCCTTCCGAGTACCATTTAAAACTTGTTTCATTCCTTTTTTCCATCTAGTCCGAACCAACGAGAGCCAGTTATCCTCCGCCTTGCTACATCGAATACACTTTTTACTGCCGGCTATCGAATGGTTTGTGGTTAAATATAAATGTTGGGGAAGCTGGAATATTACTGAGACAAGATTTAAGACCTTCACAATGGTTGCTAGTTGAACACTTTTACGATAGGGCCTATTCATTTCGAAGCCGAACGCGGCAGAAACCACGTTAAACGATAGTGCGTTCTGGTGGAGGAATCGCCTTTTCGTAACCAGTTCCAAAGTCTGCCATCTACGCATAAGTGACTCAATGGCTTGGCACGATGAGGGCAGCATTGTATTTTACGGTACAATGAAAGAAAAGAATCGTCATCCCTCCATTGAAATGCTCTAAATGTCTAAAACAAATTGTGATATCTTCAGCGCAAGACAAACAGAAGAAACCAACCAAGAAAAAGAAGAAATCTCAGAAGAAACAGACCGTTGACCTTTCTAGCATGGAAGAGATGAAGGTCGTGACACCGGAAGGTCAAGGTCTTAATGCTAACGACTTGGTTATGATGGAGGGATCATTCCAGAACGCTCCGCAAAGTGGAGAGGAGGAAAATGCTGAATCAGCGACAGACCGAGAAGAGTTATGACCTAGATGATCTCATTAGCATTCTCTCCTGGAGATCACTCATTAACCTCAATGACCGTGGTGCCTTAACGGGCTATATTAATAGTCTATCATTCCTACCACATGCGGTCCTTCATACTCACGTCATCTCCGAGGTGAAGTTAACTATCATTATTGCTAGATATATATCTCTATATGTTAGTCGGGCATACATGTCAGGATACATGTAGTGCGTTATAATTGTAGTTATTACTTATCAAGTCATTGTAAGTGTCCTACTGTTCGCTTAGGCAATTCCTAGTTAATTACAATCTGGTTGTATGCTGGATCTAGTTAAGCAATCTAGATATTCATTCTGGTGAAGGCTATTATATACATGGTGAATTTAAGGACTATTACAGCTGGATGTCTTTGTGTGTCACTTGTGCACACATGGCAGGATACATGTAGTGCGTGACAACTGTATTGAGTACTTATCAATTCATTGAACGTGTCCTACTTCACTTAAGCAATTTATAGTTAACTTCAATCTAATTGGATGTAGTTAAGCCATCCAGATGTACATTTTGATGAGTGAGATGGCTAACAAATGGTCAATTTAGCCCCTTCGACGGGGACTGACACTCGTGTCACACTATCTGATCTGGAGAGTTTGTCCCGATATAGGCCACAATGTTATGTTTTGCGATGCCATATCATTTCATATATCTTAAGTGTACGACATTCGTTCAGCGTTAATGCACGTTGATTTAAAGGCTTAAACAAATGATGTTCTCTGTATGTGGTTCTCCAGTGGTAGATGCATCAAATATCATTTCTGTTTTGTTAAGAGCGTAACTGTATCATAACCCCTCAAGGCATATGTGCCATTAGCCCCAGAGGATTCTGTGTCATCTGTCTTGCCAAGTCCTTGCAGGTTTCTATAAAGTTCTTGCAAGTTTCTTTGCCGGGAGTCCTTGCAGGTTTCTATGCCGGGAGTCCTTGCAAGTGTCTATGCCGGGAGTCCTTGCAAGTGTCTATGCCAGGAGGCCTTGCAGGTTTCTATGCCAGGAGTCCTTGCAGATTTCTATGAAGTCCTTGCAGGTTTCTATGAAAACCTTGCAGGTTTCTATGCAAAGAGTCCTTGCAAGTTTCTATGCCGGGAGTCCTTGCAAGTTTCTATGCCGGGAGTCCTTGCAAGTTTCTATGCCAGGAGGCCTTGCAGGTTTCTATGCCAGGAGTGCTTGCAGGTTTCTATGAAGTGCTTGCAGGTTTCTATGAAGACCTTGCAGGTTTCTATGCCAGGAGTCCTTGCAAGTTTCTATGCCGGGAGTCCTTGCAAGTTTCTATGCCAGGAAGCCTTGCAGGTTTCTATGCCAGGAGTCCTTGCAGATTTCTATGAAGTCCTTGCAGGTTTCTATGAAGACCTTGCAGGTTTCTATGCCAGGAGTCCTTGCAAGTTTCTATGCCGGGAGTCCTTGCAAGTTTCTATGCCAGGAGTCCTTGCAGGATTTTCTACCATGACTCCTTGCCGCTTATTATGCCATATGTCTCTTTGCAGGTCCTTTGCAGGGTTCTGTGCCCTCAATCCTTACTTGCCATGAGTATTTGTAATATTCCATCAGTCTTGCAACTTTGTGTGCCATCAATTCTTGTCATACGCTTTTGATATATTCTGTGCGTGTAGTATGCTTCACCAGGAGTCCTTGCAGGATCCTGCCCTCACTGTTCATGAGCATTTACCACACTGAGCTGAACCCTTGCAAAACGACCCTGGGTTTATAGCGAAATTTCCGTTATATGCGAATTATTGTCGTTGTACGTTTGCTGTTGAAAACGTGTTCTTTCGTGCTTGCCTTCAACATTTAATATATCAGTGTCAATAGACCAAGCATTTGCATTAAACCCAGTCTTCATCTCCTGTAGATCATCTGGTACATTTGTCGTAACATTATTATACCATTACGAACGAGATCTTAGCCAGACCGAAGCTGAAGAATTGTTTTAACTAACTAATGGGGCATCCCGATAGCTCAGTGGGTTTGAGCGGCACGTGGATCGGTGGTTCGACCCCCGCTGTGGTCATGTCTGTGTGATCGAGCTAGGATAAAGTTCCCATGTCTTTCTTCGCAAAAACTATGGAGTTACCCCGGGGAGATGGCTACACTCTTCCCTTCCTTCTCCCACTGACGCGACATGACCAAAATTGGTTAAAGCGAATGTCGTCGGACATATTCCTCACTTAGCACGACACATAATGGAAACCTATGAAACCAAATGGTTACATGCGGGCCCCTCAACGATTTACTGCAAACCGATGGCATAATGGTGGCTTGATCGAGACATCAATGTATGTCTATATGAACTGAGATAGGTAGAAAACTGTTGTTTGAAATATGAATTTATGGTCATACATGTAAGTGAGATGCTGTCATGAGAACCCAAGAATATAAGTACAGTACAGTACAGAATACAAGTTTCATTATCGTTTCCTCGTTGTTTTTTCAGCATGGTTGCACTGCTGTTTGTCTTCAATAAAGCGTGAGTCTATCTTGTGATACTCATCTTTTGCGTTCACTTTTATTTTGTATCCAACAAGTTTTCTCCTCGACTTGACCAGCACATTAACTCGTTCGACTGAATATTGGCGAAGATTGAAGAAACCGACTTACACAGATTGAACGCAGACTTCATATGAAACACCATTTTATTTTGAAAGTAACTATTCAATGCAAACTATTCGATATTCCTTCTAACACTACACGAGAAAAACACCCCGGAGAGTAATTCGGTATAGAAGAAGTCTCTCTCCCCCTCTCCCCCACCCGCCTCCTCACCGGCTACCATGGTTCTTGCCAGATAAAGCATACGCAAGTCCCCCTCCCCATCCTCACGGGCTGCTACCCCCATGGCTCCTGCCAGATGCATATACGCTAGTCACACCACCCCCCTCCCCATCCTCAAGGGCTGCCACCCCACGGCTCTTGCCAGATGAAGGATACGCTATCTAACGTTTGTACTGACGTCATTGTGGCTGTTCACCTTGACCTGAATGTCGTTTGAAGAGCAGTTTAAGTCCAACATTCATACTTTCTAAGCTTAGCGTTGAAATCAGACCGAAATCACATAACGGTTGATTGTTGAATTGACGTAAGACCATACAATACAGACATACAATTTTCAGCACTAAATTTCACTTGGTGGTCTGAATTTAATAACCCACCCCCATCACCAAGTTTGGCATTTACAGTGGTACTTTGAACAACATGATATGGCGACGAACGCGGCTGTGGCAACACAACAACATTGAAATGTGATGGGCTCTTGGGATGCGTTTGAATGAAGGAATGAAGGCAAAAATATATTATAAGGCATTTATTGATCGATCCAAGGGGGAGATGATTGAAACCCCCCTGCCCCACAAGGACTGTTAAAGTGAAAAATTATGCAACAATCCTTTTTTTACAACAAAGTCAAGGTGTGGACCCCCCCGGTCATTTCCACCCCCACGGCTGGCTAGTTTTGCAGTGAACCCCCCTGCCCCTTTTCAAATTCCTAGATCCGCCCCTTGTTTTCACGAAGCACTGGTTGTGCAATCAGTACAGTCATATGACACAATTATTCTGATCCTTCTAAATATATTGACCCACTAGTTAACATATGACGCCGCACCCCTCGCTGAGTACTGGCCGGTCATCAGGTCATTCCCGAAGAACACCTGCTGACGAGACAGACCTCACGAGATGAAAATCGCCACATGACTATTAGCGTAATGACCTCCCGACACCGATGGTCCTCGCTCCTGGCTGATGGTGTCGGCGACGGTGGTGGTGGTAATGGTGGCGATATATATGGCGAACCGTCATCAGATACGGCGTTCGTGTCGCTGGCCCTGTAAGCTGACCTCTCCACCCACCCCGCTCCCCCCACACACCCGGTGGCGTCTTGCTCTAAGTCACAGTACGAATGATCGTCTGCCGAGATTAGCAAACAGGCGGGAAGGGGTCACGGATATGACATCGCATAAATCAAACTGACAGCTTTATTTTTCACATTAACTCTTGCCTGTGTATATGTATTCAACTCAGGGTCAACAGATCTAAAATCCAGTTCCTTGAAAAACAGGTGCACGAACGGGAAATTGTTGTGAAATGAAGTGACTTCATATGTACATAGCGTAAGCGTTGAAAAAGAGCTGGCCGGGGAACACAACCATGAGTGACATATGCGAACGATTCATTACAAAAAGGGGGTTCTTGATGTTTATTGTCAGTTTCTAATAATAATGATAATAATAGTCCGGGGTAAGCATGCATGTGTCCCTTAGAAATACAATTTATCACAATTGCAAGCAGACATTCTTGTGGGTGCCTCCGTTTTCTTTTAAAAATGGGGGGGGGGGGGGGGGGTGGGAGCACCCAAACTCTGATCCGTTTTGGGAGGGGGCGGGGGGTGTCTGAAAATATAGATAGTCAATATAAATCTCTTACCATCAACCTCTCTGTCCGTGAGAAATCGTTGTCCACGGTTGATATCCAGGGAACCTTAGAAGCAAAACTTAACGAAGTGCCCGAATTATAGGACGTGCAGTGTGGTCGGGGTTGAGCGTGATTGTGTAGTGGGTATTGTAGGGGTCCGCCCCGGGGTGGGGTTGGGTGGTGGGGCGGAACGGGGTAATGAGGGGGTGGCCGTGGGTCATATGGAGGGATGGGGTTGGGGGACTATGAACGCGGGGGGTGGGGGGGGGGGTGTCGAGTTCACATGAAGGGGAGGCCATTGCTGGTTTCAACAGCCAAGATTCCTAATATTCGATGAATACCTCGGCAAATTCGCTGCGGTGCCATTTGATCAATACCCCCATTACTCCCCACGCCCACTCTCCACCACCCCACATCCACCTCCCCTATCCTTTCAAACAGCGATATAAAGGCAAGAATACGATATTCGCTCACCAATCATCCCCGGTTTGTTGAAGAGGGACGCGGTAAGTGAAGTCGCTGTATATAGGATCACACTGTGCATTATAAGTAAGGGAACTTGGACATGACTAAAATCAAGATGGTCGTGTGTGACCAAATTAAGTGAGTATTATCATGTTTTCAGCTATTATTGTACCTTATTGTATCGTTATAAGTATGAGCTTTTTAGATTGATATATGTGGGCTATGAAGGGATACAACTCGACGTATGAACGTGTCGAGTTGCACAAAGTTGCATTGGATACCACGATTAGATAAAATCAAATGTTTGTACTCAATCAAGATATTATTCATATATATTAAACATATAGCTCAAGAAATCAGAAATACTCTCTCACACAATGTGTACTGTCGGCCAACTTGGTAAACTCGTCGTTAACTGAACTTTATCTCTGGTGTTCACCAACACTTTACCAAACAGGCTTTCTGCCAGACGTTTAACGGGCTTTCCGTCAGACGTTAATATACCAACAGTGCGAGTTAGCGTGGCGTTAGTTACATTTATCGGCCCGACATTTAGCTGTAGCAGCCCGTCAATTTTCATTATCTCGGCGAGGCCGCATAATGAAAATGAAAGACTGCTACAGGTTGATGAAGGGCCAATAAAATGTCTAACGCCATGCAAACTCGCGCTATTACAATTATTACGAGTTTACCTTACATATATCCTGGGCGTTAACATGTCTCCTTGCTTCTTTGGTTTAATGGGTCCATTCGCATACAACGTTCGAAGTAAAATGTTTAGCGCTTGCAAGCCCTGTCACATTGTGTGAGCCAGTCGCCTTCTTTACACCATATAAGTATATATCCGTATATAATGCACGCGTAGCTAGGCAACCAGACGGCTAGGCGGGCCATTAAATCAATAGGGCTGTACAGTTCTCGCGGGTTCTGTTTCCGGTTTAGGTCTTTTGGCGACCAACAAAAAAACACGTGCTCTTAGAACGAGTGCGCATCACGCTGGTGCCTTGCTGCAACTGCGTGACGCGCACTCATTATAGTCAACGTTTTTGTGTTGGGAACCGGCCAGCTGCGCGGTTTGTGCCTAAAGAATCGAGTGGGTGTGAAAACATTTTTTGTTTGCTTTGGTCCAGGCATTGTTAACTATAAAATCATAATATAGTTAAAGACAAGACATTTATCTCTCCATAATGCATGTGGTCCGTTTGATGAGACCGTTGGAAGCGTTGTATTTTAAGCCAAATCATCGATGTTTACAGTTCTACGACAAAAAGAGCACCATTGTCCTCACCCGCTCAGTCCATATAAGGAGCGTTGTTACGTAACCATAGATACCGCGCGCAGACACGCGCGTCATGATGATTATTACGTCATACGACATGGAAAACCTCGCGCAGCACATTATATCGCCAGACGCTGACAGTCTCTCATGAGACAACCGCATTCCGGTTTATCAACTGCCTAACCGCTCATACAGTACATAAATGTACTCGGATAGTTATAATTCGGATATGCACAGAAATTCAGTGGTTAGTTGTGCTTCCAAGGGCAGCTTTAGCCGATCTTGTGTGTGAGGCGAGGGAAGGCAAACAACCGGAAGGTAGGCAGCACGTACAGGCCGTTGATGCTAGGCATTGACGCACAGCATAGGTATCCCCGTCTCGTGAGGTCTCGATAAGATCCCGAAGTGACTGTACAGCCCTATAACCGCAAGTCTTTTGTGCGTGACGTCATGTTTCATTGTTCTACGCCATGTAACTATGGCAATGATTGTCTTTTGAAAGGGCCGAAGGGCGGTTTAGGTCAGATTACAGGCGGCCTTTAATATTTAATGCTATTGTAATATGGATAGGGGATACCTAAAAAATGCGAGCGCATCTTTATTATTTCAGCTATTCAGAGGATATGCATCTAGATTAATATTCAAATAAATCCCACTTCGGCTTGCCATAATGCATATCTTTGGCGGGATGACGTATACCATGCACGTGCTGGTGGCATATCATTCGGTTGCTTAGCAACTACCATTGTGACGTTATTTTTATAACATTTTGACGTCACAACTACCCAATATTATAGCGACAAAGTCTCTAATTCCGTTTTAAAACGTCACGTTTTTTTGTTAATAAGTTATAAAACATAAAACGAGAGGTAATTTTGTTTGAAGTCGGCAAGTCTCATTGATATATACATATATGTCTTGCAGTAATCACTCTTCGACGATAGAAAAACCCACGCATGCGTACAAAACATACGATCTCTTCAGCTTTCCCAGTAGAGGTCGACTTCCGGTGGATTTCACCAGCTCATAACCGTATGGGATTCAGATATAGATTTTGTCATTTGTTTACGTGTGTGTTATCTAAAGAGCTCGCTACGCTCGCTACTAATTAACACGACCATCTCGTAATAATCGGATTTTCCGCGAGACGTTTACCGGGGTTTCCGCCAAACCTTTACCGGAGTTTCTGCCAGACGATTACCGGGCTTTCTGCAAGAAGTTTATCGGGCTTTCTGCCAGGCGTTTGCCGATCCTTCCGCCAGGCTTTTACCGGTCTCTCTTCCAGACTCTAACCGGGCTTTCCGCCACACGTTTAATGTGCTTTGCGCTGGACGTTTAGCGAGCTTTCTTCCAATCATATACCGGGCTTCTGCCGGACGTTTACCGAGCTTTCTTCCAGACATATACAGGGCTATTTGCCAGACTTTGACCGGGCTTTCCGTCAGACGTTAATCGGGGTTTCTGCCAGACGTTTACCGGTCTTTCTGCCAGGCGGTTACCGCGCTTTTCGCCAGACGTTTACTGGGCTATCTGCTGGACGTTTACCGGGCTTTCCGCCAGACGTTTACCGGGCTTTCTTCCCGACACTTACCGGGCTTTCTGCCATACGTTTACCGTGCTTTCCGCAAGCTGTTTACCTGGCTAAGCGCCTTTTTTTCAGACATTTACCGGGTTCTGCCAGAAGTTTACCGGGCTTCTGCTGGACGCTTACCGAGCTATCTCCCAGACGTTTACCGGGCCGACAAACATTTACCGGGCTATCTGCCAGGCGTTTACCGGGCTTTCCGCCAGACGTTGGTGGTGGGGAAGAAAGGGATGGCGGCCCTTATTATTTCTGAGGATATGCCCAATCACTTTCAATTAAGAATAAAATTTATAACAACATTTCATCTTTATTGTGGATAACGTTTCCTGTTTAATATATTGTAAATGGTGGATGATAAATTATGAGTGCTGTCGGTTCGCATCTCTCCGCTTTCGAATATTCCGGGATCCACTGCAAAAAAAGACATTACACAAAATACCCCCCAAATCAGCTGCCGTACTAATGATAAACCATATTTTTTTACCATAGTTTGCGACTGAGCCATGAAGCACTTCCTCGCGGCTGTTCTTGGGGTAACCCTGTTGAGTGTTTTTCTCGTCCGACCGGCTGTCTCCGGGTCGCGCGTTGATATGTGCGAGAAACCCCACTGCAACCCTTGTTTGTGTCAAGATCTCACCAAGCTCCAGCTCGCATGGTACGTATATGGTGTCTAAACAGCCACCGGAATCCAAATGAGAACGATGCGTGTGGGGGCGGGGGGGTGGGGGGGGGGGGGGTGCTTATTTGACCCAAATATTTTTTTACTAAAGCCGGGTGCGTTCGTACACATGAAATCCCGCCCCACCCCCTCGCCCCACCCCACCCCCCCCGCCCTACGGCTTTGATTCCGCATGCATTAACTGGGACCCCCCAAGTCTAATCACATTTAAATATAGGGTATTAATCTGAAATCATGACTCTATCCAATGCGTTTTATTGCATACTACGGTCATAGGTTCCTAATAACAATAATTATAATAAATATAAGTATTGCCTCATAGGCATGAAGTAATTAGATATAATGGCCGCCCATATATACGTGTAAAAATGTTACCTCATTTTTTTTCACGAAACGTTTTGGATGCCACAACTGTGTGTACTTCGTCGGTATCAGTGTGACATCCGACCATGGCATTTACCCATTTAGTGCATACTTTCTACCCCGCTCCCGGACTGGTGTCCATGGTTTCAGTGCCGGTGATGGCCTCGGGTGTGCCTTCCACAAGCCCGAGCGTTCCTGCTGCAAGAGACAGATACGGCGCCTGATGGCGGCCGCACGGGGTTAACTCGATGGGGGCGTCCCCCTTCAATAAGGTAAGAGTTAACGTGATGGGGGTGTCCCACTTCAATAAGGTAAGGGTTAACCTGATGGGGGTGTCCCACTTTAATAAGGTAAGGGTTAACTTGATGGGGGTGTCCCATTTCAATTAGGTAAGGGTTAACTTGATGGGGGTGTCCCACTTCAATAAGGTAAGAGTTAACTTATTGGAGGTGTCCCACTTTAATAAGGTAAGGGTAAACTTGATGGTGGTGTCCCACTTCAATAAGGTAAGGGTTAACTTGATGGGGGTGTCCCACTTTAACAAGATAAGGGTTAACTTGATGAGGGTGTCCCAATTCAATCAGGTAAGAGTTAACTTGATGGGGGCGTCCCACTTCAATAAGGTAAGGGTTAACTTGATGGGGGTGTCCCACTTCAATAAGGTAAGGGTTAACCTGATGGGGGTGTCCCAATTCAATAAGGTAAGGGTTAACTTGATGGGGACGTCCCACTTCAATAAGGTAAGGGTTAACCTGATGGGGGTGTCCCACTTCAATAAGGTAAGGGTTAACTTGATGGGGGTGTCCCACTTCAATGAGGTAAGGGTTAACTTGATGGGGGTGTCCCACTTTATTAAGGTAAGGGTTAACTTGATGGGGGTGTCCCACTTCAATAAGGTAAGGGTTAACTTATTGAAGGTGTCCCACTTCAATAAGGTAAGGGTTAACTTGATGCGGGTGTCCCACTTCAAAAAGGTAAGGGTTAACTTATTGGAGGTGTCCCACTTCAATAAAGTAAGGGTTAACTTGATGCGGGTGTCCCACTTCAATAAGGTAAGGGTTAACTTGATGGGGGTGTCCCACTTCAATAAGGTAAGGGTTAACTTATTGGAGGTGTCCCACTTCAATAAGGTAAGGGTTAACTTGATGGGGGTGTCCCACTTCAATAAGGTAAGGGTTAACTTGATGGGGGTGTCCCACTTCAATAAGGTAAGGGTTAACTTGATGGGGGTGTCCCACTTCAATAAGGTAAGGGTTAACTTGATGGGGGTGTCCCACTTCAATAAAGTAAGGGTTAACTTGATGGGGGTGTCCCACTTCAATAAGGTAAGGGTTAACTTGGTGGGGGTGTCCCACTTCAATAAGGTAAGGGTTAACTTGATGGGGGTGTCCCACTTCAATAAGGTAACAGTTAACGTCATGGGGGTGTCCCACTTCAATAAGGTAAGGGTTAACTTGATGGGGGTGTCCCACTTTAATAAGGTAAGGTTAACTTGGTGGGGGTGTCCCACTTCAATAAGGTAACAGTTAGCGTGATGGGGGTGTCCCACTTCAATAAGGTAAGGGTTAACTTGATGGGGGTGTCCCACTTCAATAAGGTAAGGGTTAACTTGATGGGGGTGTCCCACTTCAATAAGGTAAGGGTTAACTTGGTGGGGGTGTCCCACTTCAATAAGGTAACAGTTAACGTGATGGGGGTGTCCCACTTCAATAAGGTAAGGGTTAATATGATGGGGGTGTCCCACTTGAATAAGGTAAAGGTTAACTTGATGGGGGTGTCCCACTTCAATAAGGTAATGGTTAACTTGATGGGGGTGTCCCACTTCAATAAGGTAAGGGTTAACTTGATCGGGGTGTCCCACTTCAATAAGGTAAGGGTTAACTTGATGGGGACGTCCCACTTTAATAATGTAAGGGTTAACTTGATGGGGGTGTCCCACTTCAATAAGGTAAAGGTTAACTTGAAGGGGGTGTCCCACTTGAATAAGATAAGGGTTAACTTGATGAGGGTGTCCCAATTCAATAAGGTAAGGGTTAACTTGATGGGGGTGTCCCACTTCAATAAGGTCAGGATTAACTTGATGTGGGTGTCCCACTTCAATAAGGTAAGGGTTAACCTGATGGGGGTGTCCCACTGCAATAAGGTAAGGGTTAACCTGATGCGGGTGTCCCACTTCAATAAAGCAAGGGTTAACTTGATGGAGGTGTCCCACTTCAATAAGGTAAGGGTTAACTTATTGGAGGTGTCCCACTTCAATAAGGTAAGGGTTAACTTGATGCGGGTGTCCCACTACAATAAAGTAAGGGTTAACTTGATGGGGGTGTCCCACTTCAATAAAGTAAGGGTTAACTTGATGGGGGTGTCCCACTTCAATAAGGTAAGGGTTAACTTATTGGAGGTGTCCCACTTCAATAAGGTAAGGGTTAACTTGATGCGGGTGTCCCACTTCAATAAGGTAAGGGTTAACTTGATGGGGGTGTCCCACTTCAATAAGGTAAGGGTTAACTTGGTGGGGGCGTCCCACTTCAATAAGGTAAGGGTTAACTTGATGGGGGTGTCCCACTTCAATAAGGTAAGGGTTAACTTGGTGGGGGCGTCCCACTTCAATAAGGTAGGGGTTAACTTGATGGGGATGTCCCACTTCAATAAGGTAACAGTTAACGTCATGGGGGTGTCCCACTTCAATAAGGTAAGGGTTAACTTGATGGGGGTGTCCCACTTTAATAAGGTAAGGGTTGACTTGGTGGGGGTGTCCCACTTCAATAAGGTAACAGTTAATGTGATGGGGGTGTCCCACTTCAATAAGGTAAGGGTTAACTTGATGGGGGTGTCCCACTTCAATAAGGTAAGGGTTAACTTGATGGGGGTGTCCCACTTCAATAAGGTAAGGGTTAACTTGTTGGGGGTATCCCACTTCAATAAGGTAAGGGTTAACTTGGTGGGGGTGTCCCACTTCAATAAGGTAACAGTTAACGTGATGGGGGTGTCCCACTTCAATAAGGTAAGGGTTAATATGATGGGGGTGTCCCACTTGAATAAGGTAAAGGTTAACTTGATGGGGGTGTCCCACTTCAATAAGGTAAGGGTTAACTTGATGGGGGTGTCCCACTTCAATAAGGTAAGTGTTAACTTGGTGGGGGCGTCCCACTTCAATAAGGTAAGGGTTAACTTGATGGGGGTGTCCCACTTCAATAAGGTAAGGGTGAACTTGATGGGGCTGTCCCACTTCAATAAGGTAAGTGTTAACTTGGTGGGGGCGTCCCACTTCGATAAGGTAACAGTTATCGTCATGGGGGTGTCCCACTTCAATAAGGTAAGGGTTAACTTGATGGGGGTGTCCCACTTTAATAAGGTAAGGGTTAACTTGGTGGGGGTGTCCCACTTCACAAGGTAACAGTTAACGTGATGGGGGTGTCCCACTTCAATAAGGTAAGGGTTAACTTGATGGGGGTGTCCCACTTCAATAAGGTAAGGGTTAACTTGATGGGGGTGTCCCACTTCAATAAGGTAAGGGTTAACTTGATGGGGGTGTCCCACTTCAATAAGGTAAGGGTTAACTTGGTGGGGGTGTCCTACTTCAATAAGGTAAGGGTTAACTTGATGGGGGTGTCCCACTTCAATAAGGTAAGGGTTAACTTGATGGGGGTGTCCCACTTCCATAAGGTAAGGGTTAACTTGGTGGTGGTGTCCCACTTCAATAAGGTAACAGTTAACGAGATGGGGGTGTCCCACTTCAATAAGGTAAGGGTTAATATGATGGGGGTGTCCCACTTGAATAAGGTAAAGGTTAACTTGATGGGGGTGTCCCACTTCAATAAGGTAAGGGTTAACTTGATGGGGGTGTCCCACTTCAATAAGGTAAGGGTTAACTTGATGGGGGTGTCCCACTTCAATAAGGTAAGGGTTAACTTGATGGGGGTGTCCCACTTCAATAAGGTAAGGGTTAACTTGATGGGGACGTCCCACTTTAATAAGGTAAGGGTTAACTTGATGGGGGTGTCCCACTTCAATAAGGTAAGGGTTAACTTATTGGAGGTGTCCCACTTCAATAAGGTAAGGGTTAACTTGATGCGGGTGTCCCACTTCAATAAGGTAAGGGTTAACTTGATGGGGGTGTCCCGCTTCAATAAGGTAAGGGTTAACTTGATGGGGGCGTCCCACTTCAATAAGATAAGGGTTAACTCTATTGGGGTGCCCCACTTCAATAAGGTAAGGGTAAATTGGTGGGGGTGTCCTACTTCAATAATGTAAAGGTTAATTGGTGGGGGCGTCCCACTTCAATAAGGTAAGGGTTAACCTGATGGGGGTGTCCCACTTCAATAAGGTAAGGGTTAACTTGATGGGGACGTCCCACTTCAATAAGGTAAGGGTTAACCTGATGCGGGTGTCCCACTTCAATAAAGTAAGGGTTAACTTGATGGGGGTGTCCCACTTCTATAAGGTAAGGGTTAACTTATTGGAGGTGTCCCACTTCAATAAGGTAAGTTTAAACTTGATGCGGGTGTCCCACTACAATAAAGTAAGGGTTAACTTGATGGGGGTGTCCCACTTCAATAAAGTTAGGGTTAACTTGATGGGGGTGTCCCACTTCAATAAGGTAAGGGTTAACTTATTGGAGGTGTCCCACTTCAATAAGGTAAGGGTTAACTTGATGCGGGTGTCCCACTTCAATAAGGTAAGGGTTAACTTGATGGGGGTGTCCCACTTCAATAAGGTAAGGGTTAACTTGGTGGGGGCGTCCCACTTCAATAAGGTAAGGGTTAACTTGATGGGGGTGTCCCGCTTCAATAAGGTAAGGGTTAACTTGGTGGGGGCGTCCCACTTCAATAAGGTAGGGGTTAACTTGATGGGGGTGTCCCACTTCAATAAGGTAACAGTTATCGTCATGGGGGTGTCCCACTTCAATAAGGTAAGGGTTAACTTGATGGGGGTGTCCCACTTTAATAGGGTAAGGGTTGACTTCGTGGGGGTGTCCCACTTCAATAAGGTAACAGTTAATGTGATGGGGGTGTCCCACTTCAATAAGGTAAGGGTTAACTTGATGGGGGTGTCCCACTTCAATACGGTAAGGGTTAACTTGATGGGGGTGTCCCACTTCAATAAGGTAAGGGTTAACTTGTTGGGGGTGTCCCACTTCAATAAGGTAAGGGTTAACTTGGTGGGGGTGTCCCACTTCAATAAGGTAACAGTTAACGTGATGGGGGTGTCCCACTTCAATAAGGTAAGGGTTAATATGATGGGGGTGTCCCACTTGAATAAGGTAAAGGTTAATATGATGGGGGTGTCCCACTTCAATAAGATAAGGGTTAACTTGATGGGGGTGTCCCACTTCAATAAGGTAAGTGTTAACTTGGTGGGGGCGTCCCACTTCAATAAGGTAAGGGTTAACTTGGTGGGGGTGTCCCACTTCAATAACGTAAGGGTTAACTTGATGGGGGTGTACCACTTCAATAAGGTAAGGGTTAACTTGATGGGGGTGTCCCACTTGAATAAGATAAGTGTTAACTTGATGGGGACGTCCCACTTCAATAAGGTAAGGGTTAACTTGGTGGGGGTGTCCCAATTCAATAAGGTAAGGGTTAACTTGATGGGGGTGTCCCACTTCAATAAGGTAAGTGTTAACTTGGTGGGGGCGTCCCACTTCAATAAGGTAAGGGTTAACTTGATGGGGGTGTCCCACTTCAAAAAGGTAAGGGTTAACTTGATTGGGGTGTCCCACTTCAATAAGGTAAGGGTTAACTTGATGGGGGTGTCCCACTTCAATAAGGTAAGTGTTAACTTGGTGGGGGCGTCCCACTTCAATAAGGTTACAGTTAACGTCATGGGGGTGTCCCACTTCAATAAGGTAAGGGTTAACTTGATGGGGGTGTCCCACTTCAATAAGGTAAGGGTTAACTTGGTGGGGGTGTCCCACTTCACAAGATAACAGTTAACGTGATGGGGGTGTCCCACTTCAATAAGGTAAAGGTTAACTTGATGGGGGTGTCCCACTTCAATAAGGTAAGGGTTAACTTGATGGGGGTGTCCCACTTCAATAAGGTAAGGGTTAACTTGATGGGGGTGTCCCACTTCCATAAGGTTAGGGTTAACTTGGTGGGGGTGTCCCACTTCAATAAGGTAAGGGTTAACTTGATGGGGGTGTCCCACTTCAATAAGGTAAGGGTTAACTTGATGGGGGTGTCCCACTTCAATAAGGTAAGGGTTAACTTGGTGGGGGTGTCCCACTTCAATAAGGTAACAGTTAACGTGATGGGGGTGTCCCACTTCAATAAGGTAAGGGTTAATATGATGGGGGTGTCCCACTTGAATAATGTAAAGGTTAACTTGATGGGGGTGTCCCACTTCAATAAGGTAAGGGTTAACTTGATGGGGGTGTCCCACTTCAATAAGGTAAGGGTTAACTTGATGGGGGTGTCCCACTTCAATAAGGTAAGGGTTAACTTGATGGGGACGTCCCACTTTAATAAGGTAAGGGTTAACTTGATGGGGGTGTCCCGCTTCAATAAGGTAAGGGTTAACTTGATGGGGGCGTCCCACTTCAATAAGGTAAGGGTTAACTCTATTGGGGTGCCCCACTTCAATAAGGTAAGGGTAAATTGGTGGGGGCGTCCTACTTCAATAATGTAAAGGTTAATTGGTGGGGGCGTCCCACTTCAATAAGGTAAGGGTTAACTTGGTGGGGGCGTCCCAAATCAATAAGGTAAGGTTTAGCTTGGTAGTTTCGTCCCACTTCAATAAGGTACCGTTTAACTGGTGGGGGTCTCCCACCTCCATAAGGTAAGGGACGGCCGGCACTTGTTCAGTCATTGGCCAGAACCCATGCTTTTGCCTGCAAGATGTTCCAACAATTGTCTATTATGCAAGAAAAGGCTCAACAAATTGTGCTTTATTGACAAGACAGATGTCTTTACATCAATAACTACAGTCATCATAAAACATTTGGCTCTCTAAAGACTGAATTGTTTCGTAGATTGTTTCGTAGAAATGACCAAGCCGCATTATTCAATTGTGAACTCCTTAATATATATATATATTCTCATATCTGTCTTGTGTTTGAATGTGACAAATACATCGACAATGGCCAAGTTTACGTATCTTAAAGCATCTATTTTGAAAACTAGCACACATTGTAACGTTGCCTTTATTCAATAATAACTTTGATAAATTATTTCCATCTGAAATACTTGAAATGATTCTCATGGACACATAATGATTTTTAAATGCTGTGATGTGATGTGGTGTTTCAGCATTCATGCCTTGTTTGTAGGTTGCGTTGTCAGCGTGAGCATCAGCAAGTATCCATACACCAAGGGCAGCATCGATTTGTACAGACCCACCCGCCATATTGTATCAACCATTATTATTTAGTGGTGTATCTCATTATGTATTTATCCGATTAAAGTTACTGTTTCATCAAAAAATGGACCTGTACAATTGGCGTAGTGTTTCATGATTGCCGAGTGGTGAAGGTGTTCGCTATCCATGTGTGGGGCTTTATTGCGCTAAACTGAATATCATATTGTAAGCTTAATCTGTTTTACACTTTTGATGGTGTTGAAAGTATACTGTCTGAATTTGTTTGCGGTACCAAGGTAATGGCAACCGTGTGGTACCACGTATATACGGTGTGCGGATTAGATTTTCTAGAAATTAAAATCAGGATAAAAAGTAAAAGTAAATTTTAACATTTTTGTGAACCTTAATCAGTCAATTTATTTCAACTCAAAACGAGAATCCGTCAAATTAATGCTGGATTTAATATGTACCTAAAACATCTTCTAATCGCCTGTTAATTCTTGAACGTTTAACCATATGATTACGCACCAGTTCCGTTTCTGGAACATTATAATTGCCGATATACCTGTAACACAAACGCAATCCATCTTTCTTCCAATGGTAAAGGATGCCTACAAAGGTCGAGACATGGTGTAATTTTCACATTTGCCTGATCATATGGACAGATATATATGCATGATTCTAATTTCGTTAATTTCGTGTGGTGCATGCACAAATAAAATAATCTAATAATCTTATGATATGTCTTCGTTAGAGTATTGATTTGCATTGAAATTCACTTTAGTAATGTAGTCGCAACGCCCATGGTAACAGTTCAAACAACATGTATAGACACTTAAAGGAGAATACGCATGCACAAAACACATTCATTATCGTATTTTGCATAAACACATTCGAAGTTTAAACTTATAGCTACTAGATGGCTGTTAGCGCTCATTGAAGGCTAGATATATGCACACACTGGACGGACAAATAATTCGTCTGAATTTCTACGGTGGGAGAAATACATGGATAGTTGTGTTCAAGATCACTTATAACTACCCTATAAAATCCCAACCTGTTAGAAAAAACGCTTCGGATTTGTATGTTCCGTTATAGGCCTACATGGGCCCAACAAAGGTAGAATTAAGGACTTTGCTGGGTAACCATAGACTAACTTCCACTCTGTTCTAAAATAGGACTAATTCACCACCAACCAAAAGATTATTTTACCGTCTGTTTAGGCCTTTATAGGTTAATGCCAGTAGACCATACTGCGCGTTCGAAAGTAGATTGCGGGTACATCGCCAAGTAGATAGTTACCCGATTGAATTCGAGCTATCAACGCGTCAACGGCAATGTTCCGAGAGTTGCGATTACGAATTCCAAATCATGCTAAGTTGATGACTACCCAGCAAACACATAACGTTTTTGTGACGTTTTAAAATGGTTCTATTTACGTTACCTTTTGCAAAAACGTTAAGATACCGTTTTGAAAACGTTTTGTATAATCCATATTCCCACAGGTGGATCAGAAACGTTATATTAACATTTTAGAAACGTTTTGTCAAACGAGTCAATTATTTTATGTTTGACAACAGATGATAAAATCCAAGAAATCACACGGAATTTTCGTATAGTAAAGATTTTAATAATCTTCGAATTATTGATATTTTTACTTAAATCTGTTCGTGTTTTTTTGCGTTTCGTAATGATTTAATGACGTTATAAAGATGTTTAATGATCATGTGCTTTATATATCGGTTTTTGCATTGAACAATTCAATTCCACCCCTATAAAATATTCCATGGTACACCATGGTAAACCATGGTGGTATACTATGGTAAATCATGATATACCATGGTACAGCATGATAAACCATCGTATGCCATAGTAAATGATGGTATCACCATGGTAAATCATGATATACCATGGTACAGCCAGATAAGCCATGATATTAGTATGATATACCATGGTATTACCATGGTAAATTATGATATACCATGGTACAGCAGGATATACCATGGTACAGCATGATATACTATGGTATTAGTATGGTATACCATGGTATATCATGGTTTACCATCAAATATTATGGTTAACCATGGCATACTATAGTTTACCATGCTGTACCATAATATATCATGGTAATATCATGGTATTACTTTGGTATATCATGGTATTACTTTGGTATATCATGGTATAACTGGTATATATTGATACCATGGTAATACCCTGGCACCATGGTAATATCATGATACCATGGTAATATCTTGGCACCATGGTATTAGTGTGGTATATTATTATACCATGGTAATATCCTGGCACCATGGAAATATCATGATATTACTGTGGTATATCATTCTACCAAGGTCCCATGCAACCTGGGTTTGGGTGGGGTGGGGTGCGGAAAAAAACCAACAATGTACTAAGTCCCCTTCGCCCCCCCCCCCAACCTCTTTCTCCCCCCGGGACAGCAGCGTTACAAATAGAACACCAGTGATATTTGCAGCGTGCCACAGCCCGCGAACTGAGTTCGCATGTGTGAACGATTAGCTTATATTCACGAATATTTGCTTATGTATATGAATGAAAGGTATGTATTTATAAATACTATACTGTACAGAACCTGAAGTCACCCAGGTTTCAGTGTGACACCTTAACACAAGGCCAACAGGAGCTTTTATCCTTTGTTGACAGTCTTGTCACACACCCTGCCCCGGCCCGGGCCTTGGCCTAGCCTGAAAGACAGTCTGGACGTACACTTGTTCTTGTGACTGTAACAGTTGTTACAGTACATCATCAGACTGTCAAACTGTAACGTCTGATCATTCAGGCTACCATCACCCAAGCCCCAAGTCGCCTAATTCAAGGAATAGGTTACATCACATGGGACTACACTCACCCCCCCCCCCCTTGCCCCCAGCCTGTATCACTTGATTTACTACGCCTGTGCAGCCACTAAAACCTCTACACTACAGTACAGGAACCCTAAACGCCGGAGGGAGTGGGGGGTCGACCTGTCCCCACTCCCTCTATCTGAAGTATGTGTTTCTTGTACGTGGCCCTAGATGATACTGCTGTGATATCTCTTGGCCCGGCCCTCCGTGGACTCCTCCAAGAATCTACCCCTGTATACGGGGATCAAGGGTCACGAACGGACCCGGACAGTTTTTGGTTCCCGCCATGGTTTGGGCTTGAACCACCGACCTCTCGCTTCCCAGGACGTTCGGAGCATCCTGTTGGCGCAGGCTGTTTTCGGACCCTTTAGGTCACACCGGACCGGTACCAAGATACTAAACTGCCACTACGGCACTAGCTCTGATGTCAAAACCACCACCAAGGTGAAGGTTTTGAACAGCAGAACACTTTTTAATGTAGAGTACCTCTTGAAAGCTCCCGGCGCAAAATGTTTTAACTAATATTTACAATATTAGCTTTTTTGGAATCTAGAAACTGTATGCTTACTCCCGGCGCATTTTCTGAAGTCGAAATATCCACTAACATGTAAAATACAAGCCATTTATGAATTCAGTTTGCATACACTGCCATGCTTGTTTTCTACATTGAAAAGTATTGTGCTATTCAAAACCTTCACCTTGGTGGCGGTTTTGATGTCAGAGCTACTACGGCACTAGCCTGGGGCCAGTTTCATGTCTGTTCTTATTTGTATGAACCTTAGTACAAAGATTGTAAATCTTATATCCTGTACGTTCCTCTCATTATCATCTTGTTAACATACTTTGTTGGGTTCTTTGTACATGTGTCTATATGGGTATATTATGACGGAAATGGGTTGTCACAATCAGACACAATGCTGATTTTTTTTTCATACTGGCAAATTGTAATCAGTGAGTGATGGCATTAGTGGTAGTGAGTAATACACACGCGTTGGCTGATTGGGCATCTTCAACATTTACTTCAATTATTATAATTGGAAGCGCAGTTATTTTGATCTTGTGAACGTAGCAATGGTTTTATAGGAAACTTATTATTTCACACAATAACCTTCAGATTAGTGTCATGAGCACAGTTGCGGACCTGATCAGAAATATGATGAAGTGCTTGGGTACGAACAGGCTGTGGGGGCTACACAGCCTTAGGGGGCAAAAAGCCAAACTTCCCTTCCAATCTACCAACGTCTGCAAAGCTACACTCAAAGTTGCTATATCATGATTGCATAATTACTAACTGTATTACAGGTTTCCATTGATGTAATTCTCTTTTTTTTCAGAAGCCAGCATGAAGTACCATTCCATCGACGAAAAGTGTGCTATGTGCTCAAGTCTGCTCCTTGGCAGAAGGAGGGGAAGGCAAACTTTATCCGAACTTATGGTGATATCTTTCGCGGTCGAGCACAACCATATTTTTTCGCTTCCCAGTCAAGTAAGACACCTTCATGTATGTACTGGATAGTTTGTTTTTCTACACATAAGTTAATTACTTACAATCTGTCAGGAGAGTTCCAATTAAACCTCATATATTTACCCTGCTTAACATTCTTGTTCCAGAATGAGCCTAACGAGACCTCAGCCTGATTTAAACAGGTTTATTGCATGTAATTCGGCAATAAAAAGTCTTTGAACTGAACTAAATTGTTGTTGCATGAATTTCTTTTTCCTCGCGTGACATAGAATTAATATTACATTCATTTCATTAACGTTATGAAATGCATAAAAACCACTGCAAAATCGCATTTTTATAACGTCCAATACAGGTTTTATAACGTCCAATAAACGTTTTATAACGTCCAATAAACGTTTTATATCGTTTTAAAAACATTTCTAAAACGTTAAAAAAGATAATAATAACGTTTTACGAAAACGTTTTAAAAACATTAAAACACCTCTACAAAATAACGCAATTATAACGTTTTTTAAAAACGTTTCCGAAACCAATTTGTATCGTTTTTATGACGTCAAAATAACGTTTTTGTGTTAGCTGGGTATTTAGTGTTGTAATCCAGCGATACATGACATCATTGACACGAATAACATTGCTGGTCATGCGTTACACAGGATTTATCATCATATATATAACTATATACATATATATATATTAGGGGCAGATCCAGGGGAGGGGGGGGGGGGGCGACCCGGCCCTGGCCCCCCTCTTTAGGGCTTAAAAAAAATATAATTTATACTATTTAACATATGAAAACCCAAACCGGTCCCCCCTATCCAGCATATCTAGATCCGACCTTGAAACCGCCCCCCCCTCCCCTATTCAAATTTTCTGGATCCGCCCCTGTAATATCAGCATTAAGGTATCAGTACGCCTCACCAAGCACCGCAATCCGTATTGCCGTTACCCAACTTCTCTAATTATCGCCCGTCATTTCCGCTCACTACAGATCGTAGCGCCTCGTATGCTCTTTCAGAAGAGCTAGCGGACATAGGTCGTGTCGTGTCTCTGTTCCTACCGTGAATATGCAACACCCGTAATTCACCTTCTCGAATACCGTTAGCAGATGTGTATTTCCCGTCCTTGCGCTGTGATTGGAACGTAGACGCCCATTGTGACGTCACTGGCGACTCTCGGCGTTTGCGGAGCGCGTGGTCAGTCCGCGGAGAAGCGGCGTCTCTGCTTGAGTCCCGTAGTATGGCTGTTGGAGCTTTAGTCGTGATGTCCAACCGCTTGGACTCCGGCTGCAGAGACTGGTACCGGAAGCGAGGTGGCAAAGCGGCCCAGGGACCGGGGTTAAACGTCATGATCCTTATGACGCGCCCGTGTGATCCAGACAGGTTGACTGTATCAGAGACACTAAGGTTTAAGTTGATCAGTACGCAAAGTTGAGGCCAGTTACCTGTTGTCTGTGTGGGCCCAATAAAGATCACGTGAGATCGGAGATCACGGCACATTTATACCCCGTGGGGTTGTGACGCTGGTCCAAAGTCTGTAGCGTATTCTCACAAGCAGATTATGTCCTTCAGTGTGCCTATCATTTCACTCGAAATCCAGCCTACCCTTTACTTTATATATGTGAGCACCATAGGCTGACAAGGGGAAAGTGAACGATGTGTGTGTGAGGAGGGCGGGGGGGGGGGGGCAGATAGGAACAGATACGTTCAATCAATGTTCACCTCAGAATACTCCATTAATATATCGTGGATATGTAGTGGCAAGGGTTTTGGACGGTTTGCTGGGGTCAAGCCTTTTCTAATCAGCTTCTCTTAAACCCGTCAAGTTGTTATCCTGACCGATGATGCCCCGATCTTGAACTTGTCTCGTATTACCCAATATATTATACAAGCCATTGGACTCTCACTGAGCCTACATATACTGGTTTCACATACCCCAGTTAAGCCGTAGACCTTGATGCTGCTCAGCTGTAACGCCAATCTCCTTATGTGATTAGCATGCCATGCCTGAGTAGGTCTGACTATACGGCATTCAAAGACATGCTTAGCCCCAAACTCACACCTAGCTGCCTGTTAGAAAAAAAACATCTTTTGTGTCGGAAATAAACCAATATGGCAAATACATGAAATGAACGAGGGGGGCTTCTCCGCCCTCCCCCACAAGCAGCAATGCATTAACACCCCCCACCCCCCCTCCCCCCGGGCGGCTTCTATCCTTATAAGTTGCAATGTCCAAGTACTATAGGGGATTGTGAGAGAAGTAGCTTTTGAATTTGTTGAAATGCGCGGAGCTTTTGTCCTGTCAATTTCCGCAGCGCCGCCCTGGCGAACGAGTATGCGAATGTATTGAGGACCTTGAGATATAACGGAGCCCCTTGATAAGTTGGTGAAAGACAGAGAGTGATTCTGAAATACTTTATAAAGAGCGTGCATCACTTTAAGTGTTCGGGGCATTTAGCGTTAGACTTGTGGTCAGACCTATGTTACGGTTAAGTCTTGCAGTGAACGTGAGCAGAACATCGTTGAGGATACGTATGCTTTATGTAGCGAGTAGTGAAAACTGCAGCTAATGTAGATAACAGAGAAGATAAAATAGAAGAGACACCAAACCCGCAATTATAATCTATGTACATGTTATTTTATTCACAGTAAATGCAAGGCTTGGTCGGCAAAGTTCGAAACTTATTACGACATACTGTGTCAGACTTAGTTACAAACTAAACCAATAAAACCGAAGCAACGGAACCAATTATATACACCAATAAATACTTAACAATGATACATCTAACATGTGTCTCATAATGGAACCAATTATACACACCAATAAATAATTAACAATGATACATCTGACATGTGTCTCATAACGGAACCAATTATATACACCAATAAATACTTAACAATAATACATCTGACATGGGTCTCATAATGGTATTTTTAAATTCGCATCTATGCAATATTGCGGTCCAAGAACATTTTGTAACTAACTTCAGCAAATAAGACTTCGCTTAAATAAGTCCAATCAATACTGATTGAATAACGGCAGTTGCTGAGACCGGAAATATTTCGGAAGTGTACTGTTTCCGTCTTTTACCCAGAGCGGAGTTATATACATTATCGGGGCACGCACTGAACCCAAAGGCTCACAATGTAAACGCGTGTAATATCGCCAGTGGACACTGGGCTCTTATATAATAAAATGAACAAATATAAGTAGAGCCAGACGTCCCTATCGACAAAGAATATGTTACCTGTTAGCTATATTACAGTGTAGGTTTGAGACACATGTAGAATACATATTTTGAGATTCAAACAACGCTTCAAATTTAAAAGAGGAGACGGGATTCAAGCCTGGATGACGTCACGACCTGCGCGACAGCCTGCTTCTGAAAAGATTATTATCTATTATTAGAAACTAATTATTTTAGTATCTTATCCAACGTTTTATACTGCGCTTAACTTCCAAACAAGGCATAGCGCCACAAGTGAGCAAACGGATATATGTAACTTGAAAATACTTTAGCATGATATAAACACCGTCATTGACTAACTGAATAATATGTAATTTGTAAAAGTTACACTAAATAATTGTTTCGCGATACTGCGTCAATTAATTTGTGTAAGCAACACAACTAATAGAACACATATGGCAATAGGTTAATGAGACATTTTAAGGATTAAACTGGTATAAGTAACACACGCCCATGCGGTCTCCGTTACCTCCACGACAGACAACTAGTGTCCGCCCTTTAGACAATGTCTAGGTTGGCCTTGAACTTGCGCTTGCGGCTGCAGACGATGGCCAGCGTGATGCTGATGGCGACAGCCACCACGACCGGAACCACCACCGCGGCGATCATCGGGCCCTGGACCAACTTCTCACCTGTCACAGATCAGCAACTCGTAATGTAATCAATAACAACATTCAGGAAATAAGGAAGGAATGATAATAATTACATTTCTATTTTAAAATGAATATAAAGTAAGCTTTATATATATTAGCGAACTAAATGCAACAATATATGACAAAGATAATTATCTATAAAACTATGGATCCATGGCTTGTCGCTGTCGTCTTTAAAAGCCCTTTTTACTGAATGTTTACTCACGTTCTGTATTTGTATCCGTATTAATAGTGGTCAGAGATGATTGGGATGACGGCGCATGTGGGGTTCCAGCAACAGTCCCTGTGGTTTGTACTATAGATGAGGCCACTGCATCTGTGGTGCTTGCCGCAGGTGTTGATTGTACCGTTGTAACGGCTATGGGCGAAGGGCTTCCGGATGGTGCAGTCGGTGAACTGGCTTCCGGCTGACTAACAAAAGGTGTACTTGCGATAGGTTCATCTGTATTGGACGATGTCATAGATGGTGTAGTTCGTCCAATGGACACTGTGCTCTGACTAACAAAAGGTGTACTTGCGGTAGGTTCGTCTGTATTGGACGATGTCAACGATGTTATAGTTTTTCCAATGGACACTGTGCTCTGACTAACAAAAGGTGTATTTGCGGTAGGTTCGTCTGTATTGGACGATGTCAACGATGTTCTAGTTTGTCCAATGGACACTGTGCTCTGACTAACAAAAGGTGTACTTGGGGTAGCTTCTTCTGTATTGGACGATGTCAACGCTGTTGTAGTTTTTCTAATGGACACTCTGCTCTGACTAACAAAAGGTGTACTTGGGGTAGCTTCTTCTGTATTGGACGATGTCAACGCTGTTGTATTTTTTCTAATGGACACTCTGCTCTGACTAACAAAAGGTGTACTTGGGGTAGCTTCTTCTGTATTGGACGATGTCAACGCTGTTGTAGTTTTTCCAATGGACACTCTGCTCTGACTACCAAAAGGTGTACTTGGGGTAGCTTCTTCTGTATTGGACGATGTCAACGCTGTTGTAGTTTTTCTAATGGACACTCTGCTCTGACTAACAAAAGGTGTACTTGGGGTAGCTTCTTTTGTATTGGACGATGTCAACGCTGTTGTAGTTTTTCCAATGGACACTCTGCTCTGACTACCAAAAGGTGTACTTGGGGTAGCTTCTTCTGTATTGGACGATGTCAACGCTGTTGTAGTTTTTCCAATGGACACTGTGCTCTGACTAACAAAAGGTGTATTTGCGGTAGGTTCGTCTGTATTGGACGATGTCAACGATGTTCTAGTTTGTCCAATGGACACTGTGCTCTGACTAACAAAAGGTGTACTTGGGGTAGCTTCTTCTGTATTGGACGATGTCAACGCTGTTGTAGTTTTTCTAATGGACACTCTGCTCTGACTAACAAAAGGTGTACTTGGGGTAGCTTCTTCTGTATTGGACGATTTCAACGCTGTTGTAGTTTTTCTAATGGACACTCTGCTCTGACTAACAAAAGGTGTACTTGGGGTAGGTTCGTCTGTATTAGACGATGTCAACGATGTCGTAGTTTTTCCAATGGACACTGTGCTCTGACTAACAAAAGGTGTACTTGTGGTAGGTTCGTCTGTATTGGACGATGTAAACGATGTTCTAGTTTTTCCAATGGACACTGTGCTCTGACTAACAAAAGGTGTACTTGCGGTAGGTTCGTCTGTATTGGACGATGTCAACGATGTTCTAGTTTTTCCAATGGACACTGTGCTCTGACTAACAAAAGGTGTACTTGGGGTAGGTTCGTCTGTATTGGACGATGTCAACGATGTCGTAGTTTTTCCAATGGACACTGTGCTCTGACTAACAAAAGGTGTACTTGCGGTAGGTTCGTCTGTATTGGACGATGTCAACGATGTTCTAGTTTTTCCAATGGACACTGTGCTCTGACTAACAAAAGGTGTACTTGCGGTAGATTCGTCTGTATTGGACGATGTCAACGATGTTCTAGTTTGTGCAATGGACACTGTGCTCTGACTAACAAAAGGCGTACTTGGGGTAGCTTCTTCTGTATTGGACGATGTCAACGCTGTTGTAGTTTTTCCAATGGACACTGTGCTCTGACTACCAAAAGGTGTACTTGGGGTAGCTTCTTCGGTATTGGACGATGTCAACGCTGTTGTAGTTTTTCCAATGGACACTGTGCTCTGACTAACAAAATGTGTACTTGGGGTAGCTTCTTCTGTATTGGACGATGTCAACGATGTCGTAGTTTTTCCAATGGACACTGTTCTCTGACTAACAAAAGGTGTACTTGCGGTAGGTTCGTCTGTATTGGACGATGTCGACGATGTCGTAGTTTTTCCAATGGACACTGTTCTCTGACTAACAAAAGGTGTACTTGCGGTAGGTTCGTCTGTATTTGACGATGTCAACGATGTCGTAGTTTTTCCAATGGACACTGTGCTCTGACTAACAAAAGGTGTACTTGCGGTAGGTTCGTCTGTATTGGACGATGTCAACGATGTTCTAGTTTTTCCAATGGACACTGTGCTCTGACTAACAAAAGGTGTACTTGCGGTAGGTTCGTCTGTATTGGACGATGTCAACGATGTTCTTGTTTGTCCAATGGACACTGTGTTCGGACTAACAAAAGGTGTACTTGGGGTAGCTTCTTCTGTATTGGACGATGTCAACGCTGTTGTAGTTTTTCCAATGGACACTGTGCTCTGACTAACAAAAGGTGTACTTGGGGTAGCTTCTTCTGTATTGGACGATGTCAACGATGTTCTAGTTTTTCCAATGGACACTGTGCTCTGACTAACAAAAGGTGTACTTGCGGTAGGTTCGTCTGTATTGGACGATGTCAACGATGTTCTAGTTTTTCCAATGGACACTGGGCTCTGACTAACAAAAGGTGTACTTGGGGTAGCTTCTTCTGTATTGGACGATGTCAACGCTGTTGTAGTTTTTCCAATGGACACTGTGCTCTGACTAACAAAAGGTGTACTTGGGGTAGGTTCGTCTGTATTGGACGATGTCAACGATGTTCTAGTTTTTCCAATGGACATTGTGCTCTGACTAACAAAAGGTGTACTTGCGGTAGGTTCGTCTGCATTGGACGATGTCAACGATGTCGTAGTTTTTCCCATGGACACTGTGCTCTGACTAACAAAAGGTGTACTTGCGGTAGGTTCGTCTGTATTGGACAATGTCAACGCTCTTGTAGTTTTTCCAATGGACGCTCTGCTCTGACTACCAAAAGGTGTACTTGGGGTAGCTTCTTCTGTATTGGACGATGTCAACGATGTCGTAGTTTTTCCAATGGACACTCTGCTCTGACTAACAAAAGGTGTACTTGCGGTAGGTTCGTCTGTATTGGACGATGTAAACGATGTCGTAGTTTTTCCAATGGACACTGTTCTCTGACTAACAAAAGGTGTACTTGCGGTAGGTTCGTCTGTATTTGACGATGTCAACGATGTCGTAGTTTTTCCAATGGACACTGTGCTCTGACTAACAAAAGGTGTACTTGCGGTAGGTTCGTCTGTATTGGACGATGTCAACGATGTTCTAGTTTTTCCAATGGACACTGTGCTCTGACTAACAAAAGGTGTACTTGCGGTAGGTTCGTCTGTATTGGACGATGTCAACGATGTTCTAGTTTGTCCAATGGACACTGTGTTCGGACTAACAAAAGGTGTACTTGGGGTAGCTTCTTCTGTATTGGACGATGTCAACGCTGTTGTAATTTTTCCAATGGACACTGTGCTCTGACTAACAAAAGGTGTACTTGGGGTAGGTTCGTCTGTATTGGACGATGTCAACGATGTTCTAGTTTTTCCAATGGACACTGTGCTCTGACTAACAAAAGGTGTACTTGGGGTAGCTTCTTCTGTATTGGACGATGTCAACGCTGTTGTAGTTTTTCCAATGGACACTGTGCTCTGACTAACAAAAGGTGTACTTGGGGTAGGTTCGTCTGTATTGGACGATGTCAACGATGTTCTAGTTTTTCCAATGGACATTGTGCTCTGACTAACAAAAGGTGTACTTGTGGTAGGTTCCTCTGCATTGGACGATGTCAACGATGTCGTAGTTTTTCCCATGGACACTGTGCTCTGACTAACAAAAGGTGTACTTGCGGTAGGTTCGTCTGTATTGGACAATGTCAACGCTCTTGTAGTTTTTCCAATGGACGCTCTGCTCTGACTACCAAAAGGTGTACTTGGGGTAGCTTCTTCTGTATTGGACGATGTCAACGATGTCGTAGTTTTTCCAATGGACACTCTGCTCTGACTACCAAAAGGTGTACTTGGGGTAGCTTCTTCTGTATTGGACGATGTCAACGCTGTTGTAGTTTTTCCAATGGACACTGTTCTCTGACTAACAAAAGGTGTACTTGCGGTAGGTTCGTCTGTATTGGACGATGTCAACGCTGTTGTAGTTTTTGCAATGGACACTGTGCTCTGACTAACAAAAGGTGTACTTGCGGTAGCTTCTTCGGTATTGGACGATGTCAACGCTGTTGTAGTTTTTCCAATGGACACTGTGCTCTGACTAGCCAAAGGTGTACTTGGGGTAGCTTCTTCTGTATTGGACGATGTCAACGCTGCTGTAGTTTTTCCAATGGACACTGTGCTCTGACTAACAAAAGGTGTACTTGGGGTAGGTTCGTCTGTATTGGACGATGTCAACGATGTCGTAGTTTTTCCAATGGACACTCTGCTCTGACTAACAAAAGGTGTACTTGCGGTAGGTTCGTCTGTATTGGACGATGTCAACGATGTTCTAGTTTTTCCAATGGACACTGTGCTCTGACTAACAAAAGGTGTACTTGCGGTAGCTTCTTCTGTATTGGACGATGTCAACGCTGTTGTAGTTTTTCCAATGGACACTGTGCTCTGACTAACAAAAGGTGTACTTGGGGTAGGTTCGTCTGTATTGGACGATGTCAACGATGTTCTAGTTTTTCCAATGGACATTGTGCTCTTACTAACAAAAGGTGTATTTGTGGTAGGTTCTTCTGTATTGGACGATGTCAACGATGTTGTAGTTTTTCCAATGGACACTGTGCTCTGACTAACAAAAGGTGTACTTGGGGTAGCTTCTTCTGTATTGGACGATGTCAACGATGTTGTAGTTTTTCCAATGGACACTGTGCTCTGACTAACAAAAGGTGTACTTAGGGTAGCTTCTTCTGTATTGAACGATGTCAACGCTGTTGTAGTTTTTCCAATGGACACTGTGCTTTGACTAACAAAAGGTGTACTTGGGGTAGCTTCTTCTGTATTGGACGATGTCAACGCTGCTGTAGTTTTTCCAATGGACACTGTGCTCTGACTAACAAAAGGTGTACTTGGGGTAGCTTCTTCTGTATTGGAAGATGTCAACGATGTCGTAGTTTTTCCAATGGACACTGTTCTCTGACTAACAAAAGGTGTACTTGCGGTAGGTTCGTCAGTATTGGACGATGTCAACGCTGTTGTAGTTTTTCCAATGGACACTGTGCTCTGACTAACAAAAGGTGTACTTGCGGTAGCTTCTTCGGTATTGGACGATGTCAACGCTGTTGTAGTTTTTCCAATGGACACTGTGCTCTGACTAGCCAAAGATGTACTTGGGGTAGCTTCTTCTTTATTGGACGATGTCAACGCTGCTGTAGTTTTTCCAATGGACACTGTGCTCTGACTAACAAAAGGTGTACTTGGGGTAGCTTCTTCTGTATTGGACGATGTCAACGATGTCGTAGTTTTTCCAATGGACACTGTTCTCTGACTAACAAAAGGTGTACTTGCGGTAGGTTCGTCTGTATTGGACGATGTCAACGCTGTTGTAGTTTTTCCAATGGACACTGTGCTCTGACTAACAAAAGGTGTACTTGCGGTAGCTTCTTCTGTATTGGACGATGTCAACGATGTCGTAGTTTTTCCAATGGACACTGTGCTCTGACTAGCCAAAGGTGTACTTGCGGTAGCTTCTTCTGTATTGGACGATGTCAACGCTGCTGTAGTTTTTCCAATGGACACTGTGCTCTGACTAACAAAAGGTGTACTTGGGGTAGCTTCTTCTGTATTGGACGATGTCAACGATGTCGTAGTTTTTCCAATGGACACTGTGCTCTGACTAACAAAAGGTGTACTTGCGGTAGCTTCTTCGGTATTGGACGATGTCAACGATGTTGTAGTTTTTCCAATGGACACTGTGCTCTGACTAACAAAAGGTGTACTTGGGGTAGCTTCTTCTGTATTGGACGATGTCAACGATGTCGTAGTTTTTCCAATGGACACTGTTCTCTGACTAACAAAAGGTGTACTTGCGGTAGCTTCTTCTGTATTGGACGATGTCAACGCTGTTGTAGTTTTTCCAATGGACACTGTGCTCTGACTAACAAAAGGTGTACTTGGGGTAGTTTCTTCTATATTGGACGATGTCAACGATGTCGTAGTTTTTCCAATGGACACTGTGCTCTGACTAACAAAAGGTGTACTTGCGGTAGGTTCGTCTGCATTGGACGATGTCAACGATGTCGTAGTTTTTCCCATGGACACTGTGCTCTGACTAACAAAAGGTGTACTTGCGGTAGGTTCGTCTGTATTGGACAATGTCAACGCTCTTGTAGTTTTTCCAATGGACGCTCTGCTCTGACTACCAAAAGGTGTACTTGGGGTAGCTTCTTCTGTATTGGACGATGTCATCGATGTCGTAGTTTTTCCAATGGACACTGTGCTCTGACTACCAAAAGGTGTACTTGGGGTAGCTTCTTCTGTATTGGACGATGTCAACGCTGTTGTAGTTTTTCCAATGGACACTGTGCTCTGACTAACAAAAGGTGTACTTGGGGTAGGTTCGTCTGTATTGGACGATGTCAACGATGTCGTAGTTTTTCCAATGGACACTCTGCTCTGACTAACAAAAGGTGTACTTGCGGTAGCTTCTTCTGTATTGGACGATGTCAACGCTGTTATTGTTTTTCCAATGGACACTGTGCTCTGACTAACAAAATGTGTACTTGCGGTAGTTTCTTCTATATAGGACGATGTCAACGATGTTGTAATTTGCCCAATGGACACTGTGCTCTGACTAACAAAAGGTGTACTTGGGGTAGCTTCTTCTATATTGGACGATATCAACGATGTTGTAGTTTGCCCAATGGACATTGTGCTCTGACTAGGAGAGTGTATACTTGGGGTAGTTTCACCCAAAGTGGACGAACTGAAGGAAGAAGCTGTTAAGCCACTTGAGGTTGGGCCTTGAATGTAAGAAGTAATAGCGGGGGTGGCGACCGTTGTGTCTTCCTGGGTAGTTTGAATGTCCTGCCTTGTGCTTGACGCTGAAAGTATAAAAAACCTGGCTGGTCAGTGCTGAAAATCAAAATATTGTGAAAATGATACTATAATTTGGAAGCAACTGGTTGTCATATATTGAGCTTTGTTAATACTCGATAATTGTCCGACGGCTAAAAGGATGAGTCATGCGTTGGTTCTAACTTTGCACTAATTGGGCGAGAATTCCCGCTCAAACATTTCGTAGTTTACCATGTCAACGTTGGCCATGTGTTCGATGCTATAACATGCCCATCAGGTATCCATCCGTGACAGAGACTGTTCACCATACGCTTGAGTGGCAATTAGGAACTACTGGAATACCTTACCTGGAAGAGAGACTTTTCCGGTAGGCAACACGGACGGCGGCGCTGCGCGATAAAATAGTACTTTTTTACTATTTGTTCAGAGATAAGATATGTTACACAATATGTTCAGTCAGGTAACTGTCTTCAGCAATTTTACCGATGCTATTTGATTTGCGCCATGAAGGAGATTCATTTTGCGCTAATTACGTTTTCACTCATTCGACCAAGGATCTGTAGATCGCATAGGTAGGCCTAATAATAAACCTGGCGTTCCGGCACTACCATAGGGAAACAGGAACGGTCAGAAAATGGCACCACTGATGTGCTCTCTGTTGATCACTGATCACTGTAAGTACAGAAGTGTGTGCTCCGTAACCAGACCCTTCAGTGACTGCGACGATGGCCACCGGCTAGCCCCAGTTCTGTGACTGTAGGACGGGCCACAAAACTAGCCATCGGCTAGGTCTCTAAGGGCTCGCAACTTGTTCAGCGGCCATTGCTTTCGTCAGAAACATTGCAAACAGTGTGTCTGATGATGAAATGACCCTTTACCTTGGTCTACCCAATTAATGCATGGACGGGTTACTGACTGTTTTATGGTTTACATATCTTTTACTGAACCCTAGGTCTACTCACCAGGTTCATCAGTTACCCTCTGAGGACTGCAGTCAGCGCAGCCGATGTCACTAAAGTTCCCGCAGTAAAGTCCGTCCTTGTCGAAGTAGGTGTTCTGTGGACATTTCACCTTCTCGTTGGTGCCGTTCACACAGACGTAGAAACTGTTACAGGAGTATGGGTCAGGGAGCCGTTGTCCCTCAGTGGTGCACTCGGGGGCAACAGCACAAGGATCGCGGGTTGTACCTGATGTGGGTACATAACAAGTGGGTCATTTAGTTAGATACCTCTAAGCAACAAGTAGATAATATTGTGTAATCGCTATGATGAGAATGGAGGGTTCATGCATATATGAATTACAAGTTGTTGTGCCTTTGGCTGTATAATCACACACAGTACTGATTTGTGACAACGGAGTTATCTGAACACGGTAAAGAACTTGACGCTAAGAATTTTAGTCAAACCAAAGTCATCATTGTTACTAACTTGGTACATGCTCTTCGATCGTAGTTGACTGATATGTTGAAAGATCGCTGTTCATTGTCGTCTCTGAGCTCTGACTGTGCCCAGTCGCAACAGTTTGAGTTGTGGCAGCTGTTGAAAAGTTACTGTTTATTGCTGTCTCTGAGGGCTGACTGTGCCCAGTCGTACCAGTTTGAGTTGTGGCGACTGTTGAAAGATCACTGTTCATTGCCGTCTTTGAGCTCTGACTGTGCCCAGTCATACGAGTTTGAGTTGTGGCTGCTGTTGGAATATCACTGTTCGTTGCCGTCTTTGAGCTCTGACTGTGCCCAGTCGTACCAGTTTCAGTTGTGGCTGCTGTTGGAATATCACTGTTCGTTGCCGTCTTTGGGCTCTGACTGTGCCCAGTCGTACCAGTTTGAGTTGTGGCTGCTGTTGGAATATCACTGGACATTGCCGTCTCTGAACTCTGACTCTGTCCAGTCGAAACAGTTTGAGTTGTGGCAACTAGTAAAGTTGGGCCCGTGTTGGATACGCTAATCGCCGCTGTGCTTACTGTAGTTTCACCCACAGTTGACATGCTCAATTGTGATGTACTATGTGTACTTTCATCAGCATTCAATGAACTGGTCGCTGTCGTCCAGGCGGTTGTACCCATAGCGGTCAAACTTTTAGTGACTGCCGTAGTCCTCGGCGCACTTGCAGTTGTTGGAGTCACAGTCGAAGAGATTTCTGATGACACCCAGCTTGTTGGACTTGTATATGATGACGGGGACTCCTGTGTTGTTATTGGTCCTGATCGCAAAGTAATTTCAAAATGAAGAAGTTTGACCAAACACGAGTAATAAAAGGAAAGGGGGCCGCTATGAATATTTAAACTTTTCTATAATTAAATCATGAGTTACCTAAACTATGCAATATCACTTTGTCGCACCCGTTGGCCTATGACTTTGATATATGGGAGATTTATATTGCATTTGCCAAATGGAGACTTGTATTGATCAAGTATTAGATATAAAAGCGATTCGCTTGATCGATTGGGATTCTTCTAAATTGAAAGTTCACTGTAATAGACGCAGGTGGATGTCACACCATTTTGCAATGCGCTCGATACAAAAAAACTACGTAAATGGCTTATCAAGAACTTAGTTATACATGTCTTACCGTGATAAGTGGTTCCGCCTGTTGTGGGAAGTAGTGCGCCTACAATCAATGATATTAACAGTTACTAAGACTGAAAGTAAACGACTAATTTCTGATAACTATGTGTTTATCATTAGCGTCGATAATATTAATGTAAGTAACATTAATAACGATAAAATTGTTCGGTATCGTAAATAATTTAGTAAATAGTATAGTACATTTTTTGTCAATGATCTATGCTTCGTGGATGACCTAAACGTTTGGACACCTTTAGGTTACTTACCAGGATCGTCAGTTGCTATCTGAGGACTGCAGTCAGCACAGGTGATGTCGCTAAAGTTCCCACAGTCAAGGCCGTCCTTGTCGAAATAGGTGTTCGATGGACATTTCTCCTTCTCGTTGGTGCCGTTCACACAGACGTAGAAGCTGTTACAGGAGTAGGGGTCAGAGACCTTTTGCCCCTCGACGGTGCAGTCGGGAGGCACCGCACAGGGATCTCGGGTTGTACCTGATGTGGACATAGAACAAATGAATGATGCAGTGTCGTATTTTTAACCAACGAGTTAACGAGTGTATAATATTTTTTTTGTGTTATGATATGCTCTGAGGAGTTCTACAGATACGAATTGCAAATTATTGTTCATTTAGCTGTATCATAACACTATCTACTAGTTTGAGACAACAAAGTTATCTGAATACGGTAGAAACCTTGACGTTGTGAATTTCAGTCCAACAAGAGTGATTGTTACTAACCTGTTACATGTTCTTCGATCGTTGTTGATGGAAATGTAGTTTTGGCATCTGTTGAAATGTGATTGCTCACTGCCGTCTCTGAGCTCTGACTGTGCCCAGTCGTACCAGTTTGAGTTGTGGCGACTGTTGAAAGATCACTGTTCATTGCCGTCTTTGAGGTCTGACTGTGTCCAGCCTTAACAGTTTGAGTTGTGGCTGCTGTTGAAATATCACTGTTCATTGCCGTCTTTGAGCTCTGACTGTGCCCAGTCGTACTAGTTTGAGTTGTGGCTGCTGTTGGAATATCACTGTTCATTGCCGTCTTTGAGCTCTGACTATGCCCAGTCGTACCAGTTTGAGTTGTTGCGGCCGTTGAAAGATCACTGTTCATAGTCGTCTTTGAGCTCTGACTATGCCCAGTCGTACCAGTTTGAGTTGTGGCTGCTGTTGGAATATCACTGTTCATTGCCGTCTTTGAGCTCTGACTGTTCCCAGGCGTAACAGTTTGAGTTGTGGCTGCTGTTGGAATATCACTGTTCATTGCCGTCTTTGAACTCTGACTGTGCCCAGTCGTACCGGTTTGAGTTGTGGCTGCTGTTGGAATATCACTGTTCATTGCCGTCTCTGAGCTCTGACTATGCCCAGTCGTACCAATTTGAGTTGTGGCTGCTGTTGGAATATCACTGTTCATTGCCGTCTCTGAGCTCTGACTATGCCCAGTCGTACCAATTTGAGTTGTGGCTGCTGTTTGCATATCACTGTTCATTGCCGTCTCTGAGCTCTGACTATGCCCAGTCGTACCAGTTTGAGTTGTGGCTACTGTTGGAATATCACTGGTCATTGCCGTCTCTGAACTCTGACTCTGTCCAGTCGAAACAGTTTGAGTTGTGGCAACTAGTAAAGTTGGGCCCGTGTTGGATACGCTAATCGCCGCTGTGCTTACTGTGGTTTCACCCACAGTTGACGTGCTCAATTGTGATGTACTATGTGTACTTTCATCAGCATTCAATGAACTGAGCGCTGTCGTCCTGGCGGTTGTATCCGTAGCGGTCAAACTTTCAGTGATTGTTGTAGTCCTCGGCGCACTTGCAGTTGTTGGAGTCACAGTCGATGATATTTCTGATGACACCGAGCTTGTTGGACTTGCATATGATGACGTAGACTCCTGTGTTGTACTTGCTACTGAAAACCAAGCAATTTAAATATGTAGGATCAATTAACGTGTATCTAATACCAGTAGCCAAACGAAATGTGATCTCTATGAATGATTAAACTTACACATCTTTATGTCGTGAGTTGACTAAGCTATGCATTGTCACCTTGTCGCAACCGCTGGCCTGCGACTTTAATATATGGGAGATATTGTAGATTGCATGCCAAATTGGGACTTGTATTGATCAAGCATTAGATATAAAAGTGACTCACTTGATCAATTTGAGATCTTCTAAATTGAAAGTTTACTGTAGTAGTCTCAGGTCAATGTCACAGCATTTGCAATGGGCCTCGTACAACAAATTGCGTAAAGGGCTTATCAAAAACGTAGTTATATATATCTTACCGTGAGACGTGGTTCCGCCTGTTGTGGGAACTGGTTCACCTAGAATCAATGATATTAACAATTACTAAGACTGAACGTAAACGATTAATTTCTGATAACTATGTGTATATCATTAGCGTCGATAATGTTAATCCAAGTAACATTAATAACGAGGAAGTAGTTCGGTATCGTAAACGATTTAGTAAATAGTATATGATGTTGAAATGCATGCAATCCTGATTACTGGTAAACATTTCTGTCAATTTGCTATGCCTCGTGGTTGACCTAAACGTTTGGACACCTTTAGGTTATTTACCAGGATCGTCAGTTGCTATCTGAGGACTGCAGTCAGCACAGGTGATGTCACTGAAGTTTCCACAGTAAAGTCCGTCCTTATCGAAGTAGGTGTTCTGTGGGCATTTCTCCTTCTCGTTGGTGCCGTTCACACAGACGTAGAAGCTGTTACAGGAGTATGGGTCAGGGACTTTTTGCCCCTCGACGGTGCAGTCGGGAGGCACCGCACAGGGGTCAGGGGTAGCTGGTTAGGAGTAATAAATCGTTTAAAAAGTTTCATTGCAAAGTAGGATATGCCACTATTATAAGTTTCATACTTGTCACTGTGTCAGTGCCGAATCGCTTTCCCATTCCTAATCCTAACCATCCGCTCCGACTAACCACACAAACTGACTGGTGTGTACGCCGGTAGTAGCGTGCATCCGTTTCCAACCTCTGACGTGTTTGTCCCAGTCTGGAGCAGGTGGGGTCGATGTACGTCGAGTACCCGGATATTTCTTTGGCACGTGTTTGCCCAAAACGTATATATTTGCATATAGGGGGCGGGGGGTGGGGGGGGGGCTATGAAGGATGCTTGTAACGTCTCGGAATGAGGTCTATACATCTTTGGAAATACGTACACTGCAGTATAACCGAACGCAATTGATATTCGGTTCCAGAAAGTGCTAAAATTATATTGAAGAAGATTTCTTAATCATGAACACCACCACAACGAGCTGGTGAGGCTGAGACGAAAATGCACATTTCGTGCGTAACTTTTGGGGCTATTATGAATACGGCTCCTTGACGTTACGACTTTCAGTCAAACCAGAGTCATGATTGTTACTAACCTGTTAAATGTTCTTCGATCGTTGTTGATGGAAATGTAGTTATGGCGTCTAATGAAATATCACTGTTCATTGCCGTCTCTGAACTCTGACTGTGCCCAGCGGAACCAGTTTGAGTTATCGCTGCTGTCGAAAGATCACTGTTCATTGCCGTCTTTGAGCTCTGACTGTTCCCAGGCGTAACAGTTTGAGTTGTGGCAACTAGTAAAGTTGGGCCCGTGTTGGATACGCTAATCGTCGCTGTGCTTGCTGTAGTTTCACCCGCAGTTGACGTGCTCAATTGTGATGTACTATGTGTACTTTCATCAGCATTCAATGAACTGAGCGCTGTCGTCCTGGCGGTTTTATCCGTAGCGGTCAAACTTTCAGTGATTGTTGTAGTCCTCTGCGGACTTGCAGTTGTTGGAGTCACAGTCGATGATATTTCTGATGACACCGAGCTTGTTGGACTTGCATATGATGACGTAGACTCCTGTGTTGTACTTGCTACTGAAAACCAAGCAATTTAAATATGTAGGATCAATTAACGTTTATCTAATACCAGTAGCGAAACGAAAGGTGATCTCTATGAATGATTAAGCTTATACATCTTTATGTCGTGAGTTGACTAAGCTATGCATTGTCACCTTGTCGCAACCGCTGGCCTGCGACTTTAATATATGGGAGATATTGTAGATTGCATGCCAAATGGGGACTTGTATTGATCAAGCATTAGATATAAAAGTGACTCACTGGATCAATTTGGGATCTTCTAAATTGAAAGTTAACTGTTATAGTCTCAGGTCAATGTCACAGCATTTACAATGGGCCTCGTACAACAAATTGCGTAAAGGGCTTATCAAAAACGTAGTTATATATATCTTACCGTGAGACGTGGTTCCGCCTGTTGTGGGAACTGGTGCACCTAGATTCAATTATATTATAACAATTACTAAGACTGAACGTAAACGATTAATTTCTGATAACTATGTGTATATCATGAGCGTCGATAATGTTAATCTAAGTAACATTAATAACGAGGAAGTAGTTCGGTATCGTAAACGATTTAGTAAATAGTATATGATGTTGAAATGCATGCAATCCTGATTACTGGTAAACATTTCTGTCAATTTGCTATGCCTCGTGATTGACCTAAACGCGTGGACACCTTTAGGTTATTTACCAGGATCGTCAGTTGCTATCTGAGGACTGCAGTCAGCACAGGTGATGTGACTGAAGTTTCCACAGTAAAGTCCGTCCTTATCGAAGTAGGTGTTTTGTGGGCATTTCTTCTTCTCGTTGGTGCCGTTCACACAGACGTAGAAGCTGTTACAGGAGTATGGGTCAGGGACTTTTTGCCCCTCGACGGTGCAGTCGGGAGGCACCGCACAGGGGTCAGGGGTAGCTGGTTAGGAGTAATAAATCGTTTAAAAAGTTTCATTGCAAAGTAGGATATGCCACTATTATAAGTTTCATACTTGTCACTGTGTCAGTGCCGAATCGCTTTCCCACTCCTAATCCTAACCATCCGCTCCCACTAACCACGCAAACTGACTGGTGTGTACGCCGGTAGTAGCGTGCATCCGTTTCCAACCTCTGACGTGTTTGCCCTAGTCTGGAGCAGGTGGGGTCGATGTACGTCGAGTACCCGGATATTTCTTTGGCACGTGTTTGCCCAAAACGAATATATTTGCATATAGGGGGCGGGGGGGGGGGGGGGGCTATGAAGGATGCTTGTAACGTCTCGGAATGAGGACTATACATCTTTGGAAATACGTACACTGCAGTATAACCGAACGCAATTGATACTCGGTTCCAGAAAGTGCTAAAATTATATTGAAGAAGATTTCTTAATCATGAACACCACCACAACGAGCTGGTGAGGCTGAGACGAAAATGCACATTTCGTGCGTATCTTTTGTGGCTATTATGAATACGGCTCCTTGACGTTACGACTTTCAGTCAAACCAGAGTCATGATTGTTACTAACCTGTTAAATGTTCTTCGATCGTTGTTGATGGAAATGTAGTTATGGCGTCTAATGAAATATCACTGTTCATTGCCGTCTCTGAACTCTGACTGTGCCCAGCGGAACCAGTTTGAGTTATCGCTGCTGTCGAAAGATCACTGTTCATTGCCGTCTTTGAGCTCTGACTGTTCCCAGGCGTAACAGTTTGAGTTGTGGCAACTAGTAAAGTTGGGCCCGTGTTGGATACGCTAATCGTCGCTGTGCTTGCTGTAGTTTCACCCGCAGTTGACGTGCTCAATTGTGATGTACTATGTGTACTTTCATCAGCATTCAATGAACTGAGCGCTGTCGTCCTGGCGGTTTTATCCGTAGCGGTCAAACTTTCAGTGGTTGTTGTAGTCCTCTGCGGACTTGCAGTTGTTGGAGTCACAGTCGATGATATTTCTGATGACACCGAGCTTGTTGGACTTGCATATGATGACGTAGACTCCTGTGTTGTACTTGCTACTGAAAACCAAGCAATTTAAATATGTAGGATCAATTAACGTTTATCTAATACCAGTAGCGAAACGAAAGGTGATCTCTATGAATGATTAAACTTATACATCTTTATGTCGTGAGTTGACTAAGCTATGCATTGTCACCTTGTCGCAACCGCTGGCTTGCGACTTTAATATATGGGAGATATTGTAGATTGCATGCCAAATGGGGACTTGTATTGATCAAGCATTAGATATAAAAGTGACTCACTGGATCAATTTGGGATCTTCTAAATTGAAAGTTTACTGTTACAGTCTCAGGTCAATGTCACAGCATTTACAATGGGTCTCGTACAACAAATTGCGTAAAGGGCTTATCAAAAACGTAGTTATGTATATCTTACCGTGAGACGTGGTTCCGCCTGTTGTGGGAACTGGTGCACCTAGAATCAATTATATTATAACAATTACTAAGACTGAACGTAAACGATTAATTTTTGATAACTATGTGTATATCATGAGCGTCGATAATGTTAATCTAAGTAACATTAATAACGAGGAAGTAGTTTGGTATCGTAAACGATTTAGTAAATAGTATATGATGTTGAAATGCATGCAATCCTGATTACTGGTAAACATTTCTGTCAATTTGCTATGCCTCGTGATTGACCTAAACGCGTGGACACCTTTAGGTTATTTACCAGGATCGTCAGTTGCTATCTGAGGACTGCAGTCAGCACAGGTGATGTCACTGAAGTTTCCACAGTAAAGTCCGTCCTTATCGAAGTAGGTGTTCTGTGGGCATTTCTTCTTCTCGTTGGTGCCGTTCACACAGACGTAGAAGCTGTTACAGGAGTATGGGTCAGGGACTTTTTGCCCCTCGACGGTGCAGTCGGGAGGCACCGCACAGGGGTCAGGGGTAGCTGGTTAGGAGTAATAAATCGTTTAAAAAGTTTCATTGCAAAGTAGGATATGCCACTATTATAAGTTTCATACTTGTCACTGTGTCAGTGCCGAATCGCTTTCCCACTCCTAATCCTAACCATCCGCTCCCACTAACCACGCAAACTGACTGGTGTGTACGCCGGTAGTAGCGTGCATCCGTTTCCAACCTCTGACGTGTTTGCCCCAGTCTGGAGCAGGTGGGGTCGATGTACGTCGAGTACCCGGATATTTCTTTGGCACGTGTTTGCCCAAAACGAATATATTTGCATATAGGGAGCGGGGGGGGGGGGGCTATGACGGATGCTCGTAACGTCTCGTAATGAGGACTATACATCTTTGGAAATACGTACACTGCAGTATAACCGAACGCAATTGATATTCGGTTCCAGAAAGTGCTAAAATTATATTGAAGAAGATTTCTTAATCATGAACACCACCACAACGAACTGGTGAGGCTAAGACGAAAATGCACATTTCGTGCGTAACTTACGAGGGGATTATGAATACGGCTCCTTGACGTTACGAATTTCAGTCAAACCAGAGTCATGATTGTTACTAACCTGTTAAATGTTCTTCGATCGTTGTTGATGGAAATGTAGTTATGGCGTCTAATGAAATATCACTGTTCATTGCCGTCTCTGAACTCTGACTGTGCCCAGCGGAACCAGTTTGAGTTATCGCTGCTGTCGAAAGATCACTGTTCATTGCCGTCTTTGAGCTCTGACTGTTCCCAGGCGTAACAGTTTGAGTTGTGGCAACTAGTAAAGTTGGGCCCGTGTTGGATACGCTAATCGTCGCTGTGCTTGCTGTAGTTTCACCCGCAGTTGACGTGCTCAATTGTGATGTACTATGTGTACTTTCATCAGCATTCAATGAACTGAGCGCTGTCGTCCTGGCGGTTTTATCCGTAGCGGTCAAACTTTCAGTGATTGTTGTAGTCCTCTGCGGACTTGCAGTTGTTGGAGTCACAGTCGATGATATTTCTGATGACACCGAGCTTGTTGGACTTGCATATGATGACGTAGACTCCTGTGTTGTATTTGCTACTGAAAACCAAGCAATTTAAATATGTAGGATCAATTAACGTTTATCTAATACCAGTAGCGAAACGAAAGGTGATCTCTATGAATGATTAAACTTATACATCTTTATGTCGTGAGTTGACTAAGCTATGCATTGTCACCTTGTCGCAACCGCTGGCCTGCGACTTTAATATATGGGAGATATTGTAGATTGCATGCCAAATGGGGACTTGTATTGATCAAGCATTAGATATAAAAGTGACTCACTGGATCAATTTGGGATCTTCTAAATTGAAAGTTAACTGTTATAGTCTCAGGTCAATGTCACAGCATTTACAATGGGCCTCGTACAACAAATTGCGTAAAGGGCTTATCAAAAACGTAGTTATGTATATCTTACCGTGAGACGTGGTTCCGCCTGTTGTGGGAACTGGTGCACCTAGAATCAATTATATTATAACAATTACTAAGACTGAACGTAAACGATTAATTTTTGATAACTATGTGTATATCATGAGCGTCGATAATGTTAATCTAAGTAACATTAATAACGAGGAAGTAGTTTGGTATCGTAAACGATTTAGTAAATAGTATATGATGTTGAAATGCATGCAATCCTGATTACTGGTAAACATTTCTGTCAATTTGCTATGCCTCGTGATTGACCTAAACGCGTGGACACCTTTAGGTTATTTACCAGGATCGTCAGTTGCTATCTGAGGACTGCAGTCAGCACAGGTGATGTCACTGAAGTTTCCACAGTAAAGTCCGTCCTTATCGAAGTAGGTGTTCTGTGGGCATTTCTTCTTCTCGTTGGTGCCGTTCACACAGACGTAGAAGCTGTTACAGGAGTATGGGTCAGGGACTTTTTGCCCCTCGACGGTGCAGTCGGGAGGCACCGCACAGGGGTCAGGGGTAGCTGGTTAGGAGTAATAAATCGTTTAAAAAGTTTCATTGCAAAGTAGGATATGCCACTATTATAAGTTTCATACTTGTCACTGTGTCAGTGCCGAATCGCTTTCCCACTCCTAATCCTAACCATCCGCTCCCACTAACCACGCAAACTGACTGGTGTGTACGCCGGTAGTAGCGTGCATCCGTTTCCAACCTCTGACGTGTTTGCCCCAGTCTGGAGCAGGTGGGGTCGATGTACGTCGAGTACCCGGATATTTCTTTGGCACGTGTTTGCCCAAAACGAATATATTTGCATATAGGGAGCGGGGGGGGGGGGGGGGCTATGACGGATGCTCGTAACGTCTCGTAATGAGGACTATACATCTTTGGAAATACGTACACTGCAGTATAACCGAACGCAATTGATATTCGGTTCCAGAAAGTGCTAAAATTATATTGAAGAAGATTTTTTTTTTTTTTTTTTTTTTTTATTGCTCAAAAAATGTCAATTGGTACAGCGATACAGCGGGGTACATATATATATATACTATCTACAGATGACGGGTATTACCTATTATGGCTGCCTGGTTAATCTATTCACAGGAAGCTTTTCCATTGGATTTCAAAATCTTTCAATTTATTCTTTTTCTCGTAATATGATTTCTTTAATGTTAGAATATTACGTAATTTTGTAATCAAACCACTTAGTCTAGGGAAAATGACACGATACTTACATTCATAGATATACTTCCTACATATGAGCATTACATAATCTATTTCATAGTTAATTCCGCCGAATAAAATGTTTTTTTCGTTATAAGGTAGTTTCTGTGTGCATCTCGTACCTATCCACTCATACACGTCAACCCAGAATCGCTTAATTACTTCGCAATGTACAAAACCATGGATTAAGGTGTCAATCTCTTCTTGACAGAACTCACATAGATCGCTTTCCTTCAGTTTATATACATATAATTTTTCACCCGTACATATAATACGATGCATTAATTTAAACTGGAACTCCTGGAGTTTTACACTATTCATAGTTCTATAGATTGCGTTAAAATAGGACAAATATTCTTTCTCCGTTAAGGCTGTTCCTAAATCATGGTTCCACTTTTCCAACGGTAGAGTAGGTATTGCGAGTGTTTTCTTAATTAATATATCGTATACAAACTTACATTTCTTTTGGGAATTCATATATAAATCGTATAACCGGTCTCTTGGTATATGTACACTTTCGGGCTGTTCTAGTAACATCGATTTCCATGCTGGCGGAATACTTTGCAATATACCGTAATACTGTAAGATGTTAAATTTGGACTGTGGGTACTTGCTACATAACTCTTCAAAACTTAAAAATGAGCCATCGACTGATAATAGGTCTTCTATATACAGTACACCTGAAATTATCCAACCATTGTAACAAATAACCTTTTTGTCGATTTTTATGTAGGAGTTAAGCCATATCATCTCCTTAATGACAGTCGATTTGTCAAGTACCTCATGATAATGGAGTTCACACCAAGCCTTAATGATATCGGTGATGAGCCTGCTACCTGTTTTTGTATAGAGTGCGGATTGGGTGAAATCCTTCACCTCCAGGTTACACCGCCAAAGCAGCACATATACTGGGCCAAGATAATGTTTAACAAACGCCGCTATAGTATCATTCCGGGCAATCCTGTCAACCCAAGCTGTCTTGAGGGCTCTTTCTTGAGTTGTAATAGTGGGCACATTTAGTCCCCCAAGCGATTTCTTGTTATACATAACGGAGCGTTTTACCTTTTCCCTTTTTCGGCCCCATATAAAGCAGAATAACTCTTTCTGTATTTCATTCGTGGTAGATGGGTCTGGGGACGGGAGAACTGACATTAAATATACCAGCTGGGAAATACCATAGCATTTGATGATGACAGTTTTTCCCAATAATGTTAGGTTCCTTTGCCGCCATAAGTTTAGGTGGCTTGATATTTTCTTTTTCCCGATGATGTAGTTTTCAGAAATTGTTCGTTGTACATCAATATATAATTTAATTCCTAAGACAGAGATCGGACCGGCCGTCCATGCAAAACCTGCTTGCGGGCAATCTTCAAAATTATCTCGTAGGGTTCCAATTGGTAGGACTACAGATTTATCGTAATTTACTTTGAGCCCCGATACAAGGTGGAAATCATCAAATGTCTGTTTAACACGCATGAGATTTTCTTCCGAATAGAATAAACATAAAACCGTGTCATCCGCGTATTGAACAATTTTGATCTCCACATCAGCGACTCTTATACCAGCTATGCCCGGGTCTTGTCTTATTTTAAGAGCAAGGGTTTCCGCCACCAGTAGGAATAAATAAGGGGACAGCGGGCAACCTTGTCGAAGGCCCCTGGAGAGGGCAAAATATTCGGATGTAGAACCGTTGTTGATTACACATGCTTTAATATCATTATAAAACAGATCAATCCACTGTATAAAGGCTGGACTAAAATTAAAGTACGTCAACGTTTTATTAACATATGACCAATCTACTGTATCGAACGCCTTTTCGAAGTCAACGGACAGGAGAACCATTTTTAATTGTTTCTGTTCTGCCAACTCTATCGTATTAAGGATTTTAAATATATTTTCCCCAATATAACGACCTTTTAAGAAACCGGTTTGGTCCTGATGGATTAAACTAGGGAGTTTTAGTTTCATTCTCTCAGCTACACACTTAGCGATGAGTTTATAGTCTGCATTGAGTAGCGATATTGGGCGCCAGTGTTTCAGGAGAGTGGTATCTTTTCCCACTTTTGGGGCTAGCGTTATTACACTCATTCTGTGAGTCCTCGACATGATGCCCCGACGGTAAGCCTCATTAAAGCAGTTGACCAAGAGAATATTTATGTCTTCCCAGAATACCTTATAAAATTCATATGGTAAACCGTCGGTCCCTGGTGATTTTCCATCTTTTGTAGTTTTTAGCGCCTCTGAGACTTCTAAAATGGTTATTTCTCCTCCCATCTCTTCTTTATCTTCCTCGGACACTACGGGATGTGTTTCGGGAAAGAAGCTTTGTTCAGTGTTATCATCGACATCATTATTTTTTGAGGAGTATAATTTTCCATAGAAATTTGCTGTTTCTTTAAGGATATCAGTTTTTTCAGTAATAATCTCATCCCTTTCGGTTTTGAGTCTACTTAGTAGCTTTTTATTGTAATTTCTCTTCTCCAGGTTTAGAAAGTATTTTGTGCACTTCTCACCCTCCTCGTGCCACTGGGCTTTACTTCTCAAGATAATTCCTTGTAGCTCATTTTCTATTAAGTTATCTATATCATCTTGAACTAGCTGTATTTCATCTTTGATGCCGTTTTCTGAAGTCTTGGACAGTTTAACTTCCAGATACTTGAGCCTACGTTCTAAAGCAGCTAAGATGTTAGACCGCGATTTTTTCTTTCGAGCAGCATACTTCAGGGTTTCTCCTCTAATATTACATTTAACTGTGTCCCATAATAACATATGATCTACCTCCTGTTCTGTCAGTATAGTTTGCCTCACGGTATTTTTTATGATATCTTGATATTCAAGGTCTTCTAGAAGGGAGCAGTTTAATTTCCAGAAACCGCGGCCGCGTTCATTATTCGTTGTTATAATATTAATGTGTACACCTGAGTGATCAGATTGGAATTTTGGCAGTATTCGGGAAGACTGAGTTACGTTGACTAGACTTTGTGAAATAAGGAAAAAATCCAATCTCGTAAATATGAGTTGAGGTTTTTTTGTAAAATAAGTAAATTCTGTGATGCCCTCGTGCTGCGTCCTCCAAATATCAACAAGGTCACTCTCTTCCATATAGGTTTGAAGGGCGTTACGGCATTTTGTGTTGGCGTGATCAGCACGTCCCCCTTTTTTGTCAAGATCTGGGTTTAGAATGCAATTAAAGTCGCCGCCCATTATTATATTATCAGCATATAGTCTGTCGTCTAGACTTTCAAAGATATCCAAAAAAAAGTCAGGATTATCCTTGTTATGACCGTACACATTTGCCAGTACATATCTCGTTCCTTCTATTGTTATGTCCACAATTACGTATCGTCCCTGGTCATCTGAGAGGCACGAGTGTAGAACTGCGTTTAGACCTTTCCTGAGCATTGTACACACGCCTCGGGCTTGACTAGACCCATGGGCAAAGATTATATCTCCACCCCATTCCCTTTTCCACGAGCTTTCGTCTTCGCTAGTGCTATGCGTCTCTTGGAGTAGAGCTACATCCACCTGCCGTGTAGTACGAAACCAGTGGAAATATTTTAACCGTTTACTGGACTTTTGTAGCCCTCTAACATTTTGAGTAATTATATTAACCGTCATCTGTGAAGTTCTGGGATATAGTCTGTGGTTTTCCCCGTATCTGAATATGAGCTTGAGCAAATTCACCAATAAGAGTGAAGGGTTTTTGCCTTTCGTGCGATAGGATTGTACATTTTGGCTGCGCATTGTAGAGGGATGCACGACCGTTTGATACCACTGTTGTTGAGCTATCGGTGAGAAGGTCTTGATGTTTTACGGTAGGGATACGTTGTGGCCATGGTGGCTCGCCTGTGTTTTTGTCGTTGTTGACACTGTTCACATTACAGCTCGGTAACCTGCAGTGGGCCGTTGGCCCTGGCACCATGCTGCCGACTTGGCTGAGTCACACTACAGCTCTACACCTGCTCGTCAATGCAGAGTCAGTACACCAAAAAACAAGCGAATGGCAACTTAAACTATGAGACCGGTGGCCCGTCCCGTCTGAACAAACAATAGTCACGAGTGAAATATACAAGGGCCGAGCATTCATGGTATCGACATCGTTGAACGGACTGACCAACTGGTCACACCTGTGTGCGGACAGCAGTAAATAGGCCTAAGGCCACACGAAGCAAAACATTCAGAGGTGTGTCTACATTTCATTATTTCCCTTCAAGTTTCAACCAAAGCATCGGGATGTCAATTAATACTTTAGGAGGTTACCGTTGCCTTAACAGTGTTACAATTATCCGAAGTTGTACAGATACATATACAGAACCTTTTCTTATACCAGCGTCTGTCGACATACCTTTGATCCATTGAGTATGCGGTATATATATGCTGTTTCTACAAGGCTTCGTATAATGTCCTGGTATAGATACATATATTCCTTATATGGTGCAGGTAACATCAACTTTGGACTATTTTGGCTTGTATTGTCCGCCAGTGGTGTTACCACACGTGGTCCATATAGTCTTCCGCTCGGGGTATCCATGAATGCGCAGCTTCACTGCATTTCGGTCTGTTGAGTACCTCAGCTGTAGACTCTCCCCATCTGATCCGGGCTACTTGTCCTCGTTTATCTTTCACGTAACACTTTCCCCTCCAGCACCAGCTCTGCGCGATGTGTTCATCATTCTTCACCCTGTTCATGAGTCGCAGCATGTCCTCACATAGATCATCAGCCATCGATATGCCGGAGTCTTTCAGCGACCGGCGGCGTTTCATCAGATCGTCTTTACTATCAGCCGAGTCCAGTCTGACTATTATAGGTTTCACCGGGTTTTTGCTGGGGAGTGAATGGGCGCTCTTTATCTGGTGGGGTTGGATGTCCGCGGCGAGTTTCGTCTGAAAGAAGCGAAGCACCGTTGTTGTGCAGTCTTGCTCCGGGGAGGACGCGGGGTTTTGTAAGCCAAATATTCTTATATTTTCACGTCGTGAGTATTGTTCATTTTCAACTGCTTGTCGCCTGGTATGTTTGATCTCGTTTGTCATGTTAGTCAGTTTCTTCTCGCAGTCTTGTTGGTCTTTCCGGAGGGACGATATTTCCTTCTTCAATGTCTGATTTTCTTGTTCTAGGGAGGCAACCTTTAATCCTAGATTGCACTCTAAGGAGGCAAGTGCACCTTTCATCCCGCTCATCTCGCTTTTTATTCGGATCTCAATGTCTGAAAATTTTTCATCGAGCTTGCGTTCAAATCGTTCGATGATTTGTGTCATATCATCCATTTTCTTCTCTGGTGCAACTGGGTATGAGTCCGAAGATAAATGACGGTGTTTTTTGTTCTCCGTCTGGTCCTCCGATGATGACGCGGAAAATGCTTCAGATCGCCTGCGAACACTCATTAGGTTTGCGTGGCCTGAAATTTCGTGCCTCCGGGTTGCGCTCCGATAAAGATGTGTAAATCATTGAAATTCATTTAAATATCCAGTTCATTTTTCACCTTCAACAGTTTAATCCATTCCCTGTTACTTCATCGTACTGTGGATAAGTTTCTGCGTCTCATATGTCCTTTATTGTGGTTCGAGCGGCGAATAGCTGCAGAGCTGTATAATTAGCGACCCTCGCCAATCGCCATGTTGTTTTCTGACGTGTTTGCCCCAGTCTGGAGCAGGTGGGGTTGATGTACGTCGAGTACCCGGATATTTCTTTGGCACGTGTTTGCCCAAAACGAATATATTTGCATATAGGGAGCGGGGGGGGGGGGCTATGACGGATGCTCGTAACGTCTCGTAATGAGGACTATACATCTTTGGAAATACGTACACTGCAGTATAACCGAACGCAATTGATATTCGGTTCCAGAAAGATTTCTTAATCATGAACACCACCACAACGAACTGGTGAGGCTAAGACGAAAATGCACATTTCGTGCGTAACTTACGAGGGGATTATGAATACGGCTCCTTGACGTTACGAATTTCAGTCAAACCAGAGTCATGATTGTTACTAACCTGTTAAATGTTCTTCGATCGTTGTTGATGGAAATGTAGTTATGGCGTCTAATGAAATATCACTGTTCATTGCCGTCTCTGAACTCTGACTGTGCCCAGCGGAACCAGTTTGAGTTATCGCTGCTGTCGAAAGATCACTGTTCATTGCCGTCTTTGAGCTCTGACTGTTCCCAGGCGTAACAGTTTGAGTTGTGGCAACTAGTAAAGTTGGGCCCGTGTTGGATACGCTAATCGTCGCTGTGCTTGCTGTAGTTTCACCCGCAGTTGACGTGCTCAATTGTGATGTACTATGTGTACTTTCATCAGCATTCAATGAACTGAGCGCTGTCGTCCTGGCGGTTTTATCCGTAGCGGTCAAACTTTCAGTGATTGTTGTAGTCCTCTGCGGACTTGCAGTTGTTGGAGTCACAGTCGATGATATTTCTGATGACACCGAGCTTGTTGGACTTGCATATGATGACGTAGACTCCTGTGTTGTATTTGCTACTGAAAACCAAGCAATTTAAATATGTAGGATCAATTAACGTTTATCTAATACCAGTAGCGAAACGAAAGGTGATCTCTATGAATGATTAAACTTATACATCTTTATGTCGTGAGTTGACTAAGCTATGCATTGTCACCTTGTCGCAACCGCTGGCCTGCGACTTTAATATATGGGAGATATTGTAGATTGCATGCCAAATGGGGACTTGTATTGATCAAGCATTAGATATAAAAGTGACTCACTGGATCAATTTGGGATCTTCTAAATTGAAAGTTAACTGTTATAGTCTCAGGTCAATGTCACAGCATTTACAATGGGCCTCGTACAACAAATTGCGTAAAGGGCTTATCAAAAACGTAGTTATATATATCTTACCGTGAGACGTGGTTCCGCCTGTTGTGGGAACTGGTGCACCTAGAATCAATTATATTATAACAATTACTAAGACTGAACGTAAACGATTAATTTCTGCTAACTATGTGTATATCATGAGCGTCGATAATGTTAATCTAAGTAACATTAATAACGAGGAAGTAGTTCGGTATCGTAAACGATTTAGTAAATAGTATATGATGTTGAAATGCATGCAATCCTGATTACTGGTAAACATTTCTGTCAATTTGCTATGCCTCGTGATTGACCTAAACGCGTGGACACCTTTAGGTTATTTACCAGGATCGTCAGTTGCTATCTGAGGACTGCAGTCAGCACAGGTGATGTCACTGAAGTTTCCACAGTAAAGTCCGTCCTTATCGAAGTAGGTGTTCTGTGGGCATTTCTTCTTCTCGTTGGTGCCGTTCACACAGACGTAGAAGCTGTTACAGGAGTATGGGTCAGGGACTTTTTGCCCCTCGACGGTGCAGTCGGGAGGCACCGCACAGGGGTCAGGGGTAGCTGGTTAGGAGTAATAAATCGTTTAAAAAGTTTCATTGCAAAGTAGGATATGCCACTATTATAAGTTTCATACTTGTCACTGTGTCAGTGCCGAATCGCTTTCCCACTCCTAATCCTAACCATCCGCTCCCACTAACCACGCAAACTGACTGGTGTGTACGCCGGTAGTAGCGTGCATCCGTTTCCAACCTCTGACGTGTTTGCCCCAGTCTGGAGCAGGTGGGGTTGATGTACGTCGAGTACCCGGATATTTCTTTGGCACGTGTTTGCCCAAAACGAATATATTTGCATATAGGGAGCGGGGGGGGGGGGGGGCTATGACGGATGCTCGTAACGTCTCGTAATGAGGACTATACATCTTTGGAAATACGTACACTGCAGTATAACCGAACGCAATTGATATTCGGTTCCAGAAAGTGCTAAAATTATATTGAAGAAGATTTCTTAATCATGAACACCACCACAACGAGCTGGTGAGGCTAAGACGAAAATGCACATTTCGTGCGTAACTTACGAGGGGATGATGAATACGGCTCCTTGACGTTACGAATTTCAGTCAAACCAGAGTCATGATTGTTACTAACCTGTTACATGTTCTTCGATCGTTGTTGATGGAAATGTAGTTATGGCGTCTAATGAAATATCACTGTTCATTGCCGTCTCTGAACTCTGACTGTGCCCAGCGGAACCAGTTTGAGTTATCGCTGCTGTCGAAAGATCACTGTTCATTGCCGTCTTTGAGCTCTGACTGTTCCCAGGCGTAACAGTTTGAGTTGTGGCAACTAGTAAAGTTGGGCCCGTGTTGGATACGCTAATCGTCGCTGTGCTTGCTGTAGTTTCACCCGCAGTTGACGTGCTCAATTGTGATGTACTATGTGTACTTTCATCAGCATTCAATGAACTGAGCGCTGTCGTCCTGGCAGTTGTATCCGTAGCGGTCAAACTTTCAGTGATTGTTGTAGTCTTCTGCGCACTTGCAGTTGTTGGAGTCACAGTCGATGATATTTCTGATGACACCGAGCTTGTTGGACTTGCATATGATGACGTAGACTCCTGTGTTGTACTTGCTACTGAAAACGAAGCAATTTCAATATGTAGGATCAAGTAACGTTTATCTAATACCAGTAGCGAAACGAAAGGTGATCTCTATGAATGATTAAACTTATACATCTTTATGTCGTGAGTTGACTAAGCTATGCATTGTCACCTTGTCGCAACCGCTGGCCTGCGACTTTAATATATGGGAGATATTGTAGATTGCATGCCAAATGGGAATTGTATTGATCAAGCATTAGATATAAAAGTAACTCACTTGATCAATTTGGGATCTTCTAAATTGAAAGTTTACTGTAATAGTCGCAGGTCAATGTCACAGCATTTACAATGGGTCTCGTACAACAAATTGCGAAAAGGGCTTATCAAAAATGTGGTTATATATATCTTACCGTGAGACGTGGTTCCGCCTGTTGTGGGAACTGGTTCGCCTAGAATCAATGATATTAACAATTACTAAGACTGAACGTAAACGATTAATTTCTGATAACTATGTGTATATCATTAGCGTCGATAATGTTAATCCAAGTAACATTAATAACGAGGAAGTAGTTCGGTATCGTAAACGATTTAGTAAATAGTATATGATGTTGAAATGCATGCAATCCTGATTACTGGTAAACATTTCTGTCAATTTGCTATGCCTCGTGGTTGACCTAAACGTGTGGACACCTTTAGGTTATTTACCAGGATCGTCAGTTGCTATCTGAGGACTGCAGTCAGCACAGGTGATGTCACTGAAGTTTCCACAGTAAAGTCCGTCCTTATCGAAGTAGGTGTTCTGTGGGCATTTCTCCTTCTCGTTGGTGCCGTTCACACAGACGTAGAAGCTGTTACAGGAGTATGGGTCAGGGACTTTTTGCCCCTCGACGGTGCAGTCGGGAGGCACCGCACAGGGGTCAGGGGTAGCTGGTTAGGAGTAATAAATCGATTGAAAAGTTTCACTGCAAAGTAGGATATGCCACTATTATAAGTTTCATACTTGTCACTGTGTCAGTGCCGAATCGCTTTTCCACTCCTAATCCTAACCATCCGCTCCCACTAACCACACAAACTGACTGGTGTACGCCGGTAGTAGCGTGCATCCGTTTCCAACCTCTGACGTGTCTGTCCCAGTCTGGAGCAGGTGAGGTCGATGTACGTCGAGTATCCGGATACTTCTTTGCCACGTGTTTGCCCAAAACGAATATATTTCCATATAGGAGCGGGGGAGGGGGAGGGGGGCTATGAAGGATGCTTGTAACGTCTCGGAATGAGGACTATACATCTTTGGAAATACGTACACTACAGTATAACCGAACGCATCTTATATTCGGTTCCTTGGTAAGTATAAAAGATACCGGGGTCTGGAAAAAGTCCCACATCGACAGGATTTTGGGAATGTAGAAAATCTCACGATATTTTTCGGGAGGGGTGGGGGTGGAGACGAAGGGGGTTAAAGGCGTGTATAAAAAAGAGGGGTCTTCGCAAGTTGCAGCGTTCAAAAAAGGAAATCCTGGTCCAAAAAGTGAGAGCCCACGAGCGCCCCGCCACCCCCCCCTCTCCGCCCCCATCCACCCACCCCTAGAGTCCGCCACAGGCATACCACACAATACAGCACCCAGACAAACAAGAGACGGCCAGGGCATAAACTATGCCAAAGGTCAAGGTATTACGTAGGTCCGAGTAATGGACGGCCGCGCCCACGCTTGCAGGTCACGCTATGGTTCTGTGAATGAACCAACTATGGCGTGTAAATAAGAGTTACCCAAGCACCCCAGCGAACTGGCTACTCGAGACTCAAGTACCTCAGAGTGATAGCTGCTTAGTTATCTCGTCTTATCGCCCAATATTGAGATTAGACGGATTATAAATGCTGCAAAGTACCATGACCGTATCGTACTCTGTATGACAATTGGTTTACGTGCCTACGTAGGTGGTTTATGCGATGAGTGGCAGAACACGTAAAATACATCCATTTGGCCTCCTTGTGGGGGGGAGACCGATGACAGATGATGAGTGATAATGTGGGACTTATGTTAGGTTCACCATTGAGGTGCATATGGTTATATAATAGTGTTCAAACTGTTGCTTTGTTCAGTCGTACAACTCCTATTTCAATTTTCACGATTACGTTAACTCGATTATAGTGGCCACCATGCCAATGACTCTGTCATAATGGTGGTCTCCTCGGCCAGGGACTATAAACGTTTCCTTTTAGCTGTATGCTGTATTGTATTGTTGTTTTCCTGGTCGAAATAAATTAAATTATAAAACATATTATACTATCTACTACTCTACTTCTGCTGGTAGTATTAGTTTTATTATTACACCTGATTATACTTCTCCCATTACCGCTACTTGTGCAGATGCGGTTACTTCTAACTGCTGGTCTTATTTCGCCATTACCACTACTCCTAGTGGCAGTATTGCTCCTGGTCTTATTTTACTTCCACCACACACTACTACACCTCCTTGGTGGGGGAATATTACTTATACGACCTAGACATTACTGCTACTGGTGTTGTTACATCTAACCACCGCTTCTTTTTCTACCTTCACCATTACAACTCGGCGTCTATATTACTACTAAGTACGACTACCACTACACACTTATACTACTATTACTATAACGCTGCTGGATAAGCTGACATCAATAATGTTGTACATGGGTATATTCTCATTATTATTTACCTTACCTCGATGGCGTGATTCCGTGTCAGTATTAAGAGATCCCTTAATTAATGTAGACGTACCTGTTACGGTTCCCGGGTTCAGGTAGCCGACGTCGTAGACTCTCCGCCTCGGAAGGTTCACTCTACACTCTAGACATCGACCCAAAGGCCCGGGGTCGCAACGCAGGATGGCAGTGCTGTGTATGTCACCTATGACGTCACAAACGTGCCATAGTCGTGACGTGACGTCATCGTCGTTGCGACATGTCAGATTGGACGAGCAATTCGTGACGTTTTTTACGTTCGCGGTATCCAACGGTCCTGAATGTTCGCACAGCGAGCGATAGCCGCAAAAGTCGGTTCCAGTTTTCACTTCGCGCCTGCTCCGCCCTCTGTCAGTGGCTTGAAAAAATAAAAATAATTTTAAGATGATAGTTCATATAAATCCACATCTGTGACGTATTATAAATTGAAGTAAATTCGTATTGCTTAAGCGTTATCATCCATCTTCGGCCACGACAAAGCAACCAACATTTAACAACCTCGTGGAGAGGGTGAAATACATTTTAATTATTACCGCAATCCATTTATCTAACTTATTAAAAACTAGATGATATTGTGCCCTAACACAACAAATACGCCTTGGGACTAATTTTACCTTCCGCTTGAAATAAGCCACTGGTCTGTCGAAAAATCCATAGACACAACATAGAAGAGGTAAAGCATATAACAGTCAATACCACGATTTTCACTGGTCTACATGTCTTCCACGTAGCATCACTGTGACACAGTGAACTCGAGTTGTCCTTTTCACCGAAAAGTTGTGACCGCGTCGAAATATCCTCTGGCATGTTTATGTGTGAAAAGCACAATTTCGAAATGGGGACTACTAGTCGCCTGCCGACTATATAGACATAGGTCGCCACACCGGTGAAACATCAGCCACAACATACCTTCATAAGGACATATTTATAAATAGAAATGGGCGTGGGTTAACCACAGAATACGTCAGAGAAAGGAGAGCGTGAGCTAAAGGGTTCTCAACGATTTGTATAAAAAATAGATGTTGCTATGATAACCCGCCATACTCCGCCAGGTGCGGTAGGAGTTGTAGCGTCATCGTTCCTTCCACCAGTTTTGGAATGCTGAATACACATAATCTCGATGTGGGCTTGAGAAGATGGTTAAGTGTACTGTGGTGTGAGGGGTTAAGTGGTGTCTGTGGGGCCGGGGGGAGGGGGTGTAATACAAAGCCTAACCAATGCGCCGATTCATTATAATTTGTTTAGTCAATGGTGAGAAGTCATTGATTAAAAAGTGACATAACTGATAACCCGTTGATGATAGATGCAGCCGCACCCATGCGATAAAGGAGTGCAGCATATAAGGCTTATATTTAGAACAAGACGGTCGTAAAGTAGGGGCGTGTCAATTTTCGTTAATAACGTTTTATTCCATGCCTCCCATTAATGACCTGCCGGCAACGACAGGTAGTGACAAAGCCCCGTTCATTATTAAAGAAAAGACTAAATAAAAGATAAGATATAACCTCCCTGCCCCGGCCCACAACTCATAACTTGATACGCTCAATTGCCTGTTGAGTTATGAAGGTAGAAAGACCGAGCGCTACTCCGACCGATTGCGGAGATGTGAAGTGAGGGAAGCCACCACTAGAAGCGCTTGTTCACATTTGGCACCCGCTCTTAATGGTCGAAGTACACCTGACGACATCTATCGGCCATCACCCACACTGTCGCTTGACCATCCTTTTTTCCTCACGGGTAGCTTAAATGTATGATAATGGAATTATGTCCCTATGAATTTGCCTTTGAGTAGACAAGTTTTTTTTGTTTGTATAAACTTTATTTTAGGTTGAACCATCTCAAGACAAGTATGGAATCACAGCCAATAACTGTTTAGTTTGAGAACAGTTTAAAAGACTGTCAATGTTCGCTGCCGACAGGTCACACTGAACAAAGCGTACAAAGGTATGTAGCGTCTTCCATTGCCATTTCATGTGGGAAATTAAACATTTGTATTTGTGGTTGTATTGGATGGACAACATGTATATGATGAACTGACGGGTAATGAAACTTAAATTAACCAATTTCTCATGCAGTGTTTTCCTGAATGTATGTCATGAGCCGCTGCTTTTACGTGCGTGTCTTTGGGAGTGCCCATACAATCACTAGGCGTGTTCGTTGACAATAACTTAAAAATCAGATAACAAATTGTTTCATATGTGATGTGACAAGTCATGATACATGGGCAGTGCAGGGCCGCTTGTAAAACGAAGAGCTCCCTCTTGGGCGTACCTGGTTGCTATGATAACACGACTGCGCTCAGATTCATGTTGAAAAACCACTGTATACCTGCCAAAAACCCCGGCTTCTCGTGGAGACGAGGTGGTCGTTGATGTCAATAAGCGCCACTGATAACCTCCATACTAATAGCCTAGATGTAGGTGTCTTTTTCTTTATGTATCCCGTTTTTAACCAAGATTTGTACTAAAGCTGTGGTGCTACGCCTTCGTAGAATCTCCAGTAATGTGACGTGCCTTTACATCAGTTAATTAAGTCCACATGTAGATAAGTAGATCAGTTGAGTCAACCAAAATCGTAACGCTGAAACCCAAAACAAAGTATTCTAGTTAGTCTTCCCTTTCAGATTTACGCGGCAAAGTTACCTTTTCTTTGAAACAATGATAAGCCTAGGAACAACGTAATGTTTTTTGGGCATTGTGTGCTTTTATTCAGCAGTAAACACTGTAAATCGAGCAATCGAGAAAAATGAAATCCTATGTATCCAAATAATGTAAAGCATAGCGCTTACCCCAAAGTGTTTTTACCCCATACCACTAAAGTCTCTCCCCACGCAAGGTTGGGATCCATCCCTAGTTAACCAAGAATGCGGCCATAGAGCGCAGATATAGCTCAATATAAATATTCGCCAGCGTCCTTCTGCACGAACACTGCACGTACAGGAGAACATTTTGAGCTTGAATTTTACAAGTACGATAAGCACTCAAATAAAAACAGCTTTCAGGTATCTATGAGAATGCAAACTACAAAATATCGTGTCAGAGGCTTTTATATTAGAAACTATAATAAAAGAAAAAAAATAGAGATTAAAATGATAGGGGCGCACCTTCGGGTCAGCAACGTTTAAATGCAGTTGTTTGTAATTATACTGCCGAAGCCTCTTCCGATTTTCTTATGATTGTGAGGTCATTAGGACAATGCCACCCCATGACGACCTAGCCACGCAGTGGGGCAAAATTGGGATACGAAGGATACCTCCATAGCTATGGCGAAGGTATTAATGAATCTATGTGTGAACGACTTAACCTAAGTCTTTAAGGTGGCAGGCATGGGTGACACGTACCCATAACGGTATCGCAAACAAAGCGGTCCTTCTTTCTGACGTCATACAGAGCTGAACACACCCTTTGTGATCTTTGTTCCCTAGGACACGTGGAAGTTGACTACGCCCAGTTACTATCACTATGATTACATGGTGAATGGTATCACCAGGCGCCGATGAGGATTCAGACACGGGGGTGGGGGGGGGGGGTCTGTTTGATCTGGTCAAGGTGGGGAAGGTGGGGGAGGAGGCAAGGGGTATTTACGTTCCTCGGCAACGGGCTTTTCATTTCACCGTAAACTGGGAATGAGGAAAATAATTCTTCGTGAACTGGGAATGAGATATTAGGTGACCGTCGGGATCAATGATTTTCATTAATCGTGATCTGAGAATTTTAATACTAAATAAACGTGAATTGGAAAATCGCGAATTTTTATCATGTATCCGCCCCTTCCATGGTATGCGAGGAGTTCTGTATAGAAGTTTTGGGAACACGACGCCCCCTTGCCCCCCTCCACGCCCCCACCCCCCCCAGGTGTGTCTCTCAAAAAGCATTTACCTGATCCTAGGTAGAAACCACATGCATATTGTTGATATGAAATAGTCTATCGGCAGGAACAATGATGCAGTACACAAGAGCCATCTGTAAGCAGCAATAAAGTGCGCGTGCGCAGGCTTATTACGAGGAACTGTCTGGGCCTCCATCGGTTGTAATCCGCACGGTTCGATCTCTCTGCGGAGGGCGCTCGCCTATGTTGTAATCCACACGGTTCGATCTCTCCGCGGAGGGCGCTCGCCTATGTTGTAATCCACACGGTTCGACCTCTCTGCGGAGGGCGCTCGCCTATGTTGTAATCCACACGGTTCGATCTCTCCGCGGAGGGCGCTCGGCTATGTTGTAATCCACACGGTTCGATCTCTCTGCGGAGGGCGCTCGCCTATGTTGTAATCCACACGGTTCGATCTCTCTGCGGAGGGCGCTCGCCTATGTTGTAATCCACACGCTTCGATCTCTCCGCGGAGGGCGCTTGCCTATGTTGTAATCCACACGGTTCGATCTCGCTGCGGAGGGCGCTCGCCTATGTTGTAATCCACACGGTTCGATCTCTCCGCGGAGGGCGCTCGCCTATGTTGTAATCCACACGGTTCGATCTCTCTGCGGAGGGCGCTTGCCTATGTTGTAATCCACACGGTTCGATCTCTCCGCGGAGGGCGCTCGCCTATGTTGTAATCCACACGGTTCGATCTCTCCGCGGAGGGCGCTCGCCTATGTTGTAATCCACACGGTTCGATCTCGCTGCGGAGGGCGCTCGCCTATGTTGTAATCCACACGGTTCGATCTCGCTGCGGAGGGCGCTCGCCTATGTTGTAATCCACACGGTTCGATCTCTCCGGGAAGGGTGCTCGCCTATGTTGTAATCCACACGGTTCGATCTCTCTGCGGAGGGCGCTCGCCTATGTTGTAATCCACACGGTTCGATCTCTCTGCGGAGGGCGCTCGCCTATGTTGTAATCCACACGCTTCGATCTCTCCGCGGAGGGCGCTTGCCTATGTTGTAATCCACACGGTTCGATCTCGCTGCGGAGGGCGCTCGCCTATGTTGTAATCCACACGGTTCGATCTCTCCGCGGAGGGCGCTCGCCTACGTTGTAATCCACACGGTTCGATCTCTCTGCGGAGGGCGCTCGCCTATGTTGTAATGCACACGCTTCGATCTCTCCGCGGAGGGCGCTTGCCTATGTTGTAATCCACACGGTTCGATCTCTCCGCGGAGGGCGCTCGCCTATGTTGTAATCCACACGGTTCGATCTCTCCGCGGAGGGCGCTCGCCTATGTTGTAATCCACACGGTACGATCTCTCTGCGGAGGGCGCTCGCCTGTGTTGTAATCCACACGGTTCGATCTCTCTGCGGAGGGCGCTCGCCTATGTTCAGCGAAGTTTTGACACATTTGTGTCTGGTCATTCGTTTTTTGCGCTTCTGCTTACAGAATATATAATTTTCGTGTGTTCTTTGTGTAGTAAAAATGGTAACTTATATGTACGGAATGAAGGATGACACCAGGACATCAAAACGTGTCAGCCGTCCTCTTTTATTGTTGCTTTACATATCAGTTCTGTGGGATGAGGAATAACTTTATGAATATTGTAGTTCCTTTTCTGCTATATTTATTTTTCCATCTCAAGTAAATTGTACAGTTCGGTTCAGTGTGAATATATCCTAATTTCGCTTGGAGCTTTATTTCTCATCCATTGGGGGAAGTACAGGAGTGGCCATATAGTAGCCCCATCTGAATAATGTAAAATATGGATAATAAAGGATACATGCATATGGCGCATCGATACTTCCCATCGGTGTTTACCGCGAACGTACCCACTTCCCGTTTCTCAAACTTTGAGTCTTGGACCAGTCCGCCAAGTTTGTGTCGTACCGTGTCGCGAACGCGAAGTTTTCTGTTGATCGGTCCACGGTACGCACCGCAGTCCATAATCACGCGCTTGCTTGTCTCCTTTCCCAGCCCCACGGAGGCCAGCGCTCGTGGTCCCACCAGAGAAAACGTTTTATCATAACGTCCTCCTCCCGTCAACCGCCTCCCACACCAAGGACGTTTTATCATAACGCACCCCCTCCCCCCCCCCCCCCCCCCCCCTATTAACGCTCAGCTTGATGCCTTGCTTGATGAACTCCCCCCACCGGTCGCAAGTTTTCAGAGAGCGCCCCCCGCCACCTTGGAAAATTCCTAGATCCTCCCCTGGATATTAAATATTATGCAACTAGTGGTGATCGCAGTATTGACATGCGACAACAACGAATGATTTCCATCCCCTGACACTTGATAAACGTTGTGCATTTTTGGTATCACACGAAGGTGTGTGGTGCACTAGAACAAGGTTCACCTCAGATCAATTGGGCTGACACCATTAGCAGCCAAACGCTAAGCGAGTAATAAAACGTAACTAACTGTACGTAGGCCAATTACCCCGCGCTCAACCAATCACCCATCCTTTCTTATCAAGACGTTCTATAGGTTCATATATATGGACTATATGTTCTTGGCTACTTCGGTGCGATACAAAGTATTAAATCTGGCGGTATATAAATACCACAAGAACAAACACTTCTAGATCATTCACGACCAGAGAAGTGCATTGTGCATTAAGGAGAGATATATCCTGAAATGGCGGCTGAAGTCAACGAGCCGGGTTTCTTTACTCTGGGCCTGGAAGCAGCTGACGCCCCTAGAGACTCCAAAGAATTGAGGCTGAGAATTCGCCGCCTGACGCACTGGTTGCCGAACTTGCCTCTACTGCACCAAACATCAATCATCAATTTGATCGGTACTCTGCAATGCTACGCTGGCGAGAAATGGGAAGCTATTGAGTCCTTTAATGATGTCCTGACGAAGGACTCGGAGGATGTAAATGCTTTAGCCAACCTGGAGGTGGTCTATAGGAGCCTAATGAACACTGCAAAGGCCGATGAATACCTGGAAAAACTGAGGGAAATCGAGCACGACGCCTCCTCTGCCAGCCCGGAGGTGGTGGGGAGGCAAGCGAGATGTCTGGCTGAACAGGGCCATGCGTTGGCCTTTGATGTGTGTTACGTTGCAAAATGTCCGCCCGTTGCAAAATGTCCGCCAGGCAAATATCGTTGCATTATGTCCGCCCAAAAAGCAATTCGTCGTTGCAAAATGTCCGCCCGGAAAATATCGTTGCAATATGTCCGCCCAAAACTCAATTCGTCGTTGCAAAATGTCCGCCCGGCAAATATCGTTGCATTATGTCCGCCCAAAACTCAATTCGTCGTTGCAAAATGTCCGCCGGTATGTCGGTTGGTTCGGTTTTTTCAAAACGAAAATGTAAGATTTTAAAGTCTAATCTCGGTGTGTTCTGTTATTATCTAAATTTTATATGTCGGTCTGAGTTGTTATGACGAATGTTTCCGACATATCTCAATTTGTCTGTTTGTCTACAGGTGTGTGTGTGTGTGTGTGTGCGTCTGCGTGTCACCGACATGGCTCGGTCAAGTTCATTAGCGGGGTATGTAGGTCAAAGCTCAAGGTCACAATATTTTTATTCTGTCCTTAATCATTGGCAGATGGGGCCAATAATTCTGAGAAAAGGTTACTGTGGGGACTGCTCAAACCTGCTTGTGTGAGTGAGCATTGACGGGGAGGAAAGAGAGGGTTGTGACGGTGGGTTGTGTCGATCTGGGCATGTGTCTCCGGGATAGGAACGGTCAATCTGGATACAAGGGGTCAAACCTGGATCACATCTGGGTCTGAGGGTCAAATCTCGATATAAAGAGTCAATCTGGATCTGAAAGGTCAATCTAGATCTGAGGGGTCAATCTGCATTTGATGGTTCAATCTGGATTTAAGAGGTCAAATCTGGATCTGAAAGGTCAATCCGGATCTAAGGGGTCAATCGGGATTTGATAGTTCAATCTGGATTTAAGAGGTCAAATCTGGATCCGAAGGGTCAATTTGGATCTGAGGGGGTATAAAATGGACTTAAGAGGTCAAAGCTGGATCTGAAGGGTCAATTTGGATCTGAGGGGTATAATATGGACCTAAGAGGTCAAATCTGGATCTAAAGGGCCAATCTGGATCTCATAGGTCAAATCCGGATATGTGGGGTCAAACCTGGATCTGAGGGGTAAAATTTGGATTTCAGAGGTCACATCTGGATCTGGGGCGTCAAATCTTGACCTTAGGGGTCAATCTCGATCTGAGGGGTCAATCTCGATCTGAGGGGTCAATCTAAATCTGATGGGTCAATCCGGATCTGAAGGGTCACATCTGGATCTGAAGGGTCAAAATCTGGACTTAAGAGATCACATCTATATCTGATTAATAAAAAAACAATCTGAAGGGCCCTAAGATGATTCATATGAGAAACAAATAAGAATTTGTTTTAATGGGAGTTTTCAGCTCTTATTCCACTATATCACTATAAACGCGTTCGTCAAAGTAGCAAAAGTGAGATCCAGCGGGTTTAATTCTAGGAGCATTGCATCTGAGCGTTATTTAGAAATTCCCCAATGATGTCACAAGATTGACAGGTGAGCTTTGATGCAGTGCGTATAGGCATCTGTCGTCGAGGGCGTGTATTGTTCTCATGGTTGAGTGCTTTTCGTTGAGTTCAAGCCAATCGGCAAAGAGAATCTGAGTCTCAATGTAAAAGCACATGCGTTTGTATTCCCCTTTGACGTCACTTTCCTCGTTCCCAGACATTAACTCGACATGTGCGAAAACAAGTGGAAAAAGTATTTCCTTTTACTAATTGGGGCGTTATAGCTCGATAATATAAGCGTGGAACACAGAAGATTCATATGAGCTAAAGTTGTTTTGGCGTGGCACCAACTGTTTAAGATACTGAGCTAAATGGGCGGCTCATGATATAGTAAGAAATGATAGGTATATAGAGCTGATCATGCGACAAAGACATCATGCAGTGGGCGGACATAATGCAACGACGAATTGAGTTTTGGGCGGACATAATGCAACGATATTTGCCGGGCGGACATTTTGCAACGACGAATTGAGTTTTGGGCGGACATAATGCAACGATATTTTCCGGGCGGACATTTTGCAACGACGAATTGGTTTTTGGGCGGACATAATGCAACGATATTTGCCTGGCGGACATTTTGCAACGGGCGGAGATTTTGCAACGTAACAATGTGACTGCAAACCGCGAAGATGTGAGTAAGAAGGCGTATTCTTACTATGAGAGGGCACTCTTTCTTGGTAGAGATGCCTTCAGTAGCAGCAGTACCCCCCACGACAAACGCGAATACAACCGCACGAGGGCGCTGCAGTACTTTGAACAAACAACACATTGTGAGGGGGGCAAAAATGATCCCGCCACCCACGCGTTGTATGGCGATTGTCTTCGTGACTTTGGAGAACTAGAAGGTGCACTAAAAATGTACAAAAAAGTGATTGATTACCAACTCCATTCCAAGCCATTGCGTTTCCAGGATTTTTCGAAAATACTACACTCCGATTTCGACGTCAAACGAAAGCGAGGCGAAAATGTGCTTGGTCCAGTTATGCCTGACATGAAGATTTATTACGACAAAATGTGGAGGGAATGTTCTGAAGCGGATGCGAGGAGTGTTGTAGACCATCTAAGACTCAAGGGTTACGGGTTTGAATTAGATCAGTTGTGTGTTAATTCTTCCCGCAGATGGTTTCCAAAGCATCAGGACAGTAAAGAATCCTCAACTTCATCAAGATGAACTTTGTTACAGTAAATGTCTATACCGCACTATATACTTGATGTGTCCTGATTGTTCGGCGATATACACGCTATGGTTAGCCCTCATGACGCCAAATTAACTGTCCCACTGCAGGCTGCGTAGGGCCTAGCCCCAGTTCTGTCAGATAACTACAGTCACCATTATCTTACTCATAAAACATTTGGCTCTCTAAAGACTGAATTGTTTCGTAGATTGTTTCGAAACGAAATGACCAAGACGCATTATTCAATTGTGAACTCCTTAAGAATTAGATATATTCTCGTATCTGTCTTGTGTTTGAATGTGACAAATGCATCGACAATGGCCAAGTTTATGTATCTTAAAGCATCTCCTTTAAAAACTAGCCCACATTGTAACATTGCCTTTATTAAATAAGAACTTTGATAAATGACTTCCATCTGAAATACTTGAAATGTTTCTCATGGACACATAATGATTTTTAACTGCTGTGATGTGATGTGGTGTTTCAGCATTCATGCCTTGTTTGTAGGTTGCGTTGTCAGCGTGAGCATCAGCAAGTATCCATACACCAAGGGCAGCATCGATTTGTACAGATCCACCCGCCATATTATATCTGTACCTGTACAATTGGTGTGGTATTTCATGATTGCCGAGTGGTGAAGGTGTTCGCTATCCATGTGTGGGGCTTTATTGCGCTAAACTGAATATCATAATGTAAGCTTAATCTGTTTTACACTTTTGATAGTGTTGAAAGTACTGTCTGAATTTGTTTGCGGTACCAAGTTATTGGCAACCGTGTGGTACCACGTATATACGGTGTGCGGATTACATCAGCTAGAAACTGAAATCAGGAGAAAAAAACAGTACATTTTAACATTTTTGTGAACCTTAATCAGTCAATTTATTTGAATTCAAAACGAATAATTGTATTATATTTTCTTCCGTTTCTTTTTTATGTAACATCAGGTCTGTGTGTATATATGTTATCGTTCTTGTTCGAGGTGACCCTGCCCGATGGCATCCCTTTAAGGGGAACCTCAGAAAAAAAATGGTGTTTAAATAAAAAAAATAAAAAAATAAAAACGAGAATCCGTCAATGCTGGATTTAATATGTACCTAAAACATCTTCTAAGCGCCTGTTAATTCTTGCCGATATACGCCGATATACGTGTAACACAAACGCAATCCATCTTCCTTCCTATGGTAAAGGATGCCTACCAAGGTCGAGACATGGTGTAATTTTCACATTTGCCTGATCATATCGACAGATATATATGCATGATTCTAATTTCGTTAATTTCGTGGGGTGCATGCACAATTAAAATAATCTAATAATCTTATGATTTGTCTTTGTTAGAGTATTGATTTGCATTGAAATTCACTTTGGTATTGTAGTCGCAACGCCCATGGTAACAGTTCAAACAACATGTATAGGCACTTAAAGGAGAATACGCATGCACAAAACACATTCATAGTCGTAATTTTGCATAAACACATTCGAAGTTACTTACTACTTATAGCTACTAGATGGCTGTTAGCGCTCATTGAAGGCTAGATATATGCACACACTGGACAGACAAAAGATTCGTCTGAATTTCTACGGTGGGAGAAATACATGGATAGTTGTGTTCAAGATCACTTATAACTATTCTATAAAATCACAACCTGTTAGCAAAAACGCTTCTAATTTGTATGTTCCATTATAGGCCTACATGGGCCCCAAAAGGTAGAATTTAAGACTTTGCTGGGTAACCATAGGCTAACTTCCACTCTGTTCTAAAATAGGACTAATTCACCACCAATCAAAAGATTATTTTACCGTCTGTTTAGGCCTTTATAGGTTAATGCCAGTAGACCATACTGCGCGTTCAAAGGTAGATTGCGGGTACATCGCCAAGTGGATAGTTACCTGATTGAATTCGAACTATCAACGAGTCAACGGCAATGTTCCGAAATTTGCGATTACGAATTCCAAATCATGCTAAGTTGATGACTATTTAGTGTTGTAATCCAGCGGTACAATACATCATTGATCAATAACATTGTTGCTCATGCGTTACACAGGATTAATCATCATATATATAACTATATACATACATATATCAGGGGCAGATCCAGGGGAGGGGGGGGGAGCGACCCGGCCCCGGCCCCCCTCTTTAGGGCCGAAATTTATATAAGTTATACTATTTAACATTTGAAAACCCAAACCGCCCCCCCCCTATCCAGCATATCTGGATCCGACCTTGAAACCGGACCCCCCCCCTATTCAGAATTTCTGGATCCGCCCCTGTAATATCAGCATTAAGGTATCAGTACGCCTCACCAAGCACCGCAATCTGTATTGCAGTTACCCAACTTCTCTAATTATCGCCCGTCACTACAGATCGTAGCGCCTCGTATGCTCTTTCAGAAGAACTAGCGGACATCAGCCGTGTCGTGTCTCTGTTCCTACCGTGAATATGCATCACCTGTAATTCACTTTCTCGAATACCGTTAGCAGATGTGTATTTCCCGTCGTTGCGCTGTGATTGGAGCGTAGACGCCCATTGTGACGTCATTGGCGACTCTCGGCGTTTGCGGAGCGCGTGGTCAGTCCGCGGAGATGCGGCGTCTTTGCTTGAGTCCCGTAGTATGGCTGTTGGAGCTTTAGTCGTGATGTCCAACCGGGTGGACTCCGGCTGCAGAGACTGGTACCGGAAGCGAGGTGGCAAAGCAGCCCAGGGACCGGGGTTAACCACCATGATCCTTATGACGCGCCCGTGTGATCCAGACAGGTTGACTGTATCAGAGACACTAAGGTCAGTACTTCGAAGAGTTGAGGCCAGTTATTTCTTAGTGTTGTCTGCGTTGGCCTAATAAATTCGGAGATCACGGCACATTTATACCCCGTGGGGTTGTGACGCTGGTCCAACGTCTGTAGCGTATTCTCACAAGCAGATTATGTCCTTCAGTGTGCCTATCATGTCACTCGAAATCCGGCCTACCCTTTACTTTATATATGTGAGCACCATAGGCTGACAAGGGAAAAGTGAACGATGTGTGTGTGAGGAGGGCGGGGGGGGGGGGGGGGGGCAGATACGAACAAATAAATGTTGACCTCAGAATACTCCATTAATTAAGTTGTGGACGGTTTGCTGGGGTCAAGCCTTTTCTAATCAGCTTCTCTTAAAGTCCATCTCTTGGGGGGGTATTTGTTTCTAAACCACTTTCAAATATACAGTTCTCAGTGGTTACTAAAGCCATTTATCAGATGCAATTATTTTACAATGTCTCTTATGCCATAAATATTAATATCTAAACTCACCAAAATAAACTCAAGCAGCGAACGATCCATTTCCAAACCCCCGCCCAGAGTAGTGATTTGTGACGTCACAAGATGAACCGGTTTGAGTGCGCCTCGCTCGCTTCGACTGCCCGCGCTGTTTGAATGTAGCCTACGTGCGGCAGGGAAGCTCAGATGTTTATTTCGGTTAACATTAACTCATGATGAATATTTTCCACATGTAGATGTAGATAGACCTAGATCAATTACATTAGAGGTGTGTGAATGTTGGTTAGCGCAACATTCGTGACACTGACACTTGCATGACAGAAAACAAACAGATGCAGTGGCCACTGCCTGCCAGTGTGTTGCCAGCCTACGTTTCTTCCCAAAAATGAAAAGGGTGGGCTAGGCTACAGTAGTGGACGGGCCGTCGCGGGGATGTCCGTCGAATCGTAGACATAGAATCTAGATCCAGGGTTAAATAAAATGTATGTACTAAGAGAAGTTGTTCATGCACATCAGAACTTGACAGAAGGGAGAGAGGGCGACATTTATCGGCCTAGCATAAAAAACACACCCAGCGCACTTTTCATCGCGTACTTTTTATAGTAATACTTGTGGACACCCGAACGTTATGGTGTCCGGTTGGGACAAACAACTAAGTAGCTTTTCACTAATGTGCCTGCTGGTCGCCAAATTAATACTTTATATGATTACAAGGCATATTTGCAGGTTTTTGATCTAGATCTCATGATATAATAAGCCTCACTTTTTATCAATGAAGCGTTCGCACTTCTTCCGAAAATACTGTTTTGCGTAGGGCGTTTCGAGGTTTTCAACGTTTACAGTCCCTTAGGCTTAGCAATCTGTCATCATTCGAGGTGGCTCGAAGCGATACGTACGGCGGCAGAATACATGCTCCGGTTGCCTAAATCCTCCACTTCTTCTTTCTCACCCTCACTATCATTATTTCCAAATAATCGTGCGCGTATCGCTGCATCCCGATCGATGCGGAAGGACGCTGACCATCCTATAGACGCCATGCTCAAAGACGCGTTTACCATATTGCGCAACAAAACCGGTTCATCTTGTGACGTCACGAATCAATGAAAAAATTGCCCCTGTCTGTCTTCTACTTTTTTGCGTAGGTATGTGATAAAATGGCTAATATTGTTAATATTCATGGCGAATAAATTCAGTGCGTATGGAATTTCGTTAATATAGTGCAAATGGATCAAATATATGCAAAGTAACATAGGACATAAGAGATGGACTTTAAACCCGTCAAGTTGTTATCCTGACCGATGATGCCCCGATCTTGAACTTGTCTCGTATTACCCAATATATTATACAAGCCATTGGACTCTCACTGAGCCTACATACACTGGTTTCACATACCCCAGTTAAGCCGTAGACCTTTATGCTGCTCAGCTGTAACGCCAATCTCCTTATGTGATTAGCATGCCATGCCTGAGTAGGTCTGACTATACGGCATTCAAAGACATGCTTAGCCCCAAACTCACACCTTGCTGCCTGTTAGAGAAAAACCATCTTGGAACTAAACCAATATGCAAAATGCCTGTGATAAACTGCTGGACTTATTACACTAGTGTCGCATATATGTAGCCTTAAACAGTTGGTGCCACGCCGAAACAACTTTAGCTCATATCTTCCTTCTGTGTGTAACGGCTTCTCTGAAAATGTACGTTCATAGAGCCGGTTGCCGCGGATTTTCACGGTGAACGAGGGGGGGCTTTACCGCCCCCCCCCCCCACAACCAGCAATGCATTAAGTACCCCCCCCCCCCCTTATAAGTTGCAATGTCCAAGTACTATAGGGGATTGTGAGAGAAGTAGCTTTTGAATCTGTTGAAATGCGCGGAGCTTTTGTCCTGTCAATTTCCGCAGCGCCGTCCTGGCGAACGAGTATGCGAATGTATTGAGGAACTTGAGATACAACGGAGCCCCTTGCGGAGTGGGTGGAAAGCAGAGAGTGATTCTGAAATACTTTATAAAGAGCGTTCATCACTTTAAGTGTTCGGGGCATTTAGCGTTAGACTTGTGGTCAGACCTATGTTACTGATAAGTCGTGCAGTGAACGTGAGCAGAACATCGTTGAGGCTACGCATGCCTTATGTAGCGAGTAGTGAAAACTGCAGCTAATGTAGATAACAGAGAAGATAAAATAGAAGAGACACCAAACCCGCAATTATAATCTATGTACATGTGTACATGTTATTTTATTCACAGTAAATGCAAGGCTTGTTCGGCAACGTTCGAAACTTATTATGACATACTGTGTCAGACTAAGTTACAAACTAAACCTAAAAACCTAAAATGTGTCTCATAATGGAACCAATTATATACACCAATAAATACTTAACAATGATACATCTGACATGTGTCTCATAATGGAACCAATTATATACACCAATAAATAATTAACAATAATACATCTGACATGTGTCTCATAACGGAACCAATTATATACACCAATGAATACTTAACAATAATACATCTGACATGGGTCTCATAATGGTATTTTTAAATTGTGCATCTATGCGCATATTGCGGTCCAAGAACATTTTGAAACTAAATTCAGCAAATAAGACTTCGCTTAAATAAGTCCAATCAATACTGATTGAATAACGGCAGTTGCTGAGACCGGAAATATTTCGGAAGTGTACTGTTTCCGTCTTTTACCCGGAGCGGAGTTATATACATTATCGGGGCACGCACTGAACCCAAAGGCTCACAATGTAAACGCGTGTAATATCGCCAGTGGACACTGGGCTCTTATATAATAAAATGAACAAATATAAGTAGACCCAGACGTCCCTATCGACAAAGAATATGTTACCTGTTAGCTATATTACAGTGTAGGTTTGAGACACATGTAGAATACATATTTTGAGATTCAAGCAACGCTTCAAATTTAAAAGAGGAGACGGGATTCAAGCCTGGATGACGTCACGACCTGCGCGACAGCCTGCTCCTGAAAAGATTATTATCTATTATTAGAAACTAAGTATTTTAGTATCTTATCCAACGTTTTATACTGCGCTTAACTTCCAAACAAGGCATAGCGCCACAAGTGAGCAAACGGATATATGTAACTTGAAAATACTTTAGCATGATATAAACACCGTCATTGACTAACTGAATAATATGTAATTTGTAAAAGTTACACTAAAGAACATTTCGCGATACTGCGTCAATTAATTTGTGTAAGCAACACAACTAATAGAACACGTATGGTAATAGGTTAATGAGACATTTTAAGGATTAAACTGGTATAAGTAACACACGCCCATGCGGTCTCCGTTACCTCCACGACAGACAACTAGTGTCCGCCCTTTAGACAATGTCTAGGTTGGCCTTGAACTTGGGCTTGCGGCTGCAGACGATGGCCAGCGTGATGCTGATGGCGACAGCCACCACGACCGGAACCACCACTGCGGCGATCATCGGGCCCTGGACCAACTTCTCACCTGTCACAGATCATTAACTCGTAATGTAATGAATAACAACAGAGATTCAAGAAATTAAGTAAGCAATGATAATAATTAATTTCTTTCTCATTTTAAAAGGAATATAATGTAAGCTTTATATGTATTAGCGAAATAAATGCGACAATATATGACAAAGATAATTATCTATAAAACTATGGATCCATGGCTTGTCGCTGTCGTCTTTAAAGGCCTTCTTACTGAATGTTTACTCACGTTCTGCATTTGTATCCGTATTAATAGTGGTCAGAGATGATTGGGATGTCGGCGCGTGTGGGGTTCCAGCAACAGTCCCTGTGGTTTGTGCTATAGATGAATCCACTGTATCTGTGGTACTTGCCGCAGGTGTTGATTGTACCGTTGTAACGGCTATAGGCGAAGGGCTTCCGGATGGTGCAGTCGGTGAACTGGCTTCCGGCTGACTAACAAAAGGTGTACTTGCGATAGGTTCATCTGTATTGGACGATGTCATAGATGTTGTAGTTCGTCCAATGGACACTGTGCTCTGACTAGCCAAAGGTGTACTTGCGGTAGGTTGGTCTGTATTGGACGATGTCAACGATGTCGTAGTTTTTCCAATGGACACTGTGCTCTGACTAACAAAAGGTGTACTTGCGGTAGGTTCGTCTGTATTGGACGATGTCAACGATGTCGTAGTTTGTCCAATGGACACTGTGCTCTGACTAACAAAAGGTGTACTTGGGGTAGCTTCTTCTGTATTGGACGATGTCAACGATGTCGTAGTTTTTCCAATGGACACTCTGCTCTGACTAACAAAAGGTGTACTTGCGGTAGGTTCGTCTGTATTGGACGATGTCAACGATGTTCTAGTTTTTCCAATGGACACTGTGCTCTCACTAACAAAAGGTGTACTTGCGGTAGGTTCGTCTGTATTGGACGATGTCAACGATGTTCTAGTTTGTCCAATGGACACTGTGCTCTGACTAACAAAAGGTGTACTTGGGGTAGCTTCTTCTGTATTGGACGATGTCAACGCTGTTGTAGTTTTTCCAATGGACACTGTGCTCTGACTAACAAAAGGTGTACTTGGGGTAGTTTCTTCTGTATTGGACGATGTCAACGATGTTCTAGTTTGTCCAATGGACACTGTGCTCTGACTACCAAAAGGTGTACTTGTGGTAGCTTCTTCTATATTGGATGATGTCAACGATGTTGTAGTTTGCCCAATGGACATTGTGCTCTGACTAGCAGAGTGTATACGTGGGGTAGTTTCGCCCAAAGTGGACGAACTGAAGGAAGAACCTGTTAAGCCACTTGGGGTTGGGCCTTGAGTGTAAGAAGTAATAGCGGGGGTGGCGACCGTTGTGTCTTCCTGGGTAGTTTGAATGTCCTGCCTTGTGCTTGACGCTGAAAGTATAAAAAACCTGGCTGGTCAGTGCTGAAAATCCACATGTTGTGAAAATGATACTCTAATTCGGAAGCAACGGGTGGTCATATATTGAGCTTTGTTAATACTCGATAATTGTCCGACGGCTAAACAGATGAGTGACAGAGACTGTTCACCATACGCTTGAGTGGCAATTAGGAACTACTGGAATACCTTACCTGGAAGAGAGACTTTTCCCGTAGGCAACACGGACGGCGGCGCTGCGCGATAAAATAGTACTTTTTTACTATGTGTTCAGAGATAAGATGTTACACAATATGTTCAGTCAGGTAATTGTCTTCAGCAATTTTATCGATGCTATTTGATTTGCGCCATGAAGGAGATTCATTTTGCACTAATTACGTTTTCACTCATTCGACCAAGGATCTGTAGATCGCATAGGTAGGCCTAATAATAAACCTGGTGTTCTGGCACTACCATAGGGAAACAGGAACGGTCAGAAATGGCACCACGGATGCGGTCTCTGTTGATCAATGATCACTGTAAGTACAGACGTGTATGCTCCGTAACCAGACCCTTCAGTGACTGCGACGATGGCCACCGGCTAGCCCCAGTTCTGTGACTGTACGGGCAAAAATCTGACATGCCCTGTCAGATTTTTGCCACAGAATTGGGGCTAGCCACCGGCTAGGTCTCTAAGGGCTCGCAACTTGTTCAGCGGCCATTGCGTTGGTCAGAAACGTTGCAAACAGTGTATCTGATGATGAAATGACCCTTTACCGTGGTCTAGCCAATTAATGCATGGACGGGTTACTGACTATTTTATGGTTTACATCTCTTTTACTGAACCCGAGGTCTACTCACCAGGTTCCTCAGTTACCCTCTGAGGACTGCAGTCAGCGCAGGTGATGTCACTGAAATTCCCGCAGTAAAGTCCGTCCTTGTCGAAGTAGGTGTTCTGTGGACATGTCTTCTTCTCGTTGGTGCCGTTCACACAGACGTAGAAGCTGTTACAGGAGTATGGGTCAGGGAGCAGTTGTCCCTCAGTGGTGCAGTCGGGGGCAACAGCACAAGGATCACGTGTTGTACCTGATGTGGGTACATAACAAGTGGGTCATTCAGTTAGGTACCTCTTAGCAACAAGTAGATAATATTGTGTAATCGCTATTGTGCAATCGCTATGACTGTGCCCAGTCGTACCAGTTTGAGTTGTGGCTGCTGTTGGAATATCACTGTTCATTGCCGCCTCTGAGCTCTGACTATGCCCAGTCGTACCAGTTTGAGTTGTGGAAACTAGTAAAGTTGGGCCCGTGTTGGATACGTTGATCGCTGCTGTGCTTACTGTTTACTGTAGTTTCACCCGCAGTTGACGTGCTCCATTGTGATGTACTATGTGTACTTTCATCAGCATTCAATGAACTGGTCGCTGTCGTCCAGGCGGTTGTACCTGTAGCGGTCAAACTTTTAGTGACTGCCGTAGTTCTCGGCGCACTTGCAGTTGTTGGAGTCACAGTCGAAGATATTTCTGATGACACCGAGCTTGTTGGACTTGTATATGATGACGGGGACTCCTGTGTTGTTATTGGTCCTGATCGCAAAGTAATTTCAAAATGAAGAAGTTTGACCAAACACGAGTAATAAAAGGAAAGGTGGCCGCTATGAATATTTAAACTTTTCTATAATTAAATCATGAGTTACCTAAACTATGCAATATCACTTTGTCGCAACCGTTGGCCTTTGACTTTGATATATGGGAGATGTAGATTGCATTTGCCAAATGGAGACATGTATTGGTCAAGTATTAGATATAAAAGCGATTCGCTTGATCAATTGGGATTCTTCTAAATTGAAAGTCCACTGTAATAGACGCAGGTGAATGTCGCACCATTTTGCAATGCGCCCGGTACAAAAAAACTACGTAAATGGCTTATCAAGAATTTAGTTATACATGTCTTACCGTGATAAGTGGTTCCGCCTGTTGTGGGAACTAGTACACCTAGAATCAATGATATTAACAGTAACTAAGACTGAACGTAAACGACTAATTTCTGATAACTATGTGTTTATCATTAGCGTCGATAATATTAATGTAAGTAACATTAATAACAATAAAATTGTTCGGTATCGTAAACGATTTAGTAAATAGTTTAGTACATTTCTGTCAATGTTCTATGCCTCGTGGTTGACCTAAACGTTTAGATACCTTTAGGTTACTTACCAGGATCGTCAGTTGCTATCTGAGGACTGCAGTCAGCACAGGTGATGTCGCTAAAGTTCCCACAGTCAAGGCCGTCCTTGTCGAAATAGGTGTTCGATGGACATTTCTCCTTCTCGTTGGTGCCGTTCACACAGACGTAGAAGCTGTTACAGGAGTAGGGGTCAGGGACCTTTTGCCCCTCGACGGTGCAGTCGGGAGGCACCGCACAGGGATCTCGGGTTGTACCTGATGTGGACATAGAACAAATGAATGATGCAGTGTCGTATTTTTAATCAACGAGTAGACGAGTGTATAATATTTTGTTTGTGTTATGATATGCTCTGAGGAGTTCTACAGATACGAATTGCAAATTATTGTTCTTTTAGCTGTATCATAACACTATCTACTGGTTTGAGACAACAATGTTATCTGAATACGGTAGAAACCTTGCCGTTGTGAATTTCAGTCCAACAAGTGTGATTGTTACTAACCTGTTACATGTTCTTCGATCGTTGTTGATCGAAATGTAGTTTTGGCATCTGTTGAAATGTGGTTATTCACTGCCGTCTCTGAGCTCTGACTGTGCCCGGTCGTACCAGTTTGAGTTGTGGCGACTGTTGAAAGATCACTGTTCATTGCCGTTTCTGAGCTCTGACTGTGCTCAGTCGTAACAGTTTGAGTTGTGGCGACTGGTAAAGTTGGGCCCGTGTTGGATACGCTGATCGCCGCTGTACTTGCTGTAGTTTCACCCGCAGTTGACGTGCTCAATTGTGATGTACTATGTGTACTTTCATCAGCATTCAATGAACTGAGCGCTGTCGTCCTGGCGGTTGTATCCGTAGCGGTCAAACTTTCAGTGATTGTTGTAGTCCTCTGCGCACTTTCAGTTGTTGGAGTCACAGTCGATGATATTTCTGATGACACCGAACTTGTTGGACTTGCATATGATGACGTAGACTCATGTGTTGTACTTGCTACTGAGAGCCAAGAAATTTTAATATGCAGGATCAATTAACGTTAATCTAATACCAGTAGCAAAACGATGGGTGATCTCTATGAATGATTAAACTTATACATCTTTATGTCGTGAATTGACTAAGCTATGCATTGTCATCTTGTCGCAACCGCTGGCCTGCGACTTTATTTTATGGGAGATCTTGTAGATTGCATGCCAAATGGGGACTTGTATTGATCAAGCATTAGATATAAAAGTGACTCACTTGATCAATTTGGGATCTTCTAAATTGAAAGTTTACTGTAATAGTCGCAGGTCAATGTCACAGTATTTACAATGGGCCTCGTACAACAAATTGCGTAAAGGGCTTGTCAAAAACGTAGTTATATATATCTTACCGTGAGACGTGGTTCCGCCTGTTGTAGGAACTGGTTCACCTAGAATCAATGATATTAACAATTACTAAGACTGAACGTAAACGATTAATTTCTGATAACTATGTGTATATCATTAGCGTCGATAATGTTAATCTAAGTAACATTAATAACGGGGAAGTAGTTCGGTATCGTAAACGATTTAGTAAATCGTATATGATGTTGAAATTCATGCAATCCTGATTACTGGTAAACATTTCTGTCAATTTGCTATGCCTCGTGGTTGATCTAAACGTTTGGACACCTTTAGGTTATTTACCAGGATCGTCAGTTACTATCTGAGGACTGCAGTCAGCACAGGTGATGTCACTGAAGTTTCCACAGTAAAGTCCGTCCTTATCGAAGTAGGTGTTCTGTGGGCATTTCTCCTTCTCGTTGGTGCCGTTCACACAGACGTAGAAGCTGTTACAGGAGTATGGATCAGGGACTTTTTGCCCCTCGACGGTGCAGTCGGGAGGCACCGCACAGGGGTCAGGGGTAGCTGGTTAGGAGTAATAAATCGTTTAAAAAGTTTCATTGCAAAGTAGGATATGCCACTATTATAAGTTTCATACTTGTCACTGTGTCAGTGCCGAATCGCTTTCCCACTCCTAATCCTAACCACCCGCTCCGACTAACCACACAAACTGACTGGTGTGTACGCCGGTAGTAGCGTGCATCCGTTTCCAACCTCTGACGGGTTTGTCCCAGTCTGGAGCAGGTGGGGTCGATGTACGTCGAGTACCCGGATATTTCTTTGGCACGTGTTTGCCCAAAACGAATATATTTGCATATAGGGGGCGGGGGGGGGGGCTATGAAGGATGCTTGTAACGTCTCGGAACGAGGACTATACATCTTTGGAAATACGTACACTGCAGTATAACCGAACGCAATTGATATTCGGTTCCAGAAAGTGCTAAAATTATATTGAAGAAGATTTCTTAATCATGAACACCACCACAACGAGCTGGTGAGGCTAAGACGAAAATGCACATTTCGTGCGTAACTTACGTGGGGATTATGAATACGGCTCCTTGACGTTACGACTTTCAGTCAAACCAGAGTCATGATTGTTACTAACCTGTTACATGTTCTTCGATCGTTGTTGATGGAGATGTAGTTATGGCGTCTAATGAGATATCACTGTTCATTGCCGTCTCTGAACTCTGACTGTGCCCAGCGGAACCAGTTTGAGTTATCGCTGCTGTCGAAAGATCTCTGTTCATTGCCGTCTTTGAGCTCTGACTGTTCCCAGGCGTAACAGGTTGAGTTGTGGCGACTGGTAAAGTTGGGCCCGTGTTGGATACGCTAATCGCCGCTGTGCTTGCTGTAGTTTCACCCACAGTTGACGTGCTCAATTGTGATGTACTATGTGTACTTTCATCAGCATTCAATGAACTGAGCGCTGTCGTCCTGGCGGTTGTATCCGTAGCGGTCAAACTTTCAGTGATTGTTGTAGTCCTCTGCGCACTTGCAGTTTTTGGAGTCACAGTCGATAATATTTCTAATGACACCGAGCTTGTTGGACTTGCATATGATGACGTAGACTCCTGTGTTGTACTTGCTACTGAAAACCAAGCAATTTAAATATGTAGGATCAATTAACGTTAATCTAATACCAGTAGCGAAACGAAAGGTGATCTCTATGAATGATTAAACTTATACATCTTTATGTCGTGAGTTGACTAAGCAATGCATTGTCACCTTGTCGCAACCGCTGGCCTGCGACTTTAATATGTGGGAGATATCGTAGATTGCATGCCAAATGGGGACTTGTATTGATCAAGCATTAGATATAAAAGTGACTCACTTGATCAATTTGGGATCTTCTAAATTGAAAGTTTACTGTAATAGTCGCAGGGCAATGTCACAGCATTTACAATGGGCCTCGTACAACAAATTGCGTAAAGGGCTTATCAAAAACGTAGTTATATATATCTTACCGTGAGACGTGGTTCCGCCTGTTGTGGGAACTGGTTCACCTAGAATCAATGATATTAACAATTACTAAGACTGAACGTAAACGATTAATTTCTGATAACTATGTGAATATCATTAGCGTCGATAATGTTAATCTAAGTAACATTAATAACGAGGAAGCAGTTCGGTATCGTAAACGATTTAATAAATAGTGTATGATGTTGAAATGCATGCAATCCTGATTACTGGTAAACATTTCTGTCAATTTGCTATGCCTCGTGGTTGACCTAAACGTTTGGACACCTTTAGGTTATTTACCAGGATCGTCAGTTGCTATCTGAGGACTGCAGTCAGCACAGGTGATGTCACTGAAGTTTCCACAGTAAAGTCCGTCCTTATCGAAGTAGGTGTTCTGTGGGCATTTCTCCTTCTCGTTGGTGCCGTTCACACAGACGTAGAAGCTGTTACAGGAGTATGGGTCAGGGACTTTTTGCCCCTCGACGGTGCAGTCGGGAGGCACCGCACAGGGGTCAGGGGTAGCTGGTTAGGAGTAATAAATCGATTGAAAAGTTTCACTGCAAAGTAGGATATGCCACTATTATAAGTTTCATACTTGTCACTGTGTCAGTGCCGAATCGCTTTCCCACTCCTAATCCTAACCATCCGCTCCCACTAACCACACAAACTGACTGGTGTGTACGCCGGTAGTAGCGTGCATCCGTTTCCAACCTCTGACGTGTCTGTCCCAGTCTGGAGCAGATGAGGTCGATGTACGTCGAGTATCCGGATACTTCTTTGGCACGTGTTTGCCCAAAACGAATATATTTGCATATAGGGGCGATGGAGGGGGGGGGGGGGGGGAGAGGGGCTATGAAGGATGCTTTTAACGTCTCGGAATGAGGATTATACATTTTTGGAAATACGTACACTACAGTATAACCGAACGCAATTTATATTCGGTTTCTTGGTAAGTATAAAAGATACCGGGGTCTGGAAAAAGTCCCACATCGACAGGATTTTGGGAATGTAGAAAATCTCACGATATCGTTCTGGAGGGGGGGGGGGAGGGAGGGGGTTAAAGGTGTGTATAAAAAAGAGGGGTCTTCGCAAGTTGCAGCGTTCAAAAAAGGAAACCCTGGTCCAAAAAGTGAGAGCCCACGAGCGCCCCCCCCCCTCTCCGCCCCAGCCCCCCACCCCTAGAGTCAGCCCCAGGCATACAACACAATACAGCAGACAGACAAACAAGAGACGGCCAGGGCATAAACTATACCAAAGGTCAAGGTGTTACGAAGGTCCGCGTAATGGACGGCCGCGCCCACGCTTGCAGGTCACGCTATGGTTCTGTGAATGAACCAACTATGGCGTGTAAATAAGAGTTACCCAAGCACCCGAGCGAACTGGCTACGCGAGACTCAAGTGCCTCAGAGTGATAGCTGCTTAGTTATCTCGTCTTATCGCCCAATCTTGAGATTAGACGGATTATAAATGCTGCAAAGTACCATGACCGTATCGTACACTGTATGACAATTGGTTTACGTGCCTACGTAGGTGGTTTATGCGATGAGTGGCAGAACACGTAAAATACATCCATTTGGCCTCCTTGTGGGGGGGGGGGGGGGACGCATGACATGATGAGTGATGATGTGTGACGTATGTTAGGTTCACCATTGAGGTGCATATGGTTATATACTATTGTTCAAACTGTTGCTTTGTTCAGTCGTACAACTCCTATTTCAATTTTCACGATTACGTCAACTCGATTATAGTGGCCACCATGCCAATGACTCTGTCATAATGGTGGTCTCCTCGGCCAGGGATTATAATTGTTTCCTTTTAGCTGTATGCTGTATTGTATTGTTGTTTTCCTGGTCGAAATAAATTATGATGATTAATTAGACTCAACTATCATATTATACTATCTACTACTCTACTCGATCCTGCTGCTGGTAGTATTAATAGTTCTATTATTACACCTGATTATACTTTTCCCATTACCGCTACTTATGCAGCTGCGGTTACTTCTAACTGCTGGTCTTATTTCGCCATTACCACTACTCCTAGTGGCAGTATTGCTCCTGGTCTTATTTTACTTCCACCCCACACTACTACCAGTTGGTGGGGGAATATTACTTATACGAACTAGACATTACTGCCACTGGTGTTGTTACATATAACCACCGCTCCTATTTCTACTTTCACCATTACAACTCGGCGTCTATATTACTATTGCTCTAAGGACAACTACCACTACTCACTAATACTACTATTACTATAACGCTGCTGGATAAGCTGAGATCATTAATGTTGTACATGGGTATATTCTCATTATTATTGACCTTACCTCGATGGCGTGATTCCGTGTCAGTATTAAGAGATCCCTTAATGAATGCAGACGTACCTGTTACAGTTCCCGGGTTCAGGTAGCCGACGTCGTAGACTCTCCGCCTCGGAAGGTTCACTCTACACTCTAGACATCGACCCAAAGGCCCGGGGTCGCAACGCAGGATGGCAGTGCTGTGTATGTCGCCTATGACGTCACAAACGTGCCATAGTCGTGACGTGACGTCATGGTCGTTACGACATGTCCGATTGGACGAGCAATTAGTGACGTTTTTTACGTTCGCGACATTCAACGGTCCTGAATGTTCGCACAGCGAGCGATAGCCGCAAAAATCGGTTCCAATTGTCACTTCGCGCCTGCTCCGCCCTCTGTCAGTGGCTTGAAATAATTAAGATAATTTTAAGAGGATAGTTCATATGAATCCACATATGTGACGTATTATAAATTGAAGTACATTCGTATTGCTTAAGCTTCATCATCCATCTTGGGCCACGACAAAGCAACCAATATTTACCAACCTCGTGGAGAGGGTGAAATACAATTTAATTATTACCGCATTCCATTTATCTAACTTATTATAAACTAGATGATATAATGCTCAAACACAAAATATACGCCTTGGGAATAATTTTACCTTCCGCTTGAAATGAGCCACTGGTCTGTCGAAAAATCCATAGACACAGCATAGAAGAGGTAAAGCATATAACAGTCAATACCACGATTTTCACTGGTCTACATGTCTTCCACGTAGCATCACTGTGACTCAGTGAACTCGAGTTGTCCTTTTTACCGAAAGGTTGTGATCGCGTCGAAATATCCTCTGGCATGTTTATGTGTAAAAAGCACAATTTCGAAATGGAGACTACTGGTCGCCTGCCGACTATATAGACATAGGTCGCCACACCGGTGAAACATCAGCCACAACATACCTTCATAAGGACAATTGTGGCTGGACATATTTATAAATAGAAATGGGCGTGGGTGGCATTCCTTAACCACCGAATACGTCAGAGATAGGAGACCGTGAGCTAAAGGGTTCTCAACGATTTGTATAAAAAATAGATGTTGCTATGATAACCCGCCATACTCCGCCAGGTGCGGTAGGAGTTGTAGCGTCATCGTTCCTTCCTCCAGTTTTGGAATGCTGAATACACATAATCTCGATGTGGGCTTGAGAAGAAGGTTAAGTGTTCTGTGGTGTGAGGGGTTAAGTGGTGTCTGTGGGGCCGGGGGGAGGGGGTGTAATACAAAGCCTAACCAATGTGCCGATTCATTAAAGGCGTTATTCATTATACTTTTTGTAGTCAATGGTGAGCAGTCATTGATTAGTAAGTGACATAACTGATAACCCGTTGATGACAGATGCAGCCGCACCCATGCGATAAAGGAGTGCAGCATATAAGGTTTATATTTAGAACAAGACGGTCGTAAAGTAGGGGCGTGTCAATTTTGGTTAATAGCGTTTTATTCCATGCCTCCCATTAATGACCTGTCGGCAGCGACATGTAGTGACAAAGCCCCGTTCATTATTAAATAAAAGGCGAACAAAAATAATGCAGGTCCGTCCAACAAGCCTGAAGAAGGTTGCAACATTTACCACCATAGATAATATATAACCTCCCTGCCCCGGCCCACAACTCAATACGCTCAATTGCCTGTGGAGTTATGAAGGTAGAAAGACCGAGCGCTACTCTGACCGATTGCGGAGATGTGAAGTGAGGGAATCCACCACTAGAAGCGCTTGTTCACATTTGGCACCCGCTCTTAAAGGTCGAAGTACACCTGACGACATCTATCGGCCAACACCAACACTGCCGGGTGACCAACTTTTTTTTTATCACGGGTAGCTGGAATGTATGATAAAGGAATTATGTCTCTATGAATTTGCCTTTGAGTAGACAAATAGTTTTTGTTTGTATAAACTTTATTTGAGGTTGAACCATCTCAAGACAAGTATGGAATCACAGCCAATAACTGATTAGTTTGAGAACAGTTTAAAAGACTGTCAATGTTCGCTGCCGACATGTCACACTGAACAAAGCGTACAACGGTATGTACCAGCTTCCACTGCCATTTTATGTAGGAAATTAAACACGTATTTTTGATTGTATTGGATGGACAACTTGTATATGATGAAGTGACGGTTAATGAAACTTAATTAACCAATTTCTCATGCAGTGTTGTCCTGAATGCATGTCATGAGACGCTGCTTTCACATGCGTGTATTTGGAAGTGCCCATACAATCACTAGGCGTGTTCGTTGATAAGAACTTAAAAATAAGATAGCAATAACAAATTATTTCATATGTGATGTTTTTGTGACAAGTCATGATACATGGGCAGTGCACGAACTCTTGTAAAGCGAAGAGCTCCCTCTTGGGCGTACCTGGTTGCTATGATCACACGACTGCGGTCAGATTCATGTTGAAAAAACACTGTATACCTGCCCGAACCCCACCCAATTGACGAGCGGATGTATTTTTCTTCAACCATCTGGTAAGGACTCCTCCCTCGTTTTTCTTTTGGTTTGGTCCACACCCTCTTTTTATCAGAGATGGGCTCAACCTCCGCCCCCCCCTCCCCCCTCCCCTATCCCCTATCAAGACGGTTTTCAATATCCTGGATCCACCCTTACACGCGGTCTGCCAACTCAACAGACCCGCTGTCGGACTATTAATTATGTTGGTGCGATGATCGCATGCTACAACAATGGTGACAGGGACCCCATTGTCACAGTTTGAGACACTTTAAGCCCAAGTGGTCACGAACGCCGAGGCGGCGAACGACACGCGGCTTGGCTAATCAAGTGATAGCTTCTCGCGGAGACGAAGTGGTCGTTGATGTCAATAGGCGCCACTGATAACCTCCATACTAATAGCCTAGATGTATGTGCCTTTTTCGTTATGTATTCCGTTTTTAACCAAGATTTATACTAATGCTGTGGTGCTACGCCTTCGTAGAATCTCCAGTAATGTGACGTGCCTTTACATCAGTTAATTAAGTCCAAATGTAGATGAGTTGAGTCAACCAAAATCGTAACGCTGAAACCCAAAACAAATTATTCTAGTTATTCTTCCCTTTCAGATTTACGCGGCAAAGTTACGTTTTCTTTGAAAAAGTGATAAGCTTAGGAGCAACGTATTGTTTCTTGCGTTATCGTGTGTTTTTATTCAACAGTAAATACTGTAAATCGAGCAATCGAGAAAAATGAATGTATCGAAGTAAGGTAAAGCATAGCGCTTACCCCAAAGTGTTTTTACCCCATACCACTAAAGTCTCTCCCCACGCAAGGTTAGCTTCCGTCCCTAGTTAGTCCCAAGAATGCGGCCATAGAGCGCAGATATAGCTCAATATAAATCTTCGCCAGCGTCCTTCTGCACAAACACTGCACGTACAGGAGAACATTTTGAGCTTGAATTTTACAAGTACGATAAGCACTCAAATCAAAACAGCTTTCGTGTATCTCTGAGAATGCAAACTACAAAATATCGTGTCAGAGGCTTTTATATTAGAAACTATAATAAAAGAAAAAAAAATAGAGATTAAAATGATAGGGGCGCACCTTCGGGTCAGCAACGTTAAAATGCAGTTATTTGTAATTACTGCCGAAGCATCTTCCGATTTTCTTATGATTGTGAGGTCATTAGGACAATGCCACCCCATGACGACCTAGCCACGCAGTGGGGCAAAATTGGGATACGAAGGATACCTCCATAGCTATGGCGAAGGTATTAATGAATCTATGTGTGAACGACTTAACCTAAGTCTTTAAGGTGGCAGGCATGGGTGACACCTATCCATAACGGTATCGCAAAACAAAGCGGTCCTTCTTTCTGACGTCATACAGAGCTGAACACACCCTTTGTGGTCTTTGTTCCCTAGGGCACGTGGAAGTTGACTACGCCCAGTTACTAGCACTATGATTACATGGTGAATGATATCACCAGGCGCCGATGAGGATTCAGACACGGGGGTGAGGTGGGGGGGGGGGGGGGTCTGTTTGATCTGGTCAAGGTGGGGAAGGTGGGGGAGGAGGCAAAGGGTATTTACGTTCCTCGGGAACGGGCTTTTCATTTCACCGTAAACTGGGAATGAGGAAAATAATTCTTCGTGAACTGGGAATAAGATATTAGCCGACCGTCGGGATCAATGATTTTCATTAATCGTGATCTGAGAATTTTAATACTAAATAACCGTGAATTAGAAAATTGCGAATTTTTATCATGTATCCGCCCCTTCCTTGGTATGCGAGGAGTTCTGTATAGAAGTTTTGGGAACACGACGCCCCCTTGCCCCCCTTCACCCCCCCCCCCCTCCACCCCCCCCCCCCCCCCAGGTGTGTCTCTCAAAAAGCATTTACCTGATCCAAGTTAGAAACCACATGCATATTGTTGATATGAAATAGTCTATCGACAGGAGCAATGATGCAGTACACAAGAGCCATCTGTAAGCAGCAATAAAGTGCGCGTGCGCATGCGCATTACGAGGAACTTTCTGGGCCTCCATCGGTTGTAATCCACACGGTTCGATCTCTCTGCGGAGGGCGCTCGCCTATGTTGTAATCCACACGGTTCGATCTCTCTGCGGAGGGCGCTCGCCTATGTTGTAATCCACACGGTTCGATCTCTCTGCGGAGGGCGCTCGGCTATGTTGTAATCCACACGGTTCGATCTCTCTGCGGAGGGCGCTCGCCTATGTTGTAATCCACACGGTTCGATCTCTCCGCGGAGGGCGCTCGCCTATGTTGTAATCCACACGGTTCGATCTCTCCGCGGAGGGCGCTCGCCTATGTTGTAATCCACACGGTTCGATCTCTCCGCGGAGGGCGCTCGCCTATGTTGTAATCCACACGGTTCGATCTCTCCGCGGAGGGCACTCGCCTATGTTGTAATCCACACGGTTCGATCTCTCTGCGGAGGGCGCTCGCCTATGTTGTAATCCACACGGTTCGATCTCTCCGCGGAGGGCGCTCGCCTATGTTGTAATCCACACGGTTCGATCTCTCCGCGGAGGGCGCTCGCCTATGTTGTAATCCACACGGTTCGATCTCTCCGCGGAGGGCGCTCGCCTATGTTGTAATCCACACGGTTCGATCTCTCCGCGGAGGGCGCTCGCCTATGTTGTAATCCACACGGTTCGATCTCTCTGCGGAGGGCGCTCGGCTATGTTGTAATCCACACGGTTCGATCTCTCTGCGGAGGGCGCTCGCCTATGTTGTAATCCACACGGTTCGATCTCTCCGTGGAGGGCGCTCGCCTATGTTGTAATCCACACGGTTCGATCTCTCCGCGGAGGGCGCTCGCCTATGTTGTAATCCACACGGTTCGATCTCTCTGCGGAGGGCGCTCGCCTATGTTGTAATCCACACGGTTCGATCTCTCCGCGGAGGGCGCTCGCCTATGTTGTAATCCACACGGTTCGATCTCTCCGCGGAGGGCGCTCGCCTATGTTGTAATCCACACGGTTCGATCTCTCCGCGGAGGGCGCTCGCCTATGTTGTAATCCACACGGTTCGATCTCTCCGCGGAGGGCGCTCGCCTATGTTGTAATCCACACGGTTCGATCTCTCTGCGGAGGGCGCTCGGCTATGTTGTAATCCACACGGTTCGATCTCTCCGCGGAGGGCGCTCGCCTATGTTGTAATCCACACGGTTCGATCTCTCCGCGGAGGGCGCTCGCCTATGTTGTAATCCACACGGTTCGATCTCTCCGCGGAGGGCGCTCGCCTATGTTGTAATCCACACGGTTCGATCTCTCTGCGGAGGGCGCTCGCCTATGTTGTAATCTACACGGTTCGATCTCTCCGCGGAGGGCGCTCGCCTATGTTGTAATCCACACGGTTCGATCTCTCTGCGGAGGGCGCTCGCCTATGTTGTAATCCACACGGTTCGATCTCTCTGCGGAGGGCGCTCGCCTATGTTGTAATCCACACGGTTCGACCTCTCTGCGGAGGGCGCTCGCCTATGTTAGAATCCACACGGTTCGATCTCTCTGCGGAGGGCGCTCGGCTATGTTGTAATCCACACGGTTCGATCTCGTTGCGGAGGGCGCTCGCCTATGTTGTAATCCACACGGTTCGACCTCTCTGCGGAGGGCGCTCGCCTATGTTGTAATCCACACGGTTCGATCTCTCTGCGGAGGGCGCTCGGCTATGTTGTAATCCACACGGTTCGATCTCGTTGCGGAGGGCGCTTGCCTATGTTGTAATCCACACGGTTCGATCTCTCTGCGGAGGGCGCTCGCCTATGTTGTAATCCACACGGTTCGATCTCTCCGCGGAGGGCGCTCGCCTATGTTGTAATCCACACGGTTCGATCTCTCCGCGGAGGGCGCTCGCCTATGTTGTAATCCACACGGTTCGATCTCTCTGCGGAGGGCGCTCGCCTATGTTGTAATCTACACGGTTCGATCTCTCCGCGGAGGGCGCTCGCCTATGTTGTAATCCACACGGTTCGATCTCTCTGCGGAGGGCGCTCGCCTATGTTGTAATCCACACGGTTCGATCTCTCTGCGGAGGGCGCTCGCCTATGTTGTAATCCACACGGTTCGACCTCTCTGCGGAGGGCGCTCGCCTATGTTAGAATCCACACGGTTCGATCTCTCTGCGGAGGGCGCTCGGCTATGTTGTAATCCACACGGTTCGATCTCGTTGCGGAGGGCGCTCGCCTATGTTGTAATCCACACGGTTCGACCTCTCTGCGGAGGGCGCTCGCCTATGTTGTAATCCACACGGTTCGATCTCTCTGCGGAGGGCGCTCGGCTATGTTGTAATCCACACGGTTCGATCTCGTTGCGGAGGGCGCTTGCCTATGTTGTAATCCACACGGTTCGATCTCTCTGCGGAGGGCGCTCGCCTATGTTGTAATCCACACGGTTCGATCTCTCTGCGGAGGGCGCTCGCCTATGTTGTAATCCACACGGTTCGATCTCTCTGTGGAGGGCGCTCGTCTATGTTGTAATCCACACGGTTCGATCTCTCTGCGGAGGGCGCTCGCCTATGTTCAGCGAAGTTTTGACACATTTGTGTCTGGTCATTCGTTTTTTGCGCTTCTGCTTACAGAATATATAATTTTCGTGTGTTCTTTGTGTAGTAAAAATGGTAACTTATATGTACGGAATGAAGGATGACACCAGGACATCAAAACGTGTCAGCCGTCCTCTTTTATTGTTGCTTTACATATCAGTTCTGTGGGATGAGGAATAACTTTATGAATATTGTAGTTCCTTTTCTGCTATATTTATTTTTCCATCTCAAGTAAATTGTACAGTTCGGTTCAGTGTGAATATATCCTAATTTCGCTTGGAGCTTTATTTCTCATCCATTGGGGGAAGTACAGGAGTGGCCATATAGTAGCCCCATCTGAATAATGTAAAATATGGATAATAAAGGATACATGCATATGGCGCATCGATACTTCCCATCGGTGTTTACCGCGAACGTACCCACTTCCCGTTTCTCAAACTTTGAGTCTTGGACCAGTCCGCCAAGTTTGTGTCATACCGTGTCGCGAACGCGAAGTTTTCTGTTGATCGGTCTACGGTACGCACCGCAGTCCATAGGGCTATACAGTTCTCGCGATCGGGCCGCGAGACTTCAGTTTTGGGGACAAACAAACACACGTGCTCCATGTTGAAGTATATGCAACTATAAGTCAATTTCTTTCCAGGTTTATTCTAACGACTATGAAAACCATTTCACTAAACATGGCTATGGGAGATATACGTTAAAATATTTGGAGACGATGAAGCGCAGAACTTTGGGAATATACAAGGAAAAATCCGTCTTCAGAACACTCGAAAGCTAAAAATAACGTTCTAAATTTGGCCCTGCATCCGGGCTTTTGCAAGTTCCACAAACAGCGAGTGACGTCACAGAGTTTCGCGTGCCTCCGCGGTAACAAAAATGGCGAGAGCAAGTGATCGACTTAACCATTCCACTGTCAAAATGTGCAGTGCATGGAGTAACAGCACACGGATGCGTCATAAAACCAGATGTTAAAGATAAAATAAGACCAGTTGGATGTTTTCGTATCATATTTGGATCACGAAAAGACCAAGTTTCTTAATTTTTGTAAGTTTTCTGTTTGAAGCGTTGCGCCAACGTTGTCACCGGGGAGAATCCGTGTGACGTCATAATGCTTCGTTTTCGCAGGAAATGCAAAAAATCGTTAGTTTCTCAGTCGTATTGTCCCGTCGTAACAAATATTCGTCATTGTGATGGCGCAAACGAATAAAAAATAAGTCGTCTATCCGTTTTGTGAAGCTATGTTTCTTAAATATTCTTAATCATAGCGCTAGGCCTTCCGCAATGGACCCACCCCTCGGCGCCTGGCTTTTGCGCAGGTAGTCTGGTTCCCAGTCTCTCTCTTTGCGTAACATACACGTCACGCCTACGTCACAGATAGGCAGGATACCAGTCTGCGCAGAGATTCTAAACTCGTTCCGAACACGTGCTTCGTTTGTTTGTCCCCAAAATGAGTAAACCGGAAGTCTAAGCGAACGAGACTTTATAGCCCTATTAGGTCGTTCTTCCATGTAAGCCGTCACGGGGACGGCGCAATGATGGGGAATGGGGGAAACGGGCAGCCGCCGTTTTCGTGATCCCAAACAGTCACGAACAAGAGTGTGCACTTCAGTGGGCAGGCAGTGTACACTCAATGCCGGAAGGGCAGATTGCGCACAGGCCATACGGCGGCGTACGGCGCAGATAGATGTTTGGACAGCAGGACACTGGCTTCCAACCTGTCACGTCATGTCGCTTCCTTGTCAGGGTTGGCTGCTGACCTGTCACGTCATGTCGCTTCCTTGCCAGGGTTGGCTTTCGAACTGTCGTGTCCTGTCGTGTCCTTGCCAGGGTTGGGTTTCGAACTGTCGTGTCCTGTCGTGTCCTTGCCAGGGTTGGCTTTCGAACTGTCATGTCATGTCGCTTCAGATGCAGGGACAGGTTGGCTTCCAACCTGTCACGTCATGTCGCTTCCTTGCCAAAGTTGGCTTCCAACCTGTCACGTCATGTCGCTTCCTTGCCAGGGTTGGCTTCCAACCTGTCACGTCATGTCGCTTCCTTGCCAGGGTTGGCTTTCAAACTGTCGTGTCCTGTCGTGTCCTTGCCAGGGTTGGCTTTCGAACTGTCATGTCATGTCGCTTCAGATGCAGGGAAAGGTTGGCTTCCAACCTGTCACGTCGAGTCGCTTCCTTACCAAGGTTGGCTTCTGACCTGTCACGTCATGTCGCTTCCTTGCAAGGGTTGGCTTCTGACCTGTCACGTCATGTCGCTTCCTTGCCAGGGTTGGCTTCTGACCTGTCACGTCATGTCGCTTCCGTACCAAGGTTGGCTTCCAACCTGTCACGTCATGTCGCTTCCTTGCCAAGGTTGGCTTCCAACCTGTCACGTCATGTCGCTTCCTTGCCAGGATTGGCCTCTGACCTATCACGTCATGTCGCTTCCTTGTGCCAGGGTTGGCTTTCCAACTGTCCCTCATACCCCTCTCCAACCATCCACCCCTCACACCAAACCTCATTGGCTTGCTGTCATTCTTGTACTGTTCATCTGTGACTGCACACTCTGTACACTAAGGTACTGTCCATACACATGTCAGTGCTGTATGCCGCTGTACAGATTGTGAGTACATGTTTGTAGACTTTGTATACCTGTTCACTGGCAGGAGTCACTGGCAGGAGTGCCCTCGATTTTCGTGACGGCTTACATGGAAGATGGACTCCCTATTATCACGCGCTTGCTTGTCTCCTTCCCAGGCCCACGGAGGCCAGCGCTCGTGGCCCCACCAGAGAAAACGTTTTATCATAACGTCCTCCTCCCGTCAACCCCCTCCCACACTGAAGACGTTTTATCATAAGGCCCCCCCCCCTTATCAACGCTCAGCTTGATGCCTTGCTTGATGAAGTCCTGCATTTACTCTTCACATTTTGTTGATAAAATAACTTGCGGTTGCTAGCTGCTTTGTTTGACAATGATGTATTTAGACCATTCTTGCATAAAGACAATGTTCGAGTGCAGAAGAAGTACACAAGAGATGCTTTTGAGGGACTTCTTTTGTCAGAATGTTACAGACAGGTTCCCAACTTGAATCTGAACCCTGATTGGCGCTGATTGGCGAAGTCACCTATCGGTGTGGCATATGTGTTAAGAGAAATTTTCAAACTTTGAAATAAATTTGCAGTCTACATGTCCACTAGGAAGAATCAAATAATTGGTGTATTGTGTTTTTTTCCCCAGTCCCTACCAAAAAAGGTAGGAAAACCGATAAATTTGTTGTGATTATAAAATGGTGATCGTAAACTTAGTCAGGCCACATTGCCAGCTGTACGCCCTACTTAGACGCCCTATTGCCCGCTGTATGCGTTATGTTAGTAAAAACGCTAAATGTAGGCTCTATTCAGACTGAATTGCCCGTTATAGGCTCCCTTCGGGCTGAATTGCCCGTTATAGGCTCCCTTTGGGCTGAATTACCCGCTGTATGCACTCTTTAAGCTGAATTTCCCGCTGTATGCACTATTTAAGCTGAATTTCCCGCTGTATGCACTATTTAAGCTGAATTGCTCGTTGTATACAGTATCTAGGCTGAATTGTCCGTCATATACACTATTTAGGCTGAATTGCTCGTTGTATACACTATCTAGGCTGAATTGTCCGTCATATACACTATTTAGGCTGAATTGCTCGTTGTATACAGTATCTAGGCTGAATTGTCCGTCATATACACTATTTAGGCTGAATCACCCGTTATAGCCCCCCTTTAGGCTGAATTACCCGTTGTATATACTATTTAGGCTGAATTGTCCTATTTTAAACTTTAATTGCCCTACTTAGGCTAAGTTACCAGCTCTTGGCCCTATTTGGATTGAATTGCGCTGTAGGCACTATGTCAGTCATATTACGCGGTCAAATTATTGAGTCCTCATCTAGACCTGTTTTTGCTAAAATCCCGACCTGTTTTTTAACAAATCCCGACTGACTACGCCGATTATTAGGCCGTGGATATCTTATTCCATGTTTCGGTGGACTAATCATTAGAGGCTAAGCGAAAAGGCGAGGACGAAACCCATGCCAAAGTCGACTTTGTCCCTTCTTTGACAGGCAGTTTCAAGGTTCTGGCGTTCATATTGAACAAGTGGCGGGCCATTCCAACTCAAAAGTGGCGCGAGTCAATGCCCCCATAGACTTATCATTGGCGGTTAAAGTAATATGTTCTGTAATTTTTGTATTACCAACCTCTTGTCGATGTCAGATAAGTATTCTGTCTTAAATTTAAATCCGGAAAGCCTGTTGGCTATCCGGAGAGAAGCAAATTTGTTCACCGGAACAGAAGTTCGTGGATGTTTTTTTATCCCTGTGCGCCTGTTCGCTGTTCGGTATTCTGTGCGATGTCGACCGCGACTCGCTATGACGTCCGCGCGCGATAAAATAGGCCGCGCAGTTTTATGTTGAAATTCTTGTTTTACAGACTAAACGAGATATAACAAATATGCATCGTAATTTTGACATACATTTAGTCTTGATTCTGAAATGTGAAAAATCTAAGACGGCGCATGTAAGTAGGCTGCTTTAAGTAAGGCATTCTTAGAGATAAATTATCTCTAATTGCTGCACAAATCTTGGATCTGGCTTGCTTTTCTGACTTGTGACTCATTTTCGAATTTGGCAGCATGGAAACGACATTTAGACTGTGTTTGCCGTCTATTTCGCCATGTGAGTTGTACTATATATTATATCACCCCGTGTTGATGGAAGGAATTGATGTAGCCAGTTATCCGGGCTGACTGAGCACATTATTGGCAAACTACAACTTCCATTACAAAATGATTGCTTCGAAAGGACGTCCACGAAAACCCCAGTCTCTTACCGTTGCGCACATTTCTAAAACGTCTGTCAGTGGCATACCTTTGACACTGTCTTTGCCGCGTACCATCCTTCACCAAGGAAAACTATACTGTTTGACGAAGGCACTTCCGACATTGTCGAGAAGACACTTTCGCGGGAATAAGAGATCATAGAGGAATTTTCGCATATTTGTTTCATTTTTTAAATAGTTTTTTTCTCTTTTTGGTCCTAAAGTGACGTTTAGCGCGACGTCACATGACGCATCAGAAATTCTACAGAAATCATCTCCATTAGTATGTGCATGACAGAGGAAAATACAATATATATAGGAGCAAATATGACCTCTGGTTGGCCCAAGGTGTTCGTAATAAGTACTGGTAAAACTTAAATATATGCGCGACGGGCCCGTAAACACGATTATTTGATGATTCTGAAACCATTGGAGAGCCCTTGGCCCCATGTATGACGTCATGGACTGGATGAAAAAAAAAATGGCTACACTAGAGTCCACGGGAAATTTGTCCAACGTCATATATTACGGAAATCACGGTGATCTTGAGCTTTGACCTTGTCCCTTCAAAAACTAATGACATCTGACTGGGTCATATATGGTGGCGTCTACGTGATATGAGGTGACTTCGCCAGTACCGTGAAAACAGATGTCTTCAAACACACAAACATACATACACACAAATCGAGACAAGAACCACGTGACGTCACTCTTCGCCGTAATAACGAGCACACAGATACCAGGGGCGGATCTAGGGGGGAGGGGGGGGGGTTACGGGGGTTGCACCCCCCCCCCTTGGGAACCTGAACATACACTGTTAAAGGCGGCTTCTCCGAGCGCCCCCTCGCCCTCGGTCGCAAGTTTTTCAGAGAGAACCTCCCCCCACCGGTCGCAAGTTTTCAGAGAGCAGCCCCCCCCCCCTTGGCAAATTCCTAGATTCCCTGGATACCGCTGTAAATATTATGCAACCAGTGGTGATTGCGGTATTGACGTGCGACAAAAACGAGTGATTTCCATCCCCTGACTCCTGATAAACGTTGTGCATTGTTTGGTATCACACGAAGGTGTGTGGTTCACCAGAACAAGGTTCACCCCAGATCAATTGGGCTGACATCATTAGCAGCCAAAGGCTAAGCGAGTAATAAAACGTAACTAAATGTACGTAGGCCAAATACCCCGCGCTCAACCAATCGCCGGTCCTTTCTCCTTGGCTCCTCCAGTGTGACACAAAGTATTAAATTTGGCGGTATATAAATACCACAGAACAAACACTTCTAGATCATTCGCGACCAGGGCAGTGCATTGTTCATTAAGGAGAGATATATCCTGAAATGGCGGCTGAAGTCAACGAGCCGGGTTTCTTTACTCTAGGTCTGGAAGCAGCTGACGCTCCTAGAGACTCCAAAGAATTGAGGCTGAGAATTCGCCGCCTGGCGCACTGGTTGCCGAACTTGCCTCTACTGCACCAGACATCAATCATCAATTTGATCGGTACTCTGCAATGCTACGCTGGCGAGAAATGTGAAGCTATTGAATCCTTTAATGATGTCCTGACGAAGGACTCGGACAATGTAAATGCTTTGGCCAACCTGGAGGCGGTCTATAGGAGCTTAATGAACACTGCAATGGCCGATAAATACATGGAGAAACTGAGGGAAATCGAGCACGACGCCTCCTCCACCAGCCCGGAGGTGGTGGGGAGGCAAGCGAGATGTCTGGCTGAACAGGGCCATGCGTTGGCTTTTGATGTGACTGCAAACCACGAAGATGTGAGTAAGAAGGCGTATTCTTACTATGAGAGGGCACTCATTCTTGGTAGAGATGCCTTCAGTAGCAGCGAAATTATAAGCTGTATGTATAACATGGCTTTATTGAAAAGTCGAGGACTATTGAAAGATAAAGTTGACAGTGCTTCGATGGGAGATATGTACAATGAGGTCCTTCATCTGTTAAGTGACATATTACGGAAGATAGAGGGTGCGATGTACCATGCTGACGTCTGGTGTGATGCTGGAAAGCTAATTAGTAAAGTTGCCATGCATAACACCAAATACAAAAGATGGTTAATTGATATGCCCATTTGCATAAATTTTGATGATGTTTCTTATGATGCTACACAATGCTTCGAAAACGCTGTACAGCTGCGTCCACGAGATTCTGATATACGCATCGAGTATGGAAGATGGTTGTGCCGCACAGATAAGTTTGAGGCTGCTATAGAACAGTTTAATTTCTCATTGAAAGAAGATCCCAGCGAAGCAAACTGGTATGCATATGCTACCAGAGCTAATACCATCATCCAGGCAGTCAAACGGAAGAAGATGACACCCGATCGTTTGAACGATGCTTACAATGATCAAGTACAAGTTTTGGAGTGGCACTACTGTAACCAGTCGCTGCAAACTCTGGCTAGTATTTGCCATCACCTCGCGATATCGCCGTCTACCCCCGACGACAAACGCGAATACAACCGCACGAGGGCGCTGCAGTACTTTGAACAAGCAACACATTGTGAGGGGGGCGAAAAGAATCCTATTACCCACCGGTTGTATGGCGATTGTCTTCGTGACTTTGGAGAACTAGAAGGTGCACTAAAAATGTACAAAAAAGTGATTGATTACCAACTCCATTCCAAACTATTGCGTTTCAAGGATTTTTCGAAAATACTACGTACCGGTTTCAACGTCAAACGAAAGCGAGGCGAAAATGTGCTTGGTCCAATTATGCCTGACATGAAGATGTATTACGACAAAATGTGGAGGGAATGTTCTGAAGCGGATGCGAGGGGTGTTGTAGACCATCTAAGACTCAAGGGTTACGGGTTTGAATTAGATCAGTTGTCTGTTAATTCTTCTTGCAAATAGTTTCCAAAGCATCAGGACAGTAAATAATCTTCAACTTCATCAAGATGAAATTTGTCACAGTAATTGTCCATACCGCAGTATATACTTGATGTGTCCTGATTGTTTGGCGATATACACGCTATGGTTAGCTCTCATGACGCCAAATAAATTGTGCCACTGCAGGCTGTGTAGGGCCTAGCCCCAGTTCTGTCAGATTTCTGCCTGTCCTACAGCCACAGAACTGTGGCCACGTAGGGCCTACCGCACAGGACCCGGTTCTTTCCAATTTGTGATGTCATAGATTCTGAGACAGCACTAAGACCACACACCGTCACATGTCGTTTAAATGTAGTATAACCACCCAGGGGCCGATCTAGTGGGGGAGGGGGGGAGGGATATGGGTGTTGCACCCTCCCTTGGAAATTTGAGCATACACTGTGAAATTCAGGTTTTTCCGAAAAATTGTTTTTTTTCATCCACCCCCCCCCCCTCCAATGATAAATATTGCATGTGAGTTGTGAACAGACACCCCCCTATTCGCAAAAAATGGGTGAAACCCCGGTCATTTTCACCCCCTCCCCCTGGTCGCAAGTTTCCAGTCCCCCCCCCCGCCCCCCCTCTTCAAAATTCTTAGAAATTCCGCCCCTGGACCCCACCTATTATCTTTACATGTTATTTCACTACGGTTAGTATATGCGTTGTATTAGTATATCGTTAACTGTTTTGTTTTTTTGTCTTGAACAACATTGTTCCAAATGGTTGATGTGCTTCCCTGTAGTGTGCGGTGGCGTAAGGAGGTTAGATTTGTATGATAGCACACAGAACGGTAGATACAGCATTAACCCTCTGTGCCATGGTGGTGGATTTAATGTGTACGTCTTTAATGGGGACAACGAAGTGGATGACAACTGGCAATGGGTGAGAAGTTTTCTGATTTTTAAGGGATCAAGTGTAACTAAATGTTGTTGTAAATGTAATTCATTTAATGTATGAAGCATCTAGACTAATTACGCGTGAATGTCATATGCCCTAAGATGAAGAGTTTGACCACTTTAACGGTTACAGTCAATATATGGGAAGGATATTAGTCCAGAGTACGTCGGAACCCCGCTCCTTTCAAAATCCTGGATCCAGCCTTGTATATTAATGTAACCTGTTGTTTTCCATAAAACTTGTTGATTTAGAGACTCGCCTGTACAGGTTTTTATGTAGTACGCTTTGCCATGTACGATTACACATTCAATATCGATCTCTTATACTGACGCTTAATCGATATTACTCTGTTTCTTCAGATTGTCCCGAGACTATTCTATTCTTTATTTGTTGCTCACTATTTATAACGACAATCGTTATAGCGAGGACAATACGAAGGTCGTGATAATAAAATGATAGGAGTTCTAAATAAGCTTAACTTTCACATGGTAATGGTTTGCTCTGATATCTACTCTGATATCTAATCACGATTGGCGATGGACAATATAACTTGCGTGACATACATATGCTTCATTCGCACCCTGTTTACAATCAAATATACCGAAATTTGATTTTTTGTAACTCTAATGAATAAAACATGGTAAACAGTTCCACTCTTTTTCGTGTTTACTTTTCGTGAAACTGAAAAAAATATAGTGAAATATAAAACACCGAGGAAATTTTTTTAGGGGGGCAGGAGCACGTGTCTTCACTTGAACCTCAGACATGTTGTCATACCTCAGCCCCTCTGTAGTAGTCTTGGGCCTGCCAGTGTAGAAACGACCACCACGACAAATCACTAACCCACTCACTTGTAACCACTCACGAAGGTGAGTGGTTCACCAGAACAAAGTTCACCCCATATCAAATGGGCTGACGCCATCAGAAGCCGAGTGCTAAACGAGTAATAAAACGTGACTAATTGTACGTAGGCCAATGACCCCGCGCTCACCCAATCACCGGTTCTTTCTCCTTGGTTCCTCCAGTGTGACACAAAGTATTAAATCTGGCGGTATATAAATACCACAAGAACAAACACTTCTACATCATTCGCGACCAGAGAAGTGCATTGTGCATTAGGGAGAGATATATCCTGAAATGGCGGCTGAAGTCAACGAGCCGGGTTTCTTTACTCTGGGCCTGGAAGCAGCTGACGCCCCTAGAGACTCCAAAGAATTAAGGCTGAGAATTCGCCGCCTGACGCACTGGTTGCCGAACTTGCCTCTACTGCACCAAACATCAATCATCAATTTGATCGGTACTCTGCAATGCTACGCTGGCGAGAAATGTGAAGCTATTGAATCCTTTAATGATGTCCTGACGAAGGACCCGGACAATGTAAATGCTTTGGCCAACCTGGAGGCGGTCTATAGGAGCCTAATGAACACTGCAAAGGCCGATGAATACATGGAGAAACTGAGTAAAATCGAGCACGACGCCTCCTCCACCAGCCCGGAGGTGGTGGGGAGGCAAGCGAGATGTCTGGCTGAACAGGGCCATGCGTTGGCTTTTGATGTGACTGCAAACCGTGAAGATGTGAGTAAGAAGGCGTATTCTTACTATGAGAGGGCACTCATTCTTGGTAGAGATGCCTTCAGTAGCAGCGAAATCATAAGCTGTATGTATAACATGGCTTTATTGAAAAGTCGAGGACTATTGAAAGATAAAGTTAACAGTGCTTCGATGCGAGAAATGTACAATGAGGTCCTTCATCTGTTCAGTGACATATTACGGAAGATAGAGGGTGCGATGTACCATGCTGACGTCTGGTGTAATGCTGGAAAGCTAATTAGTAAAGCTGCCATACATAACACCAAATACAAAAGATGGTTAATTGATATGCCCACTTGCATAAATTTGGATGATGTTTCTTATGATGCTACACAATGCTTCGAAAAAGCTGCACGGCTGCGCCCACGAGATTCTGATATACGCATCGAGTATGGAAGATGGTTGTGCCGCACAGATAAGTTTGAGGCTGCTCTAGAACAGCTTAATTTCTCATTGAAAGAAGATCCCAGCGAAGCAAACTGGTATGCATATTCCGTCAGAGCTACCACCATCCTCCAAGCAGTCAAATCGAAGAAGATGTCAGACGATTGTTTGAACGATGCTTACAATGATGCAGTAAAAGTTGTCGAGTGGCACTACTGTAGCCAGTCGCTGCAAACTCTGGCTAGTATTTGCCATCACCTCGCGATATCGCCGTCTACCCCCGACGACAAACGCGACGACAACCGCACGAGGGCGCTGCACTACTTTGAAAAAGCAACACATTGTGAGGGGGGCAAAGAGGATCCCGCCATCCACGCGTTGTATGGCCATTGTCTTCGTGACTTTGAAGAACTAGAAGGTGCACTAAAAATGTACAAAAAGGTGATTGATTACCAACTCCATTCCGAGCCATTGCGTTTCAAGAGTTTTTCGAAAGTACTATATACCGGTTTCGACGTCAAACGAAAGCGAGGCGAAAATGTGCTTGGTCCAGTTATGCCTGACATGAAGATTTATTACGACAAAATGTGCAGGGAATGTTCTGAAGCGGATGCGAGGAGTGTTGTAGACCATCTAACCCTCAAGGGCTACGGGGTTGAATTAGGTCAGTTGTGTGTTAATTCTTCCCGCAAATGGTTTCCATAACATCAGGACAGTAGATAATCTTCAACTTCGTCAAGATGAAATTTGTTACAGTAATTGTCTATACCGCAGTATATACTTGATGTGTCCTGATTGTTTGGCGCTTTACACGGTGTAGTTAACCCTCATGACGCCCACTTAACTGTCCTACTGCAGGCTGCGTAGGGCCTAGCCCCTGTTCTGTCAGATTTCTCCCCGTCCTACAGCCACAGAACTGTGGCCACGTAGGGCCTACCGCACAGGACCCGGTTCTTCCCAATTTGTGACGTCATAGATTCTGGGACTAAGACCACACACCGCCACATGTCGTTTAAATGTAGTATAACCACCCAGGGGGCGATCTAGTGGGGGGGGGGGGTATGGAGGAGGTTGTGGGTGTTGCACCCTCCCTTGGAAATTTGAGCATACACTGTCAAATTCGGGTTTTTCCGAAGAATTGTTTTTGTAGATACACCCCTCCCCCCCCAAATGATAAATACTGCATGTGAGTTGTGAACACCCCCTGCTCCCCTGTTCGCAAAAAAATGGGTGGACCCCCGGTCATTTTCACCCCCTGCCCCCGGGCGCAAGTTTCCAGTCACCTCCCCCCTCCCCCTCTTCAAATGCTTTTTAATTTCGCCCCTGGACCCCACCTATTCTATTTACATGTTATTTCACTGATCCACGGTTAGTATATGCATTGTATTAGTATATCATTAACTCTTATGTTTTTTTGTCTTGAACAACATTGTTCCAAATGGTTGATGTGCTTCCCCGTAATGTGCGGTGGCGTAAGGAGGTTAGATTTGTATGATAGCATACAGAGCGGTAGATACAGCATCAACCGTCTGTGCCATGGTGGTAAATTTAGTGTGTACGTCTTTAATGGGACAACGAAGTGGATGACAAGTGGCAATGAGTTAGAAATTTTCAGACTTTCAAGGGATCAAGTGTATCTAAACGTTGTACATGTAATTAATTTAATGTATGACTAATTAAGCGTGAATATCATATGCCTAAGAGGAAGAGTTTGGCCACTTTAACGGTTACAGTCAATATATGGGAAGGATATTAGTCCAGAGTACGTCGGAACCCCGCTCCTTTCAAAATCCTGGATCCAGCTTTGTATTTCAATGTGACTTTTTGTTGTTCCATGAAACGTGTTGATTTCGAGACTCGCCTGTACAGGGTGTTATGCATTACGCGTTGCCATGTACGATTACTCTGTTACTACACTTTCAATATCGATCTCTTACTGACGCTTATAGTCGACAATAATCAGTTTCCTCGGATTGTCCCGAGACTATTCTATTCTTTATTTGTTGCCCACTTTTTATAACGACAATCGTTATAGCGAGGTCAATACCAAGGTCGTAATAATAAAGTGATAGGAGTTCTAAATAAGCTTAACTTTCACATGGTCATAGTTTGCTCTGATATCTACTCTAATATTTACTCTGATATCTAATCACGATTGGCGATGGACAATATAACTTGCGTGACATAGGCTTCATTCGCACTCTGTTTATAATTAAATATACCGGAATTTGATTTTCTGCAACTGTAATGAATAAAAATTGATGAACAGTTCCATTCTTTATCGTGTTTACTTTACGTGAAACTGAAACAAAATATAATGAAATAAAAAACACCGGAGACAAATTTGTATAACCATTTTTGGGATGTTAATCATATTGTATAACTGAGTATAACTCTCGCAGCAGAGGGCGCAAGCTCCTCACAGTACACTTGAGCCACGTAACTGAATTTGTTCAGCGGAATATCTCGGAATATCTTGGCACTCATTTTATAATTAACGGAGTCACTTCAAGGTATGAGGGGGAGGGGGAGAAGGAGGGGGGGGGGGGTAGGGGGCGGGGCAGGAGCACGTGTCACCACTTGAACCTCAGACATGTTGTCATACCTCAGTCTCTCTGCATTAGTCTTGGGCCGGCCAGTGTGCAAACGATCACCACGAAAAATCAATAACCTCCTCAATCACCTGTCGTCAGTTTGGGAGCCACTACCCCCCTCAATCACCGGTCGTCAGTTTGAGAACGACTACCCTCCTCAATCACCTGTCGTCAGTTTGGGAGCCACTACCCCCCTTCAATCACCGGTCGTCAGTTTGGGAGCCACTACCCCCCTTCAATCACCGGTCGTCAGTTTGGGAGCCACTACCCCCCTTCAATCACCGGTCGTCAGTTTGGGAGCCACTATCCCCCTCAATCATCTGTCGTCAGTTTGGGAGCCACTACCCCCCTTCAATCACCGGTCGTCAGTTTGGGAGCCACTACCCCCCTTCAATCACCGGTCGTCAGTTTGGGAGCCACTACCCCCCTCACTCACCTGTCGTCAGTTTGGGAGCCACTACCCCCCTCACTCACCTCTCGTCAGTTTGGGAGCCACTACCCCCCTCAATCACCTGTCGTCAGTTTGGGAGCCACTACCCTCCTCAATCACCGGTCGTCAGTTTGGGAGCCACTACCCCCCTCAATCACCTGTCGTCAGTTTGGGAGCCACTACCCCCTTCAATCACCGGTCGTCAGTTTGGGAGCCACTACCCCCCTTCAATCACCGGTCGTCAGTTTGGGAGCCACTACCCCGCTCAATCACCTGTCGTCAGTTTGGGAGCCACTACCCCCCTCAATCACCTGTCGTCAGTTTGGGAGCCACTACCCCCCTTCAATCACCGGTCGTCAGTTTGGGGGCCACTACCCCCCTTCAATCACCGGTCGTCAGTTTGGGAGCCACTACCCCCCTTCAATCACCGGTCGTCAGTTTGGGAGCCACTACCCCCCTTCAATCACCGGTCGTCAGTTTAAGAACGACTACCCCCCTCAATCACCGGTCGTCAGTTTGGGAGCCACTACCCCCCTCAATCACCGGTCGTCAGTTTAGGAGCCACTACCCCCCTTCAATCACCGGTCGTCAGTTTGGGAGCCACTACCCCCCTCACTCACCGGTCGTCAGTTTGGGAGCCACTACCCCCTTCAATCACTGGTCGTCAGTTTGGGAGCCACTACCCCCCTCAATCACCGGTCGTCAGTTTGGGAGCCACTACCCTCCTCAATCACCGGTCGTCAGTTTGGGAGCCACTACCCCCTTCAATCACCGGTCGTCAGTTTGGGAGCCACTACCCCCCTTCAATCACCGGTCGTCAGTTTGGGAGCCACTACCCCCCTTCAATCACCGGTCGTCAGTTTGAGAACGACTACCCCCCTCAATCACCGGTCGTCAGTTTGGGGGCCACTACCCCCCTTCAATCACCGGTCGTCAGTTTGAGAACGACTACCCCCCTCAATCACCGGTCGTCAGTTTGGGGGCCACTACCCCCCTTTAATCACCGGTCGTCAGTTTGGGAGCCACTACCCCCCTTCAATCACCGGTCGTCAGTTTGGGAGCCACTACCCCCCTTCAATCACCGGTCGTCAGTTTGAGAACGACTACCCCCCTCAATCACCGGTCGTCAGTTTGGGAGCCACTACCCCCCTCAATCACCGGTCGTCAGTTTGGGAGCCACTACCCCCCTTCAATCACCGGTCGTCAGTTTGGGAGCCACTACCCCCCTCACTCACCGGTCGTCAGTTTGGGAGCCACTACCCCCTTCAATCACTGGTCGTCAGTTTGGGAGCCACTACCCCCCTCAATCACCGGTCGTCAGTTTGGGAGCCACTACCCTCCTCAATCACCGGTCGTCAGTTTGGGAGCCACTACCCCCTTCAATCACCGGTCGTCAGTTTGGGAGCCATTAGCCCCCTTTAATCACCGGTCGTCAGTTTGGGAGCCACTACCCCCCTTCAATCACCGGTCGTCACTTTGGGAGCCACTACCCCCCTCAATCACCTGTCGTCAGTTTGGGAGCCACTACCCCCCTCAATCACCGGTCGTCAGTTTGGGAGCCACTACCCCCCTCAATCACCGGTCGTCAGTTTGGGAGCCACTACCCCCCTTCAATCACCGGTCGTCAGTTTGGGAGCCACTACCCCCCTCACTCACCGGTCGTCAGTTTGGGAGCCACTACCCCCTTCAATCACTGGTCGTCAGTTTGGGAGCCACTACCCCCCTCAATCACCGGTCGTCAGTTTGGGAGCCACTACCCTCCTCAATCACCGGTCGTCAGTTTGGGAGCCACTACCCCCTTCAATCACCGGTCGTCAGTTTGGGAGCCATTAGCCCCCTTTAATCACCGGTCGTCAGTTTGGGAGCCACTACCCCCCTTCAATCACCGGTCGTCAGTTTGAGAACGACTACCCCCCTCAATCACCTGTCGTCAGTTTGGGAGCCACTACCCCCCTCAATCACCTGTCGTCAGTTTGGGAGCCACTACCTCCCTTCAATCACCGGTCGTCAGTTTGGGAGCCACTACCCCCCTTCAATCACCGGTCGTCAGTTTGGGAGCCACTACCCCCTTCAATCACTGGTCGTCAGTTTGGGAGCCACTACCCCCCTCAATCACCGGTCGTCAGTTTGGGAGCCACTACCCTCCTCAATCACCGGTCGTCAGTTTGGGGGCCACTACCCCCCTCAATCACTGGTCGTCAGTTTGGGAGCCACTACCCTCCTCAATCACCGGTCGTCAGTTTGGGAGCCACTACCCCCCTCAATCACCGGTCGTCAGTTTGGGAGCCACTACCCCCCTCAATCACCTGTCGTCAGTTTGGGAGCCACTACCCCCCTTCAATCACCTGTCGTCAGTTTGGGAGCCACTACCCCCCTCCATCACCGGTCGTCAGTTTGGGAGCCACTACCCCCCTCAATCACCTGTCGTCAGTGTGGGAGCCACTACCCCCCTCAATCACCGGTCGTCAGTTTGGGAGCCACTACCCCCCTCAATCACCTGTCGTCAGTGTGGGAGCCACTACCCTCCTCAATCATCGGTCGTCAGTTTGGGAGCCACTACCCTCCTCAATCACCGGTCGTCAGTTTGAGAACGACTACCCCCCTCAATCACCTGTCGTCAGTTTGGGAGCCACTACCCCCCTCAATCACCTGTCGTCAGTTTGGGAGCCACTACCTCCCTTCAATCACCGGTCGTCAGTTTGGGAGCCACTACCCCCCTTCAATCACCGGTCGTCAGTTTGGGAGCCACTACCCCCTTCAATCACTGGTCGTCAGTTTGGGAGCCACTACCCCCCTCAATCACCGGTCGTCAGTTTGGGAGCCACTACCCTCCTCAATCACCGGTCGTCAGTTTGGGGGCCACTGCCCCCCTCAATCACTGGTCGTCAGTTTGGGAGCCACTACCCTCCTCAATTACCGGTCGTCAGTTTGGGAGCCACTACCCCCCTCAATCACCGGTCGTCAGTTTGGGAGCCACTACCCCCCTCAATCACCTGTCGTCAGTTTGGGAGCCACTACCCCCCTTCAATCACCTGTCGTCAGTTTGGGAGCCACTACCCTCCTCAATCACCGGTCGTCAGTTTGGGAGCCACTACCCTCCTCAATCATCGGTCGTCAGTTTGGGAGCCACTACCCTCCTCAATCACCGGTCGTCAGTTTGGGAGCCACTACCCCCCTCAATCACCTGTCGTCAGTTTGGGAGCCACTACCCCCCTCAATCACCGGTCGTCAGTTTGGGAGCCACTACCCCCCTCAATCACCTGTCGTCAGTTTGGGAGCCACTACCCCACTCAATCACCTGTCGTCAGTTTGGGAGCCACTACCCCCCTCAATCACCTGTCGTCAGTTTGGGAGCCACTACTCCCCCTCAATCACCGGTCGTCAGTTTGGGAGCCACTACCCCCCTCAATCACCTGTCGTCAGTTTGGGAGCCACTACCCCCCTCAATCACCTGTCGTCAGTTTGGGAGCCACTACCCCCCTCAATCACCTGTCGTCAGTTTGGGAGCCACTACCCTCCTCAATCACCGGTCGTCAGTTTGGGAGCCACTACCCTCCTCAATCATCGGTCGTCAGTTTGGGAGCCACTACCCTCCTCAATCACCGGTCGTCAGTTTGGGAGCCACTACCCCCCTCAATCACCTGTCGTCAGTTGGGAGCCACTACCCTCCTCAATCACCGGTCGTCAGTTTGGGAGCCACTACCCTCCTCAATCATCGGTCGTCAGTTTGGGAGCCACTACCCTCCTCAATCACCGGTCGTTAGTTTGGGAGCCACTACCCCCCTCAATCACCGGTCGTCAGTTTGGGAGCCACTACCCCCCTCAATCACCTGTCGTCAGTTTGGGAGCCACTACCCTCCTCAATCACCGGTCGTCAGTTTGGGAGCCACTACCCTCCTCACTCACCGGTCGTCAGTTTGGGAGCCACTACCCCCCTCACTCACCTGTCGTCAGTTTGGGAGCCACTACCCCCCTCACTCACCTCTCGTCAGTTTGGGAGCCACTACCCCACTCAATCACCTGTCGTCAGTTTGGGAGCCACTACCCTCCTCAATCACCGGTCGTCAGTTTGGGAGCCACTACCCCCCTCAATCACCTGTCGTCAGTTTGGGAGCCACTACCCCCTTCAATCAGCGGTCGTCAGTTTGGGAGCCACTACCCCGCTTCAATCACCGGTCGTCAGTTTGGGAGCCACTACCCCCCTCACTCACCGGTCGTCAGTTTGGGAGCCACTACCCTCCTCACTCACCTCTCGTCAGTTTGGGAGCCACTACCCCCCTCAATCACCTGTCGTCAGTTTGGGAGCCACTACCCTCCTCAATCACCGGTCGTCAGTTTGGGAGCCACTACCCCCCTCAATCACCTGTCGTCAGTTTGGGAGCCACTACCCCCTTCAATCACCGGTCGTCAGTTTGGGAGCCACTACCCCCCCTCACTCACCGGTCGTCAGTTTGGGAGCCACTACCCCCCCTCAATCATTGGTCGTCAGTTTGGGAGCCACTACCCCCCTCAATCACCGGTCGTCAGTTTGGGAGCCACTACCCCCCTCAATCACCGGTCGTCAGTTTGGGAGCCACTGCCCCCCTCAATCACCTGTCGTCAGTTTGGGAGCCACTACCCCCCTCAATCACCTGTCGTCAGTTTGGGAGCCACTACCCCCCTCAATCACCGGTCGTCAGTTTGGGAGCCACTACCCCCCTCAATCACCGGTCGTCAGTTTGGGAGCCACTACTCCCCTCAATCACCTGTCGTCAGTTTGGGAGCCACTACCCCCCTCAATCACCTGTCGTCAGTTTGGGAGCCACTACCCTCCTCAATCACCGGTCGTCAGTTTGGGAGCCACTACCCCCCTCAATCACCTGTCGTCAGTTTGGGAGCCACTACCCCACTTCAATCACCTGTCGTCAATTTGGGAGCCACTACCCCCCTCACTCACCGGTCGTCAGTTTGGGAGCCACTACCCCCCTCAATCACCTGTCGTCAGTTTGGGAGCCACTACCCCCCTCAATCACCTCTCGTCAGTTTGGGAGCCACTACCCTCCTCAATCACCGGTCGTCAGTTTGGGAGCCACTACCCCCCTCAATCACCGGTCGTCAGTTTGGGTGCCACTACCCTCCTCAATCACCGGTCGTCAGTTTGGGAGCCACTACCCCCCTCAATCACCGGTCGTCAGTTTGGGAGCCACTACCCCCCTCAATCACCTGTCGTCAGTTTGGGAGCCACTACCCCCCTCACTCACCGGTCGTCAGTTTGAGAGCCACTACCCCCCTCAATCACCTGTCGTCAGTTTGGGAGCCACTATCCCCCTCAATCACCGGTCGTCAGTTTGGGAGCCACTATCCCCCTCAATCACCGGTCGTCAGTTTGGGAGCCACTACTCTCCCTCAATCACCGGTCGTCAGTTTGGAAGCCACTACCCCCCTCAATCACGGGTCGTCAGTTTGGGGGCCACTACTCCCCCTCAATCACCGGTCGTCAGTTTAGAAGCCACTACCCCCCTCAATCACCGGTCGTCAGTTTGGGAGCGACTACCCCCGCTTCAATCACCTGTCGTCAGTTTGGGAGCCACTACCCCCCTCAATCACCGGTCGTCAGTTTGGGAGCCACTACACCCCCTCAATCACCGGTCGTCAGTTTGGAAGCCACTACCCCCCTCAATCACCGGTCGTCAGTTTGGGAGCCACTACTCCCCCTCAATCACCGGTCGTCAGTTTGGAAGCCACTACCCCCCTCAATCACCGGTCGTCAGTTTGGAAGCCACTACCCCCCTCAATCACCGGTCGTCAGTTTGGGAGCCACTACCCCCCTCACTAACCGGTCGTCAGTTTGGGAGCCACTACCCCCCTCACTCACCTCTCGTCAGTTTGGGAGCCACTACCCCCCTCAATCACCTGTCGTCAGTTTGGGAGCCACTACCCTCCTCAATCACCGGTCGTCAGTTTGGGAGCCACTACCCCCCTCAATCACCTGTCGTCAGTTTGGGAGCCACTACCCCCTTCAATCACCGGTCGTCTGTTTGGGAGCCACTACCCCCCTTCAATCACCGGTCGTCAGTTTGGGAGCCACTACCCCCCTCACTCACCTGTCGTCAGTTTGGGAGCCACTATCCCCCTCACTCACCTCTCGTCAGTTTGGGAGCCACTACCCCCCTCAATCACCTGTCGTCAGTTTGGGAGCCACTACCCTCCTCAATCACCGGTCGTCAGTTTGGGAGCCACTACCCCCCTCAATCACCTGTCGTCAGTTTGGGAGCCACTACCCCCTTCAATCACCGGTCGTCAGTTTGGGAGCCACTACCCCCCTTCAATCACCTGTCGTCAGTTTGGGAGCCACTACCCCCCTCAATCACCGGTCGTCAGTTTGGGAGCCACTACCCCCCTCAATCACCGGTCGTCAGTTTGGGAGCCACTGCCCCCCTCAATCACCTGTCGTCAGTTTGGGAGCCACTACCCCCCTCAATCACCTGTCGTCAGTTTGGGAGCCACTACCCCCCTCAATCACCGGTCGTCAGTTTGGGAGCCACTACCCCCCTCAATCACCGGTCGTCAGTTTGGGAGCCACTACCCCCCTCAATCACCTGTCGTCAGTTTGGGAGCCACTACCCCCCTCAATCACCTGTCGTCAGTTTGGGAGCCACTACCCTCCTCAATCACCGGTCGTCAGTTTGGGAGCCACTGCCCCCCTCAATCACCTGTCGTCAGTTTGGGAGCCACTACCCCCCTTCAATCACCTGTCGTCAGTTTGGGAGCCACTACCCCCCTCACTCACCGGTCGTCAGTTTGGGAGCCACTACCCCCCTCAATCACCTGTCGTCAGTTTGGGAGCCACTACCCCCCTCAATCACCTGTCGTCAGTTTGGGAGCCACTACCCCCCTCAATCACCGGTCGTCAGTTTGGGAGCCACTGCCCCCCTCAATCACCTGTCGTCAGTTTGGGAGCCACTACCCCCCTTCAATCACCTGTCGTCAGTTTGGGAGCCACTACCCCCCTCAATCACCGGTCGTCAGTATGGGAGCCACTACCCCCCTCAATCACCTGTCGTCAGTTTGGGAGCCACTACCCTCCTCAATCACCGGTCGTCAGTTTGGGAGCCACTACCCCCCTCAATCACCGGTCGTCAGTTTGGGAGCCACTACCCCCCTCAATCACCGGTCGTCAGTTTGGGAGCCACTAACCCCTCAATCACCTGTCGTCAGTTTGGGAGCCACTAACCCCCTCAATCACCTGTCGTCAGTTTGGGAGCCACTACCCTCCTCAATCACCGGTCGTCAGTTTGGGAGCCACTACCCCCCTCAATCACCTGTCGTCAGTTTGGGAGCCACTACCCCCCTCAATCACCTGTCGTCAGTTTGGGAGCCACTACCCCCCTCACTCACGGGTCGTCAGTTTGAGAGCCACTACCCCCCTCAATCACCTGTCGTCAGTTTGGGAGCCACTACTCTCCCTCAATCACCGGTCGTCAGTTTGGAAGCCACTACCCCCCTCAATCACGGGTCGTCAGTTTGGGGGCCACTACTCCCCCTCAATCACCGGTCGTCAGTTTGGAAGCCACTACCCCCCTCAATCACCGGTCGTCAGTTTGGGAGCGACTACCCCCGTCAATCACCTGTCGTCAGTTTGGGAGCCACTACCCCCCTCAATCACCGGTCGTCAGTTTGGGAGCCACTACACCCCCTCAATCACCGGTCGTCAGTTTGGAAGCCACTACCCCCCTCAATCACCGGTCGTCAGTTTGGGAGCCACTACTCCCCCTCAATCACCGGTCGTCAGTTTGGAAGCCACTACCCCCCTCAATCACCGGTCGTCAGTTTGGGAGCCACTACCCCCCTCAATCACCGGTCGTCAGTTTGGGAGCCACTACCCCCCTCACTCACCGGTCGTCAGTTTGGGAGCCACTACCCCCTTCAATCACTGGTCGTCAGTTTGGGAGCCACTACCCCTTCAATCACCGGTCGTCAGTTTGGGAGCCACTACCCCCCTCAATCACCTGTCGTCAGTTTGGGAGCCACTACCCCCCTCAATCACCGGTCGTCAGTTTGGGAGCCACTACCCCCTTCAATCACCGGTCGTCAGTTTGGGAGCCACTACCCCCGTCAATCACCGGTCGTTAGTTTGGAAGCCACTACCCCCCTCACTCACCGGTCGTCATTTGGGAGCCACTACCCCCCCTCAATCACTGGTCGTCAGTTTGGGCGCCACTACGCCCTCAATCACCTGTCGTCAGTTTGGGAGGCACTACCCCCCTTCAATCACCTCTCGTCAGTTTGGGAGCCACTACCCCCCTTCAATCACCGGTCGTCAGTTTGGGAGCCACTACCCCCCTCAATCACCGGTCGTCAGTTTGGGAGCCACTACCCTCCCTCAATCACTGGTCGTCAGTTTGGGAGCCACTACCCCCCTCAATCACCTCTCGTCAGTTTGGGAGCCACTACGCCCTCAATCACCTGTTGTCAGTTTGGGAGGCACTACCCCCCTTCAATCACCTCTCGTCAGTTTGGGAGCCACTACCCCCCTTCAATCACCGGTCGTCAGTTTGGGAGCCACTACCCCCCTCAATCACCGGTCGTCAGTTTGGGAGCCACTACCCTCCTCAATCACCTCTCGTCAGTTTGGGAGCCACTACCCCCGTCAATCACCGGTCGTCAGTTTGGGAGCCACTACCACCACAATCACCGGTCGTCAGTTTGGGAGCCACTACCCCCGTCAATCACCGGTCGTCAGTTTGGGAGCCACTACCCTCCTCAATCACCGGTCGTCAGTTTGGGAGCCACTACCCCCCTCAATCACCGGTCGTCAGTTTGGGAGCCATTACCCCCTTCAATCACCTCTCGTCAGTTTGGGAGCCACTACCCTCCTCAATCACCGGTCGTCAGTTTGGGAGCCACTGCCCCCCTCAATCACCTGTCGTCAGTTTGGGAGCCACTACCCCCCTTCAATCACCTGTCGTCAGTTTGGGAGCCACTACCCCCCTCACTCACCGGTCGTCAGTTTGGGAGCCACTACCCCCCTCAATCACCTGTCGTCAGTTTGGGAGCCACTACCCCCCTCAATCACCTGTCGTCAGTTTGGGAGCCACTACCCCCCTCAATCACCGGTCGTCAGTTTGGGAGCCACTGCCCCCCTCAATCACCTGTCGTCAGTTTGGGAGCCACTACCCCCCTTCAATCACCTGCCGTCAGTTTGGGAGCCACTACCCCCCTCCATCACCGGTCGTCAGTTTGGGAGCCACTACCCCCCTCAATCACCTGTCGTCAGTTTGGGAGCCACTACCGTCCTCAATCACCGGTCGTCAGTTTGGGAGCCACTACCCCCCTCAATCACCGGTCGTCAGTTTGGGAGACACTACCCCCCTCAATCCCCGGTCGTCAGTTTGGGAGCCACTAACCCCTCAATCACCTGTCGTCAGTTTGGAAGCCACTAACCCCCTCAATCACCTGTCGTCAGTTTGGGAGCCACTACCCTCCTCAATCACCGGTCGTCAGTTTGGGAGCCACTACCCCCCTCAATCACCTGTCGTCAGTTTGGGAGCCACTACCCCCCTCAATCACCTGTCGTCAGTTTGGGAGCCACTACCCCCCTCACTCACGGGTCGTCAGTTTGAGAGCCACTTCCCCCCTCACTCACCGGTCGTCAGTTTGGGAGCCACTACCCCCCCTCAATCACTGGTCGTCAGTTTGGGAGCCACTACCCCCTCAATCACCTCTCGTCAGTTTGGGAGCCACTACCCCCCCTCAATCACTGGTCGTCAGTTTGGGAGCCACTACCCCCTCAATCACCTCTCGTCAGTTTGGGAGCCACTACGCCCTCAATCACCTGTCGTCAGTTTGGGAGCCACTACCCCCCTTCAATCACCTCTCGTCAGTTTGGGAGCCACTACCCCCCTTCAATCACCGGTCGTCAGTTTGGGAGCCACTACCCCCCTCAATCACCGGTCGTCAGTTTGGGAGCCACTACCCTCCTCAATCACCTCTCGTCAGTTTGGGAGCCACTACCCCCGTCAATCACCGGTCGTCAGTTTGGGAGCCACTACCCCCACAATCACCGGTCGTCAGTTTGGGAGCCACTACCCCCGTCAATCACCGGTCGTCAGTTTGGGAGCCACTACCCTCCTCCATCACCGGTCGTCAGTTTGGGAGCCACTACCCTCCTTCAATCACCGGTCGTCAGTTTGGGAGCCACTACCCCCTCAATCACCGGTCGTCAGTTTGGGAGCCACTACCCCCTTCAATCACCTCTCGTCAGTTTGGGAGCCACTACCCCCTTCAATCACCTCTCGTCAGTTTGGGAGCCACTACCCCCCTTCAATCACCTCTCGTCAGTTTGGGAGCCACTACCCCCCTTCAATCACCGGTCGTCAGTTTGGGAGCCACTACCCCCACAATCACCGGTCGTCAGTTTGGGAGCCATTACCCCCTGCAATCACCTCTCGTCAGTTTGGGAGCCACTACCCCCCTCAATCACCGGTCGTCAGTTTGGGAGCCACTACCCCCTTCAATCACCTCTCGTCAGTTTGGGAGCCACTACCCCCCTTCAATCACCTCTCGTCAGTTTGGGAGCCACTACCCCCCTTCAATCACCGGTCGTCAGTTTGGGAGCCACTACCCCCACAATCACCGGTCGTCAGTTTGGGAGCCACTACCCCCCTTCAATCACCTCTCGTCAGTTTGGGAGCCACTACCCCCTTCAATCACCTGTCGTCAGTTTGGGAGCCACTACCCCCGTCAATCACCGGTCGTCAGTTTGGGAGCCACTACCCCCGTCAATCACCTCTCGTCAGTTTGGGAGCCACTACCCCCCTTCAATCACCTGTCGTCAGTTTGGGAGCCACTACCCCCCTTCAATCACCTGTCGTCAGTTTGGGAGCCACTGCCCCCGTCAATCACCGGTCATCAGTTTGGGGGCCACTACCCCCCTTCAATCACCTGTCGTCAGTTTGGGAGCCACTACCCCCCTACAATCACCGGTCGTCAGTTTGGGAGCCACTACCCCCCTACAATCACCTGTCGTCAGTTTGGGAGCCACTACCCCCCTACAATCACCGGTCGTCAGTTTGGGAGCCACTACCCCCCTACAATCACCGGTCGTCAGTTTGGGAGCCACTACCCCCCTTCAATCACCTCTCGTCAGTTTGGGAGCCACTACCCCCCGTCAATCACCTCTCGTCAGTTTGGGAGCCACTACCCCCCTTCAATCACCTGTTGTCAGTTTGGGAGCCACTACCCCCCGTCAATCACCTCTCGTCAGTTTGGGAGCCACTACCCCCCTTCAATCACCTGTCGTCAGTTTGGGAGCCACTACCCCCCCTACAATCACCGGTCGTCAGTTTGGGAGCCACTACCCCCACAATCACCGGTCGTCAGTTTGGGAGCCACTATCCCCCTTCAATCACCTCTCGTCAGTTTGGGAGCCACTACCCCCCTCAATCACCGGTCGTCAGTTTGGGAGCCACTACCCCCCTCAATCACCGGTCGTCAGTTTGGGAGCCACTACCCCCGTCAATCACCGGTCGTCAGTTTAGGAGCCACTACCCCCCTCACTCACCTCTCGTCAGTTTGGGAGCCACTACCCCCACAATCACCGGTCGTCAGTTTGGGAGCCACTACCCCCACAATCACCGGTCGTCAGTCTGGGAGCCACTACCCCCCTCAATCACCGGTCGTCAGTTTGGGAGCCACTACCCCCACAATCACCGGTCGTCAGTTTGGGAGCCACTACCCCCACAATCACCTGTCGTCAGTTTAGGAGCCACTACCCCCACAATCACCGGTCGTCAGTTTGGGAGCCACTACCCCTTTTCAATCACCTCTCGTCAGTTTGGGAGCCACTACCCCCCTCAATCACCTGTCGTCAGTTTGGGAGCCACTACCCCCCCTCAATCACCGGTCGTCAGTTTGGGAGCCACTACCCTCCTTCAATCACCGGTCGTCAGTTTGGGAGCCACTACCCCCCTCAATCACCGGTCGTCAGTTTGGGAGCCACTACCCCCGTCAATCACCGGTCGTCAGTTTGGGAGCCACTACCCCCGTCAATCACCTCTCGTCAGTTTGGGAGCCACTACCCCCGTCAATCACCGGTCGTCAGTTTGGGAGCCACTACCCCCACAATCACCGGTCGTCAGTTTAGGAGCCACTACCCCCGTCAATCACCGGTCGTCAGTTTGGGAGCCACTACCCCCACAATCACCGGTCGTCAGTTTAGGAGCCACTACCCCCACAATCATCGGTCGTCAGTTTGGGAGCCACTACCCCCGTCAATCACCGGTCGTCAGTTTGGGAGCCACTACCCCCGTCAATCACCGGTCGTCAGTTTGGGAGCCACTACCCCCCCTCAATCACCGGTCGTCAGTACTTGATGTGAATAGTGGACGTGGTGTTTACGAGTCTGTGAATGTAGGTAAGTTGAAGAAACAGACGTTTTTTGCTGTGGGACAATTTCTTGGCGCGGCGCCGCGCGGAAGTGGGCCACAGTGGTTTTGCCCCATAAGAGAAGACGGTACTTTTCGTCCGAGATAATCATATGGTGAACCCACGCTTTAATTTGCAACGTACGTGCTGTCAGCCGGGGCAAACTCCAATATTCTTGGCACAATGTCAAACTGTTTCTTTCGTTAGCCTTCTTGCTTATGTAAGCGTACTTCGTGGTCTAGTCCCTTAATATTGCTTGAGAGATCCGGAAACCGATGTTGAGACCCAGGCTGGTAACCGGATATGACGTTTTGCACGGTATGGGGTTCCCAAATGCACCAATAGATCTAGAACTAGAGCTAGTGACAGAGTTCACTCTCGTTTACTCGTTTCCACTGTTGCTGTCGCTGGACGATATCTCCCGCCCACCCTCGTGTATTTTGCATCCAACAGACCTACGTGACGCCATATTTGATTCCTCGTGAGCTGTTGACTTTTGACCACTGGTTGCTATAGACATAATAGAGATAATATTTGTTGTGACATATGTTTGTATTTCCCTTCGTATGGGGTATATACACAAATATACGAAGTATGTCTTCAATATTTTGAGACGGTTTTCCCGGGGGTTTACTTTCGATGTAGTAAACTGGTGACCATAGGTAATGGTGGCGCTAGGCAGAGGCGGATCCAGCGGGGGGCCAACCCGGCCCCGCCCCGCCCCCCCCCCCCCCTTTTAGGGCCGAAACTGATACCAGTTAAGACATGAAAAGCGAAACTGGTCAACATATCTGGATCCTACCCTGAAAACGGCCTCCCTCTCCAGCATATCTGGATCAGACTCTCCTAGGGGATGGGGCGGGGGGGGGGGGGGTGGCTGGGGGGTGTAAATTTGGAAAGACGGGGGGGGGGATGAAAATTTGGAAAGACGGGGGTGGGGTGAAACTTCATTGCTTGAGTGGGGTGGATTTAAATTTGGACCCCCTTGGATCCCCCACAAACGTATTTGATCACACTGAACGAATCTTGACATGTAGAGCTTCCGCCAAGCTTCCGCCATCTTGGAATAGCCTCTGTCTCTACGGTCTTCCAACTCCGTGGATGGAAGAGCAGAAGGGAAGTGGAGGGCACAATGATCACACGGCATTCGTCGTCTGGAATACATCTAGCAATAGGGCTTAGCAATACCATCCGGCTACCACACCGAAACACAAGAGGGCCCCAATCCATGTGGTGCTGGGTGTCCTGTTCGGCTCCAGGAGACTGGGGCCATGGGAAGCTGGCAATGCCTGTTTCAACCGTTCAGGTTTTTTATATAGCGACAATATATTCATGCTACCTGGGTCGCGCATAGCCCTGAAACATGCCTCTCTGGGCACGCTCGGTAAACCGGAGCGACAGAGTTTACCGAGCGTGCCCAGAGAGGCATGTTTCAGGGCTAGGTCGCGCTCTTCTGCACGTAGCTTCGCTCCAGAAAACGAATTCGATTTCAGTTTCGGTTCCGGGAAATACCCAGGGATACTTCTGAAGACACGGGTTGTCTACTCGCGCATAGAACTTCGCAACCACTGGCGGGGCTCCCATACGTGTCACAAGCGGGAGAAGCGAGGCTCAGTATATTGGACGGTGTTCATTTCCCCGGACTTATAGCACAATATATGGTCCCATCCCATCCCAACAAACCCTTCCACCCCAGCTGTTTCGCCATTGCTTTAAATTTCGCTTACGTTGGGCTTTCTGTCCGGCTTCCTGGGGTAGAACAAAGGCAGATGTACGGATGACCCCTTTTTTCTCTCAATCCTCGGCGCAGAAAGCTACAATTTCTCTCGATGTGCTCATCTGAGACTAGAGTTTTATCCAAATTGTAGCTCTTGAATATATATTTAAGTTGATCGAAAGTGTTTAGATAAAATTTCAGCTCTTAACTATATATTCCAGTTTATAACGAAAGTGTTCAATTAACCAACCTCCATATACATTGCCATGACTGTCAGTTTGGGCGCCTTTTTTTTTTACAAAAAATGTCTCAATGACCACAAAATCTCGCACTTTTCTGTCGTTCTCCAAATGGCCTAAAACTGGAAGTTGGAAGCTGGCCTGACTTACAGTAATTTGGTTCGTACCGACTGTGAATAAAATGTCACCATAATATGCCTATGGTACTAATGAGCTTCCGTAAGATCCTGTCTCGATCACGCGTGTTCCGTCTTTTGAACTCCGGGTGAGTCAGTCACCTGAATGTGCACCCTGCCAGCAGAGGGAGATCGCTGAGTGTGCAGTATGGAAGGCCTGAGTGCGGTGGCGTTGTGTTTGTGAGACGTCAGAGGGGAGGGGCAGTGGTTGCGTAATACAACGATCTTCGCATCGACCCACAATAATAAGGGTGGGTGGAGATTCGTTATCAGTCGAGAGCAAAGTACGCTGTAACAATACAGACCTCATGGCGCACACTGCTACAACACAGATCTCGTGGCGTACACTGCTACAATATAGACCTGATGGCGTACATTGTTACAATACAGATCTCGTGGCGTACATTGTTACAATACAGATCTCATGGTGTACACTGCTACAGTATGGATCTCGTTTTGTGCAATGTAACATCATAAATCTCGTGGCGGACACTGCTACAATATAGATCTCGTGGGGTGCACTACTACAATATAGATATCGTGGCGTACACTGCTATATACAATGCAAATGTCATGCGGTACACTGCTACGATACAGACCTCATGGCGCACACTGCTACAATACAGATCTCGTGGCGTACACTGCTACAATATAGACCTGATGGCGCACACTGCTACAAAATAGATCTCGTGGCGCACACTGCTACAATACAGATCTCGTGGCGTACACTGTTACAGTACAGATCTCGTGGTGTACACTGTTACAATACAGATCTCGTGGCGTACACTGTTACAATACAGATCTCGTGGCGTACACTGTTACAATACAGATCTCGTGGCGTACATTGTTACAATACAGATCTGATGGCGTACACTGTTACAATACAGATCTCGTGGCGTACACTGTTACAATACAGATCTTGTGGCGTACACTGGGATCTCATGGCGTACACTGCTACAATATAGACCTGATGGCGTACACTGTTACAATACAGATCTCGTGGCGTACATTGTTACAATACAGATCTCATGGCGTACACTGCTACAGTATGGATCTCGTTTTGTGCAATGTAACAACATAGATCTCGTGGCGTACACTGCTACAATACAGATCTCGTGGCGTACACTGCTACAATATAGACCTGATGGCGTACACTGTTACAATACAGATCTCGTGGCGTACACTGGTACAGTATGGTTCTCGTTTTGTGCAATGTAACAACATAGATCTCGTGGCGTACACTGCTACAAAATAGATCTCGTGGCGCACACTGCTACAATACAGATCTCGTGGCGTACACTGCTACAATATAGACCTGATGGCGTACACTGTTACAATACAGATCTCGTGGCGTACACTGTTGCAATGCAGATCTCATGACGTACACTGCTACAGTATGGATCTCGTTTTGTGCAATGTAACAACATAGATCTCGTGGCGTACACTGCTACAATATAGATCTCGTGGAGTGCACTACTACAATATAGATCTCGTGGCGTACACTGTTACAATACAGATCTGATGGCGTACACTGCTACAATATAGATCTCGTGGCGTACACTGCTACAATATAGACATGATGGCGCACACTGCTACAAAATAGATCTCGTGGCGTACACTGTTACAATACAGATCTGATGGCGTACACTGTTACAATACAGATCTGATGGCGTACACTGCTACAATATAGATCTCGTGGAGTGCGCTACTACAATATAGATCTCGTGGCGTACACTGCTACAATATAGATATCGTGGCGTACACTGCTACAATACAGATCCCGTGGCGTACACTACTACAATATAGATATCGTGGCGTACACTGCTACAAAATAGATCTAATGGTGTAGTTGATGTCGCATAAATTGTATTTAATGCATCGTTTACCTCTTCCACAAGTAGGCTACCCTTACCAACCACCTTCCGGAATACGTAATACATTCCTGCAAAGGTGCCGACACAGAACACTTGCAGTTTCGGTTTCGGACCATGACCAATAATAACAAGGTTGGTAGGATTATATAAGGGTCATATCTACCCATAGACGTCGAAGGCTTCACACATCGTTGAGGAATCTCTCACAGTGCACATCTCATACACTGGTTCATCACACTCCAAGAGCATGGACCGCCGTTACGGATGGTTCCGATGCCAGGATTGTAACAAGACCTGGGAAAGCTCTCACGTCTACGTCCAGAAAGGAACAGAAACGGTAGGTTTATGAGCGCTTCATACGTACTACAGACTACGAGGTATATGTAGGCCTACATACAATGCAAACCATATAAAATCAAGAAATAATTGTCAGAGCTGGCCTGTGATAAAAAAATATTTTACATATAAATCTCATCCAGGACGGCATTAGGTGCTTAATTCACGTATTTTCACATTGATGTTTCTCAGGTAAAGTACGGCCAGGAGTGTCAGCATTGCAAGAAGGCATGCTTGCCGTACCGCACTGAGAAGCTCATCTGCTCGATGTGCGGTCTGACAAAGTGCATATGCAGCGCGGCGGACAAACAGGAGCGTCACAGCGACCTCAACAAGGCTCACCGGGCAGACCTGTGTCTCAAGTGCCGGGCCGGCAAACCCTGCCACAATGCGTGAATTTAATAAAGAAAATAAATAAATGCCTCTAATTAGAAAACTACAATTATAATGGAGGCGTTATCGATCGCGTTTCAATCATTTTCAATGTGCTGCCACAAAACAGTGTTGGTTAGAACTCATCCTTGGATCTTCTAATTATTGGTATATTGATCCTCACCTGTTGACGGGGCCGACAAAGGGCCATAGTCAAACGCTACACGCCTGCGCTATGACAAAAACTACGCAAAGAATTGTAAGAGGCAATGTTGCTTCAAGTTGGGTCTGATGTAAGGATGTAATATTTTCCATATGCACAATTTAGTTTATTTATTTTTACCAAAATTGGATTAGGGAAATAAAATTGATGTTTCAATAACTGACTGCATTGTTTGTTGAATGAGATACACTTTCTTGCTCTGCTTGGGCTGTTATGTATGCAGTAAGAAGTCATTCGTCCGCATTCGCAATGCGAATGAAATCTAACTATATCTCTGAATCATAGCGGGAACCGGCGGGGCAGCTAGAAACTTCCGAGTAGTCTTAGAATCACGGATTAGGACCGAAGATTTGATTACAACTGTGCTGAAGGAACATCGCTGTTGCGATCCGTACATCGACCACATAAATTGGTCCGAGATTGAACATGGGAATCTACAATCATCGATCCGCTGCATAACCATTTGAGCTAATCTGGCTACATGGTGATCGCTAAGGATAGAAGTGGGGACACATGGGTAGCTAAAGACAGAAGTGGGGACACATGGGTAGCTAAAGACAGAAGTGTGAGACACATGGGTTGCTAAAGAAGGAAGTGAGAGACACATGGGGGGATAAAGACAGAAGTGGGAGACACATGGGTGGCTAAAGAGAAGTGGGAGACACATGGGTTGCTAAAGACAGAAGTGTGAGACACATGGGTTGCAAAAGACAGAAGTGGGGGACACCTGGGTAGCTAAAGACAGAAGTGTGGACACCTGGGTAGCTAAAGACAGAAGTGTGAGACACATGGGTAGCTAAAGACAGAAGTGTGGACACATGGGTAGCTAAAGACAGAAGTGTGGACACATGGGTAGCTAAAGACAGAAGTGTGGACACATGGGTAGCTAAAGACAGAAGTGGGAGACACATGGGTAGCTAAAAACAGAAGTGTGGACACATGGGTAACTAAAGACAGAAGTGGGATACACAAGGATAGCTAAAGACAGAAGTGTGAGACACATGGGTGGCTAAAGAAGTAAGTGGGGGACACATTGGTGGCTAAAGACAGAATTGGGGGAAACATGGGTGGGTAAAGACAGAAATGGGGGCGATGGGTAGATGAAGATAGAAGTGAGAGACAGATGGGTAGCTAACGACAGACATGGGAGACACATGGGTTGCTAAAGGGAAGTGGGAGACACATGGGTAGATAAAGAGAAATGGGAGACACATGGGTTGCTAAAGAGAAGTGGGAGACACATGGGTAGATAAAGACAGAAGTGAGAGACACATGGGTAGATAAAGACAGAAGTGGGGAACACATGGGTTGCTAAAGACAGAAGTGGGGGACACATGGGTTGCTAAAGACAGAAGTGAGGGACACATGGGTAGCTAAAGACAGAAGTGGGAGACACATGGGTTGCTAAAGACAGAAATGGGAGACACATGGGTAGCTAAAGACAGAAGTGGGGGACACATGGGTTGCTAAAGACAGAAATGGGAGACACATGGGTAGCTAAAGACGGAAGTGGGGGACACATGGGTTGGCCAAAGAGAGAAGTCGGAAACACAATTGTAGGTAGAGACCTCAATGGCAACACCGCATTAGTAATCATAACGCTAACTCTTTCGCGGGTGCTCCTTCCGAAATTAGCCGCCACTTTTGTCAATAAAAGGGTGCCCAACCCGCGTCCCCTGCGGAGACGTCTACTCTGTATCTATCATAATGGCACCGTACGAACACATGGAGCGGAAACGGTCTCAATATTATGTATTTTATATAAGGGGGGCATCTCCGCATGAGGCTGGGCGGGGGGTTGGGGGGGGAGGCATTTCCGTATATGACGCCGGACGCACAGCGGTCTTCTAGTTTTGTTGCATGGCCAAGATCCAACTTTTCTTGAGGTTTTGGGGGGTTAGTTACCAACAATATTTCGTTAAACTGAGAAAATCTTAATTTTAAGTGGCCGTTATTTAGATAATAATCTACGAAACAGTGTTGACCCTCAATCTTTGACGACCCACACCGCGCCGTCGGATTCAATGTCTGATCCTCTCCTTTGGTACTTGAATGCCGAGAGGAAAGACGATATCTTATCCTAGGCAAACACATGGAGAGACACATGTTTTATTAGAGCTTTTTTTTAGTCGTTTATTTGCAATATGAAGATAACTGTGATTCAATGACTGGGATGTAATATGTCTTAGCCACAATCTCTATTTTCAATCATATTATGTATGGCTCACGTGGTATCGCAGAACGCTGTTGGTATTTAACCATAGTTAAACTTATTGTTATCCATCTGCTTGTCAAGTAATCGAGAATGAGAAGTTTTCAGTTCATGATTTTACACAGAACAACCCTAACGAATAGGTTCTTACATCTATTAACATCTATTTTATTATTGTCGACCAGTGAAGTCATTATGGTCAGAATTTATAGCTTTGTTTAGAAATGTCACTGAAGAAGACATTGAGGCATTCATTTCGGCTCACACTGTGATGTTGGGAGTGACAACCTCGCCTTTTTCTCGCCTGTCTAACCATATAAGTATCATTGGAAAAAAATATATCTATCAGTGTAAAACGGCTCATGTTACCCCTATTCTTTGTGGCTTGATAAATTGTATTAAATATTATTACGATATAGAAAAATTTGGAATAACAGAACAATATCGTAGCGAGACAATATTTCTAAGAAAATGGAAACCGGTCATCCCTCTTCTAGCATGATCCCTCTCCTGCACAGTTGTATATTCTGAACAATATAACATGTTTTCTGTCTGTCTGATGTCACAACTTGCTGTACTATTAAGGAAATAAAATGAAAAAAAAAAAAAAAAATCACTAACGGTAGTATCCTTCCCGCTGATTAAATATTCAATACGAATTCTTTGTCACCAAAGTGTGACAGTGTGTCTGTCTTAGGTTGGCGTTAGACCGTGTCGGCCGCCATATGTTGCGATGATAGGCTGCATCGTGAATCCTCGCTGGGTCGACCTCCTGTTTTCTCTTTCCGCCCGTTCGTGATGTCAACTCTCGTCCCGCGGTGGATGGAACTCGCGGTCACGTGACGAGAGGGCGGCTGGGTGTCAGTGGGAAGGGGTGAGCGGCCGGTGCAAGTTCCCCGCACGGTGGCGCTACGCAAGCTCCGCTTTTACCGCTGCTGTCGGCTGGGGTCAAATTTCAAGATTCTTGAAAAACGATCAAATCAGCTGCAATTTGTTCCAAACATTATAATTTTCAAGAATAAAACATAAAAATAACGAGTTTTGTGTATTTAATACAGCAAAAAACGTCTTGTACCATTTCAAAAAAGTTATAATTGTGACTGAAGTCTTTCTTTCCATCACCTGATACGGTGTGTTATTAAGCTTAGGCTGGGTCCCGATACTAATTTGTAGAAATGCGCGGCGCATTTTTCCTATCAATTTGCGCAGCGCCGCCCTGGCGAGCGAGTGTAAACATGCATTGAGGAAGTAGGCGACAACTGAGATATAATGGAGGCCTAGCGGAGTGGTCAGCACTATTTTAGCTGTGAAATTGTCGTATGAACATTCATTACTTTGTCCCGGAGTGTGACGCGATACGGAAAAAAAGATACAAAAAGTTATGGTGGCGTATTTGTGCCACTCGCTATCTCGCATTCTCGCCTGGCACAAAAAGGGCGTGCACGCACTGGGCACTGGGCTATGACCCCGGGCGCGGACTATGGCTCCGGGCTATGGCTGAGGTTGGGGGCTATGGCTCCGTGCACTGGGCTATGACTCCGGGTGCGGAATATGGCTCCGGGCTATGGCTGCGGTACCCTCGCGATCTCGCGTTCTCGCGTTCTCGCGGGCTATGGCTCCTGGCGTGGACTAGGAGAACCACGCCCGGAGCCATAGCCCGGCGACCGGAGGCATAGTCCCGCGCAGGGAGCCATAGTCCCGCGTAGGGAGCCATAGCCCTCAACCGGAGCCATAGCCTGGAGCCATAGTCCCGCGCAGGGAGCCATAGTCCAGTGCACGGAGCCATAGCCCCCAACCGAAGCCATAGCCTGCAGCCGTAGTCCGCGCCCAAAGTCATAGCCCAGTGCTTAGAGCAATCACTCCGGGCGTGGGCAATGGCTCCGGGCGTCGGCAATGGCTCTGGGCGTGGGCAATGGCTACGGGCGTGGGCAATGGCTCCGGACGTGGCCAAAGGCTCCGGGCGTGAGCAATGGCTCCGGGCGTGGGCCATGGCTCTGGGCGTGAGCAATGGCTCCGGGCGTGAGCAATGGCTCCGGGCGTGGGCAATGGCTCCAGGCATCTATAGGCAGGAAAGCGGGGCGGGGGGGTGGGGGGTGGGGGGGGAGTTGGCAAGAGGGTTTGAATTTTGTGCTGGGTTGTCACGTAATTTTACGTACTTACGGGGGGGGCGGGCGGGGAGGGGGCAAGGGGAGGTCGTGTTCCCAGATCACGAAGAATAAATGTCTTTATTCACAGGTCACGATGAAAAAGAGATACGAAGGAAGGGCGGAATCATAATAAAAGATTGGCGATTTCCCGATTCACGGTTTTTTTATATTAAAATTCACGATTAATGAAAATACTTGATCACGATGGTCAGTGATTTTTTCCCATTTTCCAGTTCAGTTGAGGAAAAACCCTTTCCCGAGGAACGAAAATATCCCCCCCTTCCTGACTGAGATGCCGGTCCACGTGTGATTGTTGACAAACGTTCGATCGGGCTACAAGATCTAGGCTAAAACAACTTTTTATGCGAGGTAGACGAACAATTTAAAATTGTCAATTTGGCGTCCGTAAAAGCATATGACCCCCTATGCAGGGGAAACGACCCCTCCCCGTATCTGATCGACGAACTGATCCCTGTGAAACTGGACCAGTTAAAAGGAACGACCCCTCCTCCTCCCCCCCCCCCCCCCCCGCCCACCACAATCAATTAATCCGCGGTCCTCCATTCCAACCCCCAACAGTCCTCCGAAATCATAAGAAGCAAATTAGCCAAAGAGGACCATGAAAAACCAAACGTGTACTCAGGAACTGCCCCCCCCCCCCTCTTCCCCACTCCTCACCCTCCAAACTCAATTAATCCACATTACCTCCAACTCCGCCCCCAACAGTCCTCCGATATATACTGAAACGATATAACATGTACTCTCCCATTATATGAACTTTCTGTCAGATATACAATCTACCATTATTCATTTCGTTTTATATATTATTCTTATATATGATCCCCTGTACTGACATTTCGATGTACCCCCATTTTACAATTGCTATATGTGGTTATGTACCAGTTGTTGTCTTTTGGAATGAATAAATACAAATATAAAAAAAAAGTTGTTCATACATATTAGAAGGGAGGAAGAACGGCATTTATCGGCTTAGCTTAAAAATCACACAGCGCACTAATCGGGTTACATGCATAACATGGTGTCCGGTTGAGACAAACAACTAAGTATCTTTCCCCAATTTGTATGTTGGTCGCCTAATTAATATTGTATATGATTTCCAAGGCACATTTGCAGGTTTTTTAGCGTTTGCACTTCTTCCGAAATTACAGTTTTGCGAAGGGCGTTTTGAGGTTTTCAACTTTTACAGTTCTTTGGGCTTAGAAATCTGAAATTATAAACAATAAATAATTCAGGCACAGGCAACTGAACTGGAGCCGAGCCACGCAGACATATATAACATGGATCTTGTCCGCCGCACATACCTGTAATAATGACCAAGGGAACATCGCCCCACACCCCCCCCCCCCACCCCCCCGCCTTGAAGTGGAACCCCTTGGGTGGAGGGGGTCCACTTCCAAGCGCAAGTCTACGGCAAAGCTTTAGATCTGCGCTTCCAGTCGAGGTGGCTCGAAGCGAAACGTACGGCGGCAGAACACATGCTCCGGTTGCCTAAGTAAATCCCTCGACTTCCTCTTCCTCATCCTCACTATCACTAATTCCAAATAATTGCTGCATCCCGATCGATGCGCATGGACGCTCACCCTCCTATAGAAGCAATTGCTCAAAAGACGTTCATCTTGTGACGTCACGAATCAATGAAAAAAATGCCCCCGTCTATATTTTACTTTTTTGGGTAGGTCTGGGAAAAAATGGCCAATATTGTTAATATTGGTGGCGAATAAATTTAATGCTTATGGAATTTCATTAATGTCGTGCAAATGCATCAAATATTTGCAAAGTAACATAGGACATAAGACATGGACTTTAAAGTCGGGTGATGGCTGTAAATTAAATTATGACGAGCGTGTTACCGGTACAAAAATATGAAGTCGAATTTGAGTCATAAATACATGAGAGGGGTTCCTGTCATGACCAACGCCGTGGTAGGCGGTGATAAACGGGACAGCGGCAGCTAATCTCGCCATAACCAATTATCGCCCAGCAGCACGCAGGTGCGCCCTCTGTAGGGCAGCGGTGCGTCTGACAGAGCGTGCAACTGACACTCTAGCGTCACATGTCACATGAAGGTTTTAAATCCCAGGTACGGCGAGCCCCCAAGGGAATTGAAGAAGCTTGTAGCCACTTGCTTTGTGCTAAGAAGGTTGAGGTGGGGAATTCGTGGTCACAGACATCCGGAGATATGATGCCAAAGGCGGAAGACTTATAGTATTGCAATATGGCTTCCCTTCAGCCTGTCACTACACCTTACGTTGGTCTCCCATGCTAGTGATGGTCACACCTGTACAAATGCCACAATGCGACGCCCTGGCGTTTTCCAAGCTGAGGCTATTCTTTGTCACGAACAGGTACCCTGAAACGCCACAAGAGGATGAAAGGAATACGCTCATTTCTGGTTGACTATTGCAGTGCACGGATCATAAGTTGTATAATTTGTTGCTGGATATGTTTTTGAAATCGAGCAATTTATTCACAATTGGCACACAATTACAATGACATATGACACAAATTACTAGGAGAAAAGAATATAAAACAAATTTAAAGGCCGTTTGAGAACAGTTATACCACTTGACACATCTGGAATGCGCTAGCTTTTGAAAGATAAGGGAAAATTAGATTTTGTATCACTTTCTCGGACAATAAGTAGCAATAGTTAGGCAATAACTAAGCAGCATTATGAATCCAGTACGTTACGTCATATTTGATATTCATGAATACTAGTCGAGGGAATCCCTACATTCTGGTTTTTTTATTGCTGAATATGTGAATGTCGCAGATATTTATTTCTAAACACTGGTTGCTACGGGCATCTAGACTACACTGGACTAGATTATTGAGACTAACAAGAGAGCATGCATTAAGTCTTTAAAGGTATGACAGTGAAGTTTTTTTTGAGAAGTGTATTTTATATCCGCGCCGAATTAAACTTTATTCCACAGTCTAATTGCCTAATATGAAACTTATTTTTCAACGCACTTCAGAGTGACAGTGTGATTTTTGTATTTTTATTATTGTATTATCTTTTTAATATGTAGTATTTATTTGTTTTATATGAACGCCGTGTAATTGTCTTTAACGGTACAAATAAAAAAATTATACTAGCTTGAATTTAAGAGCAACATAATCGAAGATGGCATGTCGTGTTTGCCTAGTGCATGACTATATCTCTGGGTATAGCCATATTGATGGTGCCACCGGGGCAGTCAGCTGGTGCAGTTAACCAACCAGTCTTTGTTGTTACAAGTTGAAATAGCTGGTCCGAATGGTATTTTCTTCTAAGCATTTTGTTCCAGTGTTTAATTGTGACATATTCCCGTTTCGTGTTATCGACACCAAAGGCGTTTATAGTTCAGAAGTGCAAAGCCTTTCTTTTTCTTCTCAATATCTCCATCAAATCCCCCAGTGTAGACCTAGACATCGTCACACTCCTCAGCGTCGAGGCAGGCAAGGCTTGTGTGAAGTATAACGGGGCATGAGCCACCCGGGACCGCACTCCTCTGGTTTTACAGCGCAATGAAGCCTCACAGACCCCGAGCGCAGGGGATGTGTTTTTACAGGAAGACCCTCGGTGGGAAGGTGGCAACGCCCTCCAGCGAGCAAGTTCGCGGGATCGATGGTCGATAAATGAGTCCCCCACATGAAACGAGAATACAGCCGCTTACGACCGCTTTAATGTAGTAGATAGTACAACATTTGCCATTTGAAAAAAGGAGGATATGATGAGGTGGCTGAATAAAAGTAGCATGTGACAAATACAAGATACAGCGGGTAAAACATGAGCGGCACGTGAGTGATTAGCATCGTCCTTCACCTCCCCCTACCCGGCTCCCCTCACCCCTTTACACACTACCGGTGCAGGTTCTATCGATAGCTATATGAAGCAAGTGCAAAGATTCCACCAAAAAGGTCCCCTTTGACAGAAACATAAGTAGCTCAAATTAGAATCATTCCACCTCTTTGAAATTCGACCCCAGTCGCAGCTTTCCGTCGAAGGTGCCTTCAAGGTGTATACTATATATATATATAGTATATATATACACTGGAGGGTGAGGTGTGGAAGTGCGTGTGTGTTCGGGAGGGTGCGGGGGGTGGGAGAGGTGTGTCCTTGGGATCCAGGTTTCACGTGAGTCGAGGCCGTCCAGTGGTGACGAGAGTCCATGCACGAAGGATGATAGCACGCACTGGGCTATGTAAGGGATTTTCATTCTGGGCTTCTTGTTGACCGCAGTTCATACATGACAGCAGCCCGGGTTGGCAGGCAGCAGCAGCAGCAGGCACTCCATCCTATGTGCCGGAGGTGGACAGGCGCTGTTGGCCAGGCATCACTGATGGCTCATGGCCCGTCGAGGCACCCATTTCAGTGAGCGGGCCCACAATCTCCTCGCCTCGCTTCACCGCCAGGATCTGAAACAAAGGACGCCGCGCGATATGACATCAAAGAGCCTATCCCTGGTGGCGTACATGCTACTTGCTACGTTGTTATCACATGCAAGCTGCCTTCAAGGACTGCATTGATCAGAACATCACGCGACACCTCTGTCCAGGCTAGTGTATAGATCCCGGGGCGTCCCTTAATTACATATAATATAGGGTGTCCATGATCATTCATAGCTTTATCGTCAGGCAAAATCACAACTTTCCCAGATATTTAGCAACAAACAAAAAGTTGCCCCCCAAAACGATTTATTGGGCAATTGAAACTAAATAGACTAAGTCTTGCAGCCACGGGACTTCTTAAGGCTACATTGAGCCAAGCATCCTCCATGGATGAAACTTGAAACTTGCCCCTCGGCGTAGTGTTCAATTGGTACCCATGACCTGTTGATCTGCAGCTCAGCCTGCTTACCAACTGAGCTAGGGAGAATCCACCCAGACAGCAGACGAACAGGCTTTGTTAGTTGGGGTGGGGGCCAATATAATGACATTAAGGTTTTCGCTGGGCATTGAAGTTATTTTTTTTTCTTACTTTTGTCGGACCCAGACAGGGTCTTGTAACATAAGACTTTTCCAGTTATATGGAGTATAGGCACGACTATATATGCACCACCAATCGATGGCAGTGGCCTAGTTGGATCGGGCAGAGACAATGAATTGATGTGTCAGGCCGATCTTTTGCACACAAGGCCTAAACTGGGCCAAGGAACCTCCCGGGACGACGAAAAAAGAATAAAACACGCTCCAGGTTAGCTTCCCGGATCCGGATTCGAACCCAAGACCTGATTTATATACTACATGCAATCTATTGCCATGACATAAAGCAAATGATTTTGATGAATACACATTAGAAGACCTCTTAAAGTCGAGTTACTGACGGACAGAACGGCCCGTTGGGAGTCCGTACCTTCGGTATGAAGACGATCCAGGCGGTCAGAGTTGTCCCCGCGATGATGAAGGCCGAAGTAAAGCCGTAAGTCGCATCCACGTTGTTCTCTATCACGTAACCAATGGCAACGCCAAGAACGCTAAACAGCATGATGTTGTAGATACAGGTGCTGATTAACTTGGAGTCGTTCAGCGCCTCCACTTTTATCTGAAGCGACATGGATTCAAGGAACAGATTTCAGCAAAGGAAGTTTATATGTTAGTACCATAGGATTGTATCGTTAAGGTACGATTAATTATTACCTCCCACTTACCCCCGGGCCAGAGTCCACTTACCTTTTATATATCATACATCAGTTCCCACTTACCATCTTGATATCATAGATCAGACCCCACCCCACTTACCACCGGACCAGAGCCCTCTTACCATCTTGATATCATAGACCAGTCCCCACCGCCACTTACCACCTGGCCAGACCCCGCTTACCTTCTTGGTTTCCCAGGCCAGGAAGGCCCCAAATGCTAAGACCAGTCCCTGGACCACATACAGCGCCCCCGTAAAGTACAACTGGTAGCGAGACTCGCACACGTCAATCTGAGGCACGATCTCCACGTAGTCGTCGTCCTTAGAAATCTGAAACACACATAATGTACATACATAACATTCGACCACTTGTTCTCCAAACGTAGACACAAGATCATCCCTCACACATTACATAGTAGAGGTGGATTCTACTCCAAAACTATATGATACCGCAATGCTCTCACTTTATAAAACAAAACTTATATCTAACACTGCCACACATAGTTGGTATCCAAAATTAAGATCCAGGAGAGAGAATTAGCGATAGGGCTATGACTGACAGAAATAATATCAGTCTGAGTTAAATAGTAACCTTCCACTGACCCTGCTTGGTAAGTCCTTGGTGACGACCTTGAAGGGGTCGACCGCCATCCAGATCACCAGGATGAGCATATTGACACCCACAAGGACCAGGATGTAAACAAACAGACGACTATCCTTGATCACCTTAAAAGAAAGAAACATTTCATTGCGACACATTTTTCTAATTTTAGATAACACTGACGATAATGTTTCTAAACAAAAAAAATGTACTTATTCGGGAAGCCGAAATTATCATACATAATTTTCGATAATATGCATGCCAGCTTTTGGGTAAATTAATTCGAAAATGTATTCAGTTTACATATTAAAAAGTAAATGTTAAAGCAATTCGGGTGGTGATGGACTATATATGACACATAGTTTGGTACCTGTATCAATTGTAACACACTCTGGCATCCGAACTCAAAGCTGTAGTAAGGTGAGGTAGACGCAGGCGTATTTATCTAACAGATCACACTATAACTTTTTGGAATTTATGTCCTAAAATTCCCTCGGGCCCTTTAGACTTCAATACACAGCCTTATAGTCATAAATATAGACAATAGCGTTTTGTAGCTTCATATTCCATAAATCAAAGGTTACGTCAGTTCGCTTCACTGACCGTCTTCTGGCCAGTCTTCATTGACGACGTCAGCACCACGTGGACTCTCCAGGTCTTAGAGAAGAGCCCTCCATAGGTCAGCGAGAAACCAAGGATGAAGGTCACCAGACGAACCTTCAACGACAGTGGCATTCATTTCTTGATCATTTAATCAATATATGTAACATGTGTATTATTCTTTTCCGACACGTTAAAAGTACATAGTCATATTCATGGTGATGTAGCTAGCGGACCATGGCAACCGAGGATTGTGGTTCACTGATGACGTCAGAACATAGACACGAGGAAATTTGCTGCCATGGCAACCGAGGATGGTGGCTGACTGATGATGGAGGGAGATAGACACGGAGAGCTTAGCTGACCATGGCAACCGAGGATTGTGGCTGAGTGATGACGTCAGGACATAGACACGAGAAACTTTGCTGGCCATGGCAACCGAGGATTGTGGCTGACTGATGATGGTGATACAGAGACACGGAGAGATTAGCTGGCCATGGCAACCGAGGAGTGTGGCTGACTGATGATAGTGGGAGATAGACGTAAGCAGATGTAACTTACGACGCATATGGATTGTAGACTGAGTGGCGAGTTCTTGGTGTCCACAAAGAACACGGTGGTGTAGGCTAAGATACAGCCTGCCAAGATAGCGTTGTTGATCTTCGGAGCAGACATCTTTATCAAGCTGCGTTGCAAAGCAAAGAAAAATCAGGCGAATCAGCAATCATAGGTATGCTTGTCTAACGCGTATATGAAGTTGAGGGCACAATGTTTTACGTCATCGAAATAGTGTTCTCTGCAAAAGTGTGTGTGTACGTTGTTCCCTTGTTTAACCTATGTGTAAGCATCAAAACTGAACTAAATTATCTACTAATATTTTACGCAAGGCCTCTCACATGGAGTTATATTAAAATGTATTCATAATTTGGTGCTTTCTTCATTCAGGATGAACTTCGTGCCTTTATAGCCGTTATTATTTTAACATGTACGTTCTGGCAATTTTAGTTGGTTTTACTTCAATAATATTGCTATATATGTAAAAGAATTCGTATTCGTAATGAGTGGATCCACGCCCAAAACATGCGATTCATAAAGGTAGTCTACCGTTTATTCCTAAAGGCCACGTTGAAGACGAGAAAGCCGACGGCCGCCAATATACCGACAGCAGTCAGTGTAAATATGGCCGCCAAGATGGCGGTGGACACGTACAGCCGCTCATACGTCACCACGCTTGAGTCACGTGGTACACGGCCCCCTGGTGGCGAGACAAGTACGCGTTAATCAGTCCAAAAGCATTTGTAAATGATACATATACGCACCAGAACATCATTATGTCTTTTGTCCATTTAGGGTCTTGACCTAACAGGCAGATCAATGCTTATGCTGGTGCAGCCAAGGCTGTATACCGTACCTGGCCATTTAAGTCCGCCGTTAACCCACAACACTCGGTCTGTATCAGGTCTGTAGTAGCCAACAACCACACGTTCCTTCCCTGAAACAACGCATGCGCTTGATCAAATACTATTGGAGTCAGTGTAAAAAAGACATTTTAACGACAAAAGGATGAAACCCAGAATCAAATACCATACTACGAGAGCAAGAACTCACCCTGTTGTTGCTCTATAGCGACGAGAATGGAAGGGTTGCCCTCCTCATCAAACTTCATCTTGCCCTGGACCCCCATGAAGTCTGTCTCCTTCACACTCTCCGTGATCAAGTCGGCCATCTCCACGTCATCATACGTAAAGTCAGCCAACGTCTTAGTCGATCCTGTAATACAACGAAGCTAGCTCCTGTAGAAGTGTGTCTAGCTTTTAGTTTCGTATTGTAACATACTACATATATAGAGATTTAATATCCGACATACTTGCCACTCTGCTATGACGCAGGTGTATGATATCAAGTTATAATCGGAAGCCTCCCGTAATTTTATTCCATGGGTGTGTTAAAGGCACTGTGACAAGCCTGCATAGCCCTGCAGAAAAACGTCCCGGAAATTTTAAACTGAACCCTATTATATTTTTGAGATTCCCCTAAAAGGTATGCTGTCCAGCAGGATCATCTGACAAACTGTAGATACGCTAGGCCATCCTTAAATACAGTACTCTTTGTAAGTGCTAACAACCACTTCATGTCCCACCTTAGGGGGGAGTGGGGGGGGGGCAAGGCGTATTTGCGTTCCTGGTGATTGGGCATTACATTTAACCGTGAACTGGGATTGAGCAAAATTATTCTTCGTGAACTGGGAATGGGGTATTGGCCGACCGCCGTGATCAAGCATTTTCTTTAATCGTGAACTGGGAATTTAAATATTAAATAACCGTGAATCGGGAAATCGTCAAGTTAGTATCGTGTATCCGCCTTCCACTGCATGCGGAGGGTTATGCTTTTAATTCATCGTGACCTGGGAATAAAAAAAATTATTCTTCGGGATTTGGGAACGCGACCCCCCCCCCCCCACCCCCCTCCCCTCCTTGCCCCCACCCAACCTTATATAACCCACACACCCTCTGTCTGCTCCAGACGGTATCCTCTCATCGCGCCGGTACATGACTGTTACCAACTTACCCACTAGATGGGAGCACCATTCATCCGCTAACTACGAAAAAGGCACACCAGATGGCGTTACTATATGCGTGCGGTGCCGATACATTCCCATGTACACGTTCACAATTCACAATACATCATTCGTTGGAACTAGTGCCAACCTCTGAGTTGCAGCTTCTCCATCGTTCTGTGCAGCGCCCTGGCCGCCACCCAGCCCGCGTCGAAGAACCCGGTGCTGTAGAACTCGTAGCCGTAAGCCGCCATGTTGGCGGTCCGCTTTCTGTACAGCCGATCGTACTCTTGGAAGGTCAGACCAGAATCGCTGGTGTAGTTGAAGGGGTTCACGAAGCTCTGCCCCAAGTAGAGGGCGCCGTCTATGACTTGGAGAAGCTGCTCCTCGGAACAGGGCACCAGGCTAAACGGGTTCAGATACCATAGCGGTGGGTACCAGGTCGGTAGCAGCCAAACCACCATCGGCTGGAAGAGTTCTGCTCGGTACGCCTGCAGCGAAAGGTTTTCATTGGATTGAATCGGTGTTTAACTACTGTACTAATGTATATCATGTACGTGCGTATGGCTTCCAATGGTAAACAGACTATGTGGCAATTGAGTCAGATACACACGTGAATTACATTAATCTTCCTGTGTCCCCTTAACGAGGTAACACGGTAATCACATCAGAATGAGATTGAGAACAAAGCTTCAAATAATCAAGAATAGCTTTTCATTGGTATCAGTATTTATCTTATAAAAACAGCACTGAATATAGAACACATCGCATGATGGACGAAAACAATGTATTTTTTTGCTTGCTGATTGTGTCGGTTGACTTCACCTGACACATTACTTCCGGTCCAACTTGATCGTAGAAACCAGCTAATATAATGCGCGCATCTTTGTCCTGCAATCAGGAGAGTGAACAGTTGGTGACCTGCCAAACCAAGTTTAGCTCATATAATGCCCAAGGAGTAACATTTTGGATGATCGAACTTAACAGCTTTCTCTCTGAATTTTAAGAGAGGAAAATTACATCTCAAGCAACATAACCCCATGGGATTTCATGCTGAGATTCGGCATAGCTTGAACTCCACAATCGTGAATACATGGAACCATCTCGAAAACTTATGCCTAGGCGGAATAGCATTTGAAACATTTAACAGCGTTTAAAGCTCGCATATTAGTTTGGTGACACCATCACACAGCGCTCATGTGCAATGCTCCGACATATAAACGGGCCTCAGTTTTGCTGCTTTAAATATTGCTTCTTTAGTGACTTTATATGAATAAAACCGTACCTTGTTATGAAAACATATTCTTATTTGTTTATGTTGCATAAGATAAACTTGAACTGAAAATAACAGTACTTTAATCTGATTATAAGTGTTGCCAACGCTCGCAATATGATGTACATAAAATAACATTGCAGTATTACTTTATACTTCTACATTATGGTATCATAACGATTATTGATAATCCCCTTGTCCCATTAATTAATTGGGCCTGAAAGAGGGAGTGGGGGTGGAGCATAGAGGTGAAGTATTGTTCATCCCCTGCCTCTGGCAGTCGGGGTCTATCGGGATTCTACATTAACACAATATCGACAAAGGCCAGTCGGTTACCAGTACAGCCACTTCAAGGCCTCCAACTTACCTTCAGTTTCTGTATCTGCGCACTTGGATCCGTCTGGAATATCTCAAAGGCAGTCAGCGTCTTGTTGCGGGAAGGCAGCGCCTCCATAAACTTATCCGAAACCTAGGAAATCGGCATCGATTCAAAATTATTTATTCAGATTCCGTAGACGTTTGTACTAAAAATAAATAAATAGCACGTTTTTGAGATTGGTCGACCAATCAAGCTCCACTAAATTGAGACAAATTCACGAAAACAATGTTCCATGATCATATACCAGGGCGGACTTCCCGAGCTATCGTTAAGGGGGATATTACGTGTCTGGGAAGGTTACACTATCCATAATTCTGGCTCTAGTACTTGCATGTAGCCCTTTCAGCGTTAAAAAAACAGTCAGTCATCCGTAGATCCTTCCATCGGTATTGCCCTTGGTAAAGCAGTAGTAAATGTTTAATATTATATATTATAATAGCTGTCCTCATCAATCTCAATAATTTACACATCCATTATTCCGTACATTGGCGATTATGTTGCGCGTAAAAAAAATAACGTCTATAATGATCTAAGAGAAATCTATATATATTATAGAGGATGTGCACCCTCTTGACCTCCCATTGTGTGCCGCCATTTTGGACGCCAAGCGCGGCAAGCGCGTCATGGCCAACCACAGCGTTCGTGGCCTATTAAGCTCAGAGAATATGTGGCGTAGCTCTCACACAAATGGAAAAATAGGCCTACCGTTGTCTTTACCTCCCCAGAACCGTTATATCGCAGTTGGACCAACCTTTAGCATATTAGCTGAAGTAAATTTTATCGGGTGACGGGGAGAGAGCGGCACTTGCGCTTTGCTAAATAGGAATGGTTGAATTACGTAAATCTATACCTTGAATCATTCATTAGGCTACATCCGATGCGATCAGATAATAAATTGAACGAAAATTGTTCTTTCCGGGAGGCTTATAAGCCCAATATATTACACTCAGACTAAAATTACGCAAAAACTGTCGCTTCGATGTTGCTGATATCTCAGCAGTGACCTTGGTAAAAATCTGTAGCTTATGAATAACTTTAAATGTCGGAGCTTCATATAATTACATTACATCCTATTTTGGCAAGTGAGACCGCAAGAGGATTTCCTTGGTAAATGGAGCAGTAATGCGCTACATATTAATTAGTTAGCAGAACATATCATTCAAAAAAGTAATCTATACTTCCGTCAACCACTTGAGCATCAGTTTAGCTTTCCAGCTTTGGCCGATTCAGGGAAATGAGATACAGATCATGTATTACCGTCGAGAAGATATTGAAAGTCTGGTGTAACACCGCTACTTTGGTCCAGTTAAGCATGTCCATTATATACAGGACCGGCGCCACTTTGAAGGAGTCTGGTATGACAGTTCTGAAGAAATTGGGGTATCGTCCGCGGTCAGACAAGGCTGCAGATGCACAGGAAAATGACACCTGCAAAAAGATCGCAGAAAAATTGTCATTGACTTAATCATCTGTTAGATTCTACTCGGCCTTGTACCCCCACCCTTGCGAATTCTACTTGGACTTGTGCCCATCATTGTTAGGTTTCCCTCGGATTTATACCCACCATTGCTAGATTTTCCTCGGATTTTTACCCAAAATTGTTAGTTTTTCCTCAGACGTATAACCACCATTGTTAGATTTCCCTCGGACTTATACCCACCATGGTTAGATTCCAGTGCAGCGTTCCCTCCGAGGCCGGTTGGCAGACGACGGAGCAGCCATCTCCGAGGACCATGAGCTTGACTGGGGGTCGGTACAGCAGCCGGTACAGCGCATTGATGCCGACACCCGTATCACACTATCAACATGGTAAGTTATACAGATCATTTTCGCCTGTCACTATAGAATCAATGATGATGCGTTTATGAGCCTAATCCATTCCCTAATCCACGTATTTACATGTATGCGATATGGCAAATTTACAAATAGAGTACCGGCGATTTGTGAAAAAAATATGATTTTCTTCATAAAAGTACGAAATTTGGCAAACAGTCTAATCACACTATTGGTAATATTTTCAGACATAATGGCGACCGATATAGAATTATATTACACAGATTGACATGTACATATCGTCTGACATACATCAGGGGGCCGATCTAGATGTAAAAATGTATAAGATAAGCGGCGGCATTTTTGTTATTTAATTAGTCATCCACTCACCCTTTGCATGCACAGGAATATTTACATAATTGCAGTTTGATAAGGAAGTATTAAAGCTGTAAACCTCACACGGCCCTTCGCAAAAGATTATTTTATCGGGAGAAGAGCGAACGCTTCATTCATGGCACCGGATGTTTATTGTTACGGCACAGCCGTACGGCGTACGGCCAAATGCATCCAAAATCGGGGCCTTCACCGAACTAGGGCAATATACACCTTATTAATTTATGTTATGACACAAACCGCTCGCTTTTGGGCCCATATCTGGACTAGTAAAAACAAAATACTCCGCGCAGCATTTAAAACGGAAATGGACTGTGATGGCAATGGGAGCCACACCTTAGCGTCTGCTATTAAATGTATATTATCTACAATAAGGCTGGGGTACATAACTGGTTGGAAAAGGTAAGGGGAGATGGCAACACGCGCGTATCTACATGTCGTAGACCAATAAAGAATTAAATAGTGACTTGAACGGGTATCAGCAGATCTGAGCGCCTGTGCTCCCTCCCTTGTGCATGAATATCTGATCAGTCTATTCGACCATAGACGTACTACATAAATTTCGTTTAAACCTAGATCTAGATTATATGTTTATCTGTCTAGCCCAGGGGCGGATCTAGGAATTTGCCAAGGGGGGGGTTTCTCTCTGAAAACTTGCGACCGGGCGGGGGGGGGGGGGGGGGGTACTCTCCTTTTGCCAAGGGAGGGGTTGCTCTCCGAAAAGTTGCGACCCGGGGGGAGGTGCTCTCTTTTTGCCAAGGGGGGGTGGTTGCTCTCTGAAAAACTGGCTACCGGGGGAAGGGGGGGTGTGCTCTCTGGCTAAAACTTGCGACCGGGGGAGGGGGGGGGCGGCGCTGCTCGGAAAAGCCGACTTTAACAGTGTATGTTCAGGTTCCCAAGGGGGGAACCCCCCCCCCCCCTGGATCCGCCACTGTAGCCTAACCCTAGCCTCGGGGCAAAAACGTACATTTTCTCTCAATGTGCCCATCTGAGAGTGAACATGTATCTCTATCATTAAGGAAAGAAAATGCTCCATATTTTTCTCGCCTATTTCCGTGATTCCGGCGCCCCGAGATCTCAAACAGCTGGCTCCTTCCCCAAAATAGGGGAGGAGGGGTGCCTTTTCAAATCTCCCGGATTGGCATCCAGGAATGCTTGGAGATTCGCGATTAGCTGTTAGCTGCTTTGGGGATCGTTATCCGTACAATTCCTGGTTCATCGCGAGAATCCTCTCAATATTTAGGCCCTATACCGCAATACTTTATAGCCGGTATTCGCGTTATCACCTTTAAGGTGTTTTTTTCTCGTCTAGCTTTTGAGCAGTCCTCATCTTGGTGATATGGCTGTACAGTTCTCGCGGGTTCTATTTCCAGTTTAGGTCTTTTGGGAACCAACAAAAAAACACGTGCTCTTAGAACGAGTGCGAATCACGCTGGTGCCTTGCTGCAGCTGCGTGACGCGCACTCAAACGTTGTTGTCAACGTTTGAGTGTTGGGAACCGGCCGGCTGCGCGGTTTGTGCGTGAAGAATCGAGTAGGTGTGAAACTATTTTGTTTTGCTTTGGTCCAGTCATTGTTAACTATAAAATCATAATATAATTAAAGATCAGACTTGTATCTCTCCATAATGCATGTGGTCCGTTCGATGAGACGGGTGAAAGCGTTGTATTTTGAGGCAATTGAACGATGTTTACATTTCTGCGACAAACGGAACACCATTTTCCTCGCCTCGTCAATCCATGTAAGGAGCGTTGTTACGTAACCATAGATACCGCGCGCAGACATGCGAGTCATGATGATTATTACGTGATACGACAACGAAAACCCCGCGCAGCACATTCGCCTTATTCACATTTTGGGCATTCCCACGCGAGAACGGGGCTATACCTGCCAGTTGGCGCGCGAACGGCTAGTGCAGCCGAACGTGTAGGCCTGTGCCACACGGAACGGGTGACCCCCTCCAGCTGGGGGGTATCCCCGACCAGCAGTGGGATGCTATCACTTCAACAGAGCTTATCTGCTTAGTGGAAGATAGCTAAGGTCCATATGTTGATTTGTCCATTGGAAAGTTAAAGCAAACGTTACATTAAATCAAACGTTAAAGCGGCTGTCCAACCTAATTTAATCGCGATCTGCACCGAAAGTTTACATCTTAAAGTTAAATTGGCGAGTGTTAACGCTTCATTTCGGCCGACTGGCAAGGAGAAAACAATTAAGGCAACCCGCCCCCAGCAATCTCGAGCAAAGCACCATTTTCCCGGGAGCAGTGAAGCGTATTGTGACTATTCATGTGGCACCGCCTTATGTTATCACTCGCGGAGAGAGAGATCAGGGCCGCGATTTACAGATGAACAGCGGCAGTCCCAAGCCGCGCAGTAGAACATGATCTTAGTGTTTTATGGAAATTTACCACTCAAACAAATTGATATACGTCTTGCGACGATTGACTCCGCAACAATGCCATGATTTGAGTTAGAATCGCAGCTTATTATATTAGCGATGATCACGGGCTCTTGTTTTTCTCACACAATAGGCGCAATTTCCGGATTGAATAAATTTGAGTATCGCCTCCTGATTGGTCAAGCGCGGACACACCTCCTTAATGGCTGCCGCCTGGGTAGGGGGCCAAATCGTGCCCGGCGGTCACTTCTAAATTTTATTGTGAGCTATAGATAGGACAAAAAATTCTGTAATTTGGAGCATAGATAATTGGGCATTATATGAATCGGTAAAGCAGCGTTAGAGGCCAGGCTGGCGGTTCCCTTTAATGGCGTTTTTATTACAAACTTTGCAGGGAATGGTTGCTGGAGGTACAATATGACGCACTGAAACGCATTACGTAACATCAAGGATAGTGTATAATAAGATACCCAACTGTGAACTTTCCCTATGGGCCAATTGTGACAAAACAAACCGAGGCGCCACCTAGGAAATACCGTGTTAGAATGTAAACAAAAGCACGTGGTTGAATGGTAGCGCCGTATCCTGAACGGTATCGTATCAACAGAAACGTTTGTGTAAATTTAACAATAGCTTCAAGATCCTCGTAGGGTGTGAATTTTGTAGAAGGTTTGTCTGGCGGGGTTACCGAGCTGCACCGGGGGTCTTGGGTGGGGGACGGGTGCCAGGGGTGGGGGAGGGGGGGGGAGATAAGATATCGTTCTGATTGTGATTTTCGCAACCGGATTTCATGGGGCGGGAAAGCCGGGATCGGTAAAATCTGGTAGGCAGAAATTTGGGTGCAGAGGCCGTCGTGCATCTTCATCACCTCCTCCCTGTGAGGGTTGGTGGCGGTGGGGTGGTGGGTGAACGGCGAAGGGGGGCCGGTGGCTTTGCTATTCTTTCTGAGTTATGTACTAGTACCCGCGGCGGTCCTGCAATGTATTGTACTCTTGTGGTAAAAGAACCAAATTTGGTACACTTGTAGAGTTTGAGGTACGGAAAAATTGGACTATGGTCAGATATTTCAAAATGGCCGCCATTTTCAAGATGGCTGCCAAGATAACCAAAGAAAGTCTATAAAATAATAGTTCCAAGATATTATTGTACAGAATTTGTACTTTTGCAGTTTTGCCTGGTGAACAACGCAAAATAAGAATTCATTGGAATGAGACAAAATTGCCGCCATTTTTCAAGATGGCTGCCAATATATATATATTTTTTTAAATAGCAAAAAGTCCAAGAAATTAATTTTTTAGCACACTTTTGAAGTTTGACCAGCTGAACAACGTAAAACAAGAATGTGTTGGAGTAATTCAAAATTGCCTATATTTTTCAAAAAGAATCAAATCTTTCGAACAAAATCAGACAATTGCAAATAACTTGATGTTTTCAAGTTATAACAGGAGAATATTGTAAAATTGAATACTGTAATAACTGTAACAAAGTAAGAAATAAACAAGTGGTTTGCTCTAGGTATTCACATTTAATTGATCACATAAACATTCAAACACGGATGTACAGTCTCAGTACATTGAAGTCTCAGGTCATGTACACTACATATTGCCTTGTACATATCATCTCATTGTTAAATGCGCTTTAGTCTAAACTATTTATTCTTGCATGATAAGGAATAGTTCTAATTAAGCTGATGGAACATAACTGTGTGGGAACATTTCAGCAATTGAAAGAACTATATGTCAATGATGACGTCACATTTTGTCAGGTGATAAAAATTGTTATATGCACATATAGTGTAATTAACAAAGATAGCCAGCACAATACAGTATCAAGTTATGACAATAAACAGCAATTTATCCATATATCTATATTTATATATATTTATGTTATATTATTTATATTATCCATTGTAAATATGACACACAACATTAGACATAATTGATTGCTTAACCTAGGAATGTTAATGTCAGTATATTAATTGTTTTATTTTACAAAACAGTTCATACAATAAAATCTCTTTTTACATGATTTATATAATATAAAATGCTTTGAAATACTAATGCTGACAATGTCAAGTTATATTCATCACCAAAACGTTGGCACTGTCATCTCAGGCTTTCCTACATGAATATTTTTGAATATGGAGTCCTTAAGCAGAGTTTGAGCAGACCATACAGCTCTTGTGAAAACAGTCGCTGTCCCTTTTCAGCAGATCCTCACGCTGAAGACTGATTACCCATTTAGCTGAAATATAAGATAAATAACAAGTTACCAACAAATACCAGTAATACAGTGGTCCGTATATTATACAACCTTCCGCTACACCACCTTTAAAATGGATTAACTGTATTTCCATCCAGAACTATGAGTATCCAGGACTCACCATACTGATTATGACTAAAACTAATTATTATATCTTAACCAAAGGAAAAAAATGGTCCATCTAGGCCTAATTATGTTTTCAGAAATCTATGGTTTCCACCGTCTGCCCTCGTAAGAGGCGGGGGAGGGGGGGGGGGCAAGGGGATTGGAGTAGTAAATAAATGACCATCGTGATCAAGGGTTTTCAATAATCGTGAACTAGGAATCTTATTATCAAATAACCATGGATTGGGAAATCGCTAATTTATATCATGTATCCACCCGTCCTATGTATACTGGGAGTTATCCTTTTTAATTCATTGTCACCTGGGTGATCTGGCAACCCAACCACCCTGTACTCCCCGGCAGCTGGTAGCCCTTGTAGCCCCACCCGCTATTGGATCTGCCAATGAAAACCAATTAGGAAGTGTGATAATTAGCTAGTAAGCTTATTGGTCAATCAGTTAATAGTGACTACTTGTTTTTATGTTCCCTTACTGGGCCTTAGTCTGAAACTGCTTGGAACAATGGCCCGGTTATGTCTCCCAGGCTAGCCATCGTATAGCCTGAATGTTCAGACGTTACAGTTTGACAGTCTGAGGCTTACTGTAACGTCTGAACACATGGCGTGCAATAGCCTGAATGTTCAGACGTTACAGTTTGACAGTCTGATGCAAGCGTCAATTAAGACTGTACCGTATGAACATTCAGGCTAGCCATCGTACTAGTGAGTAACATCTCTCTTTATCGCTCAGGTAGCAGACACTTGCCGGCAAAGTTTAGTTTACACCAACATGAAAGCGAATAACCTGTTACAGAATTTCAAACATTTGCTTACCTCTCTTGGTCCTTCGAAAATCCTCAAAATCCAGATGCTGGCTTCTTTACTGGGCAATTTGTGCATCAATTGGTGGCACGAAGCTGCCCGCCGGTCTTCCAGCCTCTCGCCGACATGTTGACATTTCTAACACGGTCTCTCATAGATGGCGCTGCGAACGGCGTATCACCGCGCGAAATGCAGAGTTTGCTATCCTATTATACACTATCTTTGGTAACATTGAAGACCGCGTAGCTCCGTCGGTAGAGCGTTTCCCTTTTGATACTGGGGTCGTGCGTTCAATTCTCGAGGGGGGTCCGATAATCTTTTTCCCTGCATTTCGTGCAACAACTACATTCTCCCATAAAAGTGGTTATCACTGTTTTAAGATTAGACCGATTCATTCATGCAACGGCACAGGCACAGTCAATCAATACGTGCATGGAGGGGGTGGGGGTGGGGTAGAATTATTACCACATTGGGTCCTTTCATGAGATAAAATATGTCAGCATAATTCTATATACCCAGCATAATATCTCCCCGGGTAAAACACGGGGTTCAACAACGCTTGTGTGCACAAGTTTTCACGTGGTTTGATTTGGGTTTAACGGCACTTTCAGCCTGTAAGGCTATAGGCCTATCGTGCCATTTCACGTGGGTCTATCATATGAATAGTAGGCAAAGAATGTCCGGGTCATAGGATTCACTAATAGTCCAGGCGATTGGTGCAGCATTTTGAGTGAATTGGGTTTTTTTTCATAAAAGCATGAGATTTGGCATACTGCATAAATACATTATAAGGAATATTTCCAAACATGGAGCCATCTCAAATTCAGCCCATATCGGCCGTGGCGGCCATTTTGTTCCGCCATTACTGAAAATAACTGCTTGGTCTCTATCTTCGCAACGAAGCATGCAACTGCGGCATTCTTGGTGTACTCACCTATATTTTCATGGTCAGCCATTTTTTCTATGACGTTTAAAATATCGTAGAAATGTCCAGAATTGAATTGGGCGGCCATTTTGTTCCGCCATTACTGAAAATATCCGATTGGCTCATATCTTCACAACCAAGCATGCTACTGCGGCATTCTTGGTGTACTCACCTATATTTTCATGGTCAGCCATTATGCCTATGACGTTAAAAATATCGTGAGAATGTCCAGAATTGAGTTGGGCGGCCATTTTGTTCCGCCATTACTGAAAATATCCGATTGGCTCATATCTTCACAACCAAGCATGCTACTGCGGCATTCTTGGTGTACTCACCTATATTTTCATGGTCAGCCATTATGCCTATGACGTTTAAAATATCGTGGGAATGTCCAGAATTGAGTTGGGCGGCCATTTTATTTCGCCATTACTGAAAATATCCGATTGGCTCATATCTTCACAACCAAGAATACTACTGCGGCATTGTTGATGAACTCACCTATATTCTTATGGTCAGCCATTATTCCTATGACATTTAAAATATCGTGGGATTGTCCAGAATTAAGCTGGGCGGCCATTTTGTTCCGCCATTACTGAAAATTGCATTATAGGTTCACAACCAAACAGGCAAGTGTGGTATCTTTGGTATAGGCACCTATATTTTCACGGTCGGCCATGAATGATATGGCTTTTAAAATATCGTGCAATTGTCCTGAATCGAGCTGGGTGGTCATTTTGTTTTACCATTGATGAAAATCGCAGTTTTATGCATAGGTTCACAATCGAGCATGCTATTTTAAAACTCCTGGTGTAGGCAGCCGTATTTTCATGGTCAGCCATTATTGTTATGCCATTTAAAATGTCGAGTAATTGTTCTGAACGTATCTCAACAAAAGCATATAAATCATTCTCCATGACTGTTCCTGATTTAAACCCTACATAGTCCAAATGTCACTTTAAATTTTTTTGGTGGAATTTAGCCGAGGTCTAACCCTAAAACACTACCCTCTCTGAGAGACAATTTTCAGAGCTAGATGTTGCTATGTACAGGGCTTTGCACGATCTATTACATAAATAATAACATTCCCTGTACCCAAGCAACACATACATGCAGCCTAGCAACCGGTAATAGTAACCAACCATCCTTTGTTTGTAACACAATTAAAATACCGTAACCATGACAACTATTCGACAGTTTGTCTACAATGTTGCATTTAGTGAACCGTTAATAATGGAATTTTGAAAGTTTGTGATCATTGACATTGTCGATAGTTGTGGACATGGTAAAGTCATGGCAAGCACGCCTTTGAATGCGTCAACAATGAGTCAACATACAGTGTTAAGGCAGTTGCAGACAACTGATTGGACCAGGTGTATCGTTTGTCAAACAGTGACACATGAGCGCCTACAGGGTCCAGCGCGAAGCGATCGCAACGACAAAGTTAAAGGCGTCGGATACCAGACATTCTCGGACAATGTGCAACAGTTTCACCTGCTGAACACACTTCCGGTACCATTAGACCTACGCAGACTAGACGATGGTGGGGGTATGGCAATTACACTTCAGCAGCATCAAGCCAGATGGCATAAATCTTGTCATCTCAAATTTAATAACATCAAACTCAAGAGGGCAAAGAAAAGGCAAACCACAACCCTTTATCATGCTGATGAAGGTACGACATTGTCGAGAAAATATACCCGATTGAGCGATGGACATACACGGACGTCAGGCGAGGATATATGTTTCTTCTGTGAGAAGACATCACCGTCAAAATCGTTGCACGCAGCTTCTACATTTCGTCTGGACAAACGCGTCAGGCAGTGCGAACAGAAATTACAAGATCATAGACCGCTTGCGAAACTCAGTGCGGGAGATATGGTTGCAATCGGAGCAAATTACCATGCACCAAGTTTGGCGTCTTATTATAATAAAACGGAATCTCTTGATAAACGAGATGACCGTGCCAAAACTGAAGACGTTAAGGATAGCATAGCTTTTGCAGAACTAATAACAACTAGGAATCTACCATCAATCCAAGGTTACGCAGTTGAAGACTCGTATACTGCGTCAGTTCCCCGAAATGAGCGACCACAAACAAGGGCGAGATGTTCTAATAGTGTGCGACAATGATATCGGTCATGCATTAAATAAATCTCTTGAAGACGATTTCGGCGACGAAGCTATTTGTCTGACTAAAGCAGCACATAGTGTGCGTAAGGACATGCTTGAGATGAAGACGATGTTTACAAATATGGGTGTCTACACCAAAAACACTGCACTAGCATGCTTGGTTTAAACTTATTCACCAAAATGCTATTTTCCATAATGGCGGAACAAAATGGCCGCAGCTCGAGTCAGGACAATCGCACGATATGTTAAATGCCACGACAATACTGGCTAACCATACAAATATGGGTGTCTACACCAAAAACACTGCACTAGCATGCTTGGTTGTAAACTTATTCGCCAAAATGCTATTTTCCATAATGGCGGAACAAAATGGCCGCAGCTCGAGTCGGGACAATCGCACGATATGTTGGATGCCACAACAATAATGGCTGACCATACAAATATGGGTGTCTACACCAAAAACACTGCACTAGCATGCTTGGTTTTAAACTTATTCATCAAAATGCTATTTTCCATAATGGCGGAACAAAATGGCCGCAGCTCGAGTCAAGACAATCGCACGATATTTTAAATACCACGACAATAATGGCTGACCATACAAATATGGGTGTCTACACCAAAAACACTGCACTAGCATGCTTGGTCGTAAACATATTCACCAAAATGCAATTTTCCAAAATGGCGGAACAAAATGGCGGAGCAACTTCATTCAGGACACCCGTACCATATTTTAAATGTCATAGAAATAATCGTTGACCATAAAAATATGGGTCAATACACCAAAAGTGCCACATTCATATGCATAGTTGCAAAGATATTGGACAAAGTGCGATTTTCAGTAATGGCGGAACAAAATGGCCGCCACGGTCGACATAGGCTGAATTCGCGATGGCTCCATGTCTAGAAATATTCCTGAGAGTGTTATGTGGCCGTGTGGCAAATTTCATGCTCTTATGACAAAATTTTGTATTTTCTCACAAATCGCCTGGACTATAAATAGTAATTGTCAATACTCAATAAAAAATAATCATAATAAAAGCAAAAACAATAGTAGATCCATAGACTAATATGTCACAGCACAAAGATCCTGGCTGACGTGGAAAGCGAGTTAAAAAATATAGGGGGGCTTTCATGTCAATTGACCCTTGCTGCATGCCGCGGGAAATACCCCACTTTTTTCAGATATACTCGCCCCAAAAGACCCTCCTTCTTCACATGTACTTGCTCCAGAACACACACAACCTTTTCATCTGCCTGAAATCAGTCATTTTATTACTGAAAGCACCCCGGAGCTATTTCGCAGCGAACCCGCAGCAACTAGTGTCTCCCATTAGATTTCACGTGTTTGGCGAGTCACGCAGTTTGTGTTTGCAGGCACAGCCTCGTTTTGGCGTCAATATGGCGATTCCGTGAATAAGGCGAATTAGATCGCCTGGCACTGAGAGTCACTCATGAGACAACCGCCTTGTGGTTTATCAACTGTCTAATTGCTCATATATTACATAAATCTACTCTGATGGTTATAATTCTGATATGCACAGAACTTCAGTAGTTAGTTGTGTATCCAAGGACAGCTTTAGCCGATCTTGTGTGTGAAGCGAGTGAAGGCAAACAACCGGAAGATAGGCAGCACGTAAAGGCCGTTGATGCTAGGCATTGGCGTAGAGCATAAGTACCCCTGTCGCGTGAGGTCTCGATAAGATCCCGTAGTGTCTGTACAGCCCTATTCGACATTGCTCTCCCTACAGCGTGCCCCTAGTTCCTGGGCATTCGCGATTTAGAGAGGGTATTCCCCACCACCCATATGTACGTTGCATAACTGTCAGTATTTAATTTGGATGCCATTTTTTCATCAAGATATATTCTCTCTCGATGACCAAAATTTTTTCTCTCACTCTGCATATGCCCTGACGACTTTTTATTTTGTGTTGGTAATGACGAATGCACGACGCTGTACGACGCTGGGGGTGACACACCAAAAAGTCGTGCGTGGAAAAGTACATGGTGTCAAGTAGTAACTAAAGTATGGTTATATATCAGGGTTATATGGTTACTAGTTATTTATTTTGTTTGTATATAATGTTTTTGTTATTATTGTTTAGCCAATTCATGCGGATGTTACTGGAGCGTGGTTCGGTTGACCTCATCAGATGTAGACTCTTGCGACGTCACAAATCTCCACTCTGGGCACGGGTTTGCAAATGGATCGTTCACAGCGTTTTTATGGTGATATTAATATTGATGGCATAAGAAGCATTCAGGGTTCCCACAGGAAAGACAAAAACAATGTCCCTGATTGAAAGTTTCCCCAAGTAACCGAACAGCATGTAGCCTTCACCTTCCCCGTATAGCCACGCAGACTTAATTGCCATTAATTGTTAAATATTGTGCAGCTTAAAAGCCCGGCTGGCAGCACTGTTATACGATTTTGGTGGGGGGGGTTCTGCGGATGCCCCTTGATGCCTGAGGGAGCGGACAGTTATGAGGAAAAAAGATACCCCAATAGAGCGGATATTTGAAAAGTTGCGGTCGGGAGGGGAGGGGGGGTCGGAAAATGTGCGTTCATAGAGCAGGTTGCCGCGAAAAAATAGCCCTTCTTAAACGCCCCAAACGAGCAGATTATGGCCTTTAAACGCCCCAAACGAGCAGATTCTGGCCTTTAAACGCCCCAAACGAGCAGATTTGGGCCTTTAAACGCCCCAAAATAGGAGATTTTGGCCTTAAAACGCCCCAACCTAGCAGATTCTGGCGGAAAAGCGTCCCGGTCGAGCGAATTTTAGCGGTGAAAATGGGGTCCTTTTACGCGAACCCCCCCCGGCCCACGGCAATTGCATTAAGTACCCCCCCCCCCCTCCACACACCGGGGTTTACGCACCTTGTGGATCGAAGGACGTGAAGTTTGTGGGTGCCTCATTGTCCCCGTTATCCTTATTTTTGGATTATATTAAGGATTATGTATGTGCAAATGGTGCACACTTTTCGGTATTTAATACTAGCCAGATCTATTAGAATTCCAGGGCAAGGTTCAAGTGACAACTTTGTTGAAGGAGGCATGCGACGCTTTACTTGGGAGCAAAGGAATCACCCACAACAGAGCAATGCAAGTACATTTCTTGACTTGGTACACAGTTCTAACTACAGACAAAAAACATATCTAATATACCGTAATTTCCGGGGTATAAGTCGCACCCGCGGATTTTGAAAAATATTGAGACTTGAGCCGTACAGAAGTCGCACCGATGTATAAGTCGGACCTTCGGTGTGAGATTCGCCCGCGCTTTGAAGCACTGGGCGCATGACGCTGCGGTTGAAATAGCATTATGTTATGGAAAAGATAATTGGGATTTGTGAATGTAGACAACAGATGGGTGGATCCCAAAAGACTTAGCCAATGTTTTAAGGTAGCAAGTTGCGTCCTGTGCTAATGTTTGTTGTACAAGGCCGTAAGAATTGACTGATGTGTGTTTCTGTGATGGGTACTCGTGACACAGTTTCAGCGGCACCGGCTTAACACCCCGCGGATTAGGCATTGTTTATACAGGTGCATGGTGGACACCTCGCGTGGTCAGTGAAGCTGTGTTGCATTAGTAGGGGAGTGGGGAGTGGAGTGGAGTAATTGCCTTCTTGGCCTCCTCAACCGGATGGGATTATGATAGACGGGGACGGTGCATCGGCGACTTCCGGTCTCCCAGCAGGCCAAGTTGTTCGAGGAGAAGGTGGGGGGAGGGGGGTCCCCGGAGGAGCGGGGGGGGTTCCTGAAAGACAAACTTCCATTTGGGCCATATATAATCCTGACAACTTCTATATTTCTGGTTGTATTTACATATTCAGATTTTACTTTTTCACCATTTTCCCTGATCCGTGGGAACCCTGAACATTGTAACTTAACTGGCGGATCCAGGGGATTTAGGGCCCCAAATTTATACCATTTAACATGAAAACCGAAACCGCGCCCCCCCCCCCCGCCCCTATCCAGCAAATCTGGATCTAACCCTGAAACGCCCCCCCCCCATCCAGAGTTTCTGGATCCGCCCCTGCTTAATGTCACCTGATAAATGGCTTTTGTAACCGCCAGTAACAGACCGTTCCAGGGGAAATTCTGGCAGGCGCGTTTTTCCGGTGAACGTTAGCTCGTTCTGCGCTGCATAGCACGTAAAAGGCGAGTACCCACTTATATTATAGCTGTATATTTTCAACAGTGTATTATAGGTTAACAGGGTGTTTTCTAAAAACAAAAGTCCACCTAGTACAGACATATATCTTGACTATCAAATAATATCATTTGGAGAACGAGATGGAGGCATAAAAGCCGAGAAAACAGCTGATATAAATGCCAACCGGTGAATGAAAAGACTGTCACTACGCTGGGCATGGCAGGAAAACGGCCATATTCCCGGTCTGATTTAGTGCGGAATTAATAATCGTTCTGGCGTCCAGGAATGCCGAACGGGAAGCCTAACAGATTGTTCTAACGGCCTGCTGAACTGTTCTTAATCTAGTGAAATATAAGCTGTGCTTCCATTACATAATATAATACTCACAGGAAAGTTTATAGATACATGTTTGTTTGTTCTGTGAGTAACAATGCCACAGAATCCATCTATCCCTGACAAAAGAAACGTTGACGCTGGGCACCTGAACCAACTCCATAGGCTTGCATGGTAAACGCATGTGAGAATCTGTTTTCTAGCCCCAAACGCGCAGTGTCTATTTTCGACGATAGATGTCGCCTGGGGTATTTGGAACGGTCTATTGTACGCTATATCCGAAAGTGGTTTAGTAACAGATCTCAGGGGCGGATCCGGGGGGCGGGGGGCAGGGGCGACCCGCCCCCCCCCCCCCCTCCTTTAAGGGCCGAAATTTATATAATTTATACCATTTAACATATGAAAACCATAACCGGCCCCCCCTATCCAGATTTTCCTGATCCGCCCCTGGTCATCTCCCACCCGGGAGATGGACGTTGAGGATGTATACATGGAATACCCATAATGCACCTGAAAAAAATGATGTAAGGGGTGGTGGGAAGCCGATTAGTCCTACAGATAGATCCATCTAGGCCGGTCATCATTGACATCGGCTCAGGTGACCTGGAACCTATACCTCGTATGACCTTCTGCGCACAAAGCAAACCAACCCCCTTCCCTTACCTTAGCTTTTTATGCGTTCGGCGATATGCAAGTATCCCATCCCCCAAGCTTGCTATTGATAGCAAGCTTGGGGGGATGAGACAGACACAACCCATAGAGGGCGCACCTGCGTGCTGCTCGGTGATAAATAATCGGTAACGTCGAGATTAGCTGCCGCTGCCCCGTGTATCAACACCTACCATGGAGTTCTCCCAGTCGAGGACCAGGCGGTACCCGGGCAAGATGTCCGACCGGTCGTTCACCATGTCCAGTGCCATGTGCAGCCCTTCCAGAGCTGTCCGCGTGTTGAACTTGGCGTTGTCGACAGGCACCAAGCCCAGGAGATGGAGGACCACCGGGTCGGGGAGGGAGCTGTCCTTGGCGTTGTCCACAACCAGGCTGCCACCAGGGGAGGGTGACGTGGATTCCGAGAGGGTGTCCCCCACTGCGTTAAATACCACTATCATCACCATGAGAACCACAGCCTGAGCCATGGCGGTAAACCAGTCGGCTTATTGATAAATCAACGTAAATAGTTCTTGTGCAGTTTATTACAGCTGAGATCCCGTATAAGTATGCCTCTCCACCCCACGTCGATGGCCCGCTGACAATGTGACTGGTCACTCACGCATTCCCTCTGACACCCAGCCGCACACTCACGTCACGTGACTGGGAGTTCCATTCACCGGGGGGGACGAGAGTTGGTGAAAGGGACGGGCGGTATGCAAGAAAACACCGCATGCTCAGCTAGGTAAGTAGGCATAGGCGGCGGAAGCGGGGAAGCATAGAAGGCTCTGCCCCCCCCCCCTCCCCAACCAATACGTTATTTGCCCCCTAACAATCCATGGCTTCATTATATGTTTTATATCATGTTCTTATTTCTTCAGCATCAGTTTCTACTCCTGCACAGGGAAGGAAAACAGGCAAAAAAGGGTTATTTGGGCGGCACATATGCGGAGAAGTACATCTAATAGTCCCCACCCCCGGTGACACTTGCGGGGTAATTTAGGAGAATTCGACTCCACAGCCCCCGCCCCTTCCGCCCTTCCCCCCTTCCCTCCCCCCCTCCCCACCTCCCCCTCCTCTCACACATATAGTATCTTTTCCGCCGCCTATACGTACGTGACCCGATTCCGTCAGCCTTTATGAAGAGATGTGGCTAATGGTGCTATTAATGATATGACATCAGGGCTCTGCAATGGACATTTGAATAATGCATAATGCACGATCATTATGGATAATGAATATATAATGACGGCTAGACGGGAGTAGCATCGCTGCCGATCTCGGAGACACAAATGGCTTTGGGATTACGTTTCGCTCAGTTTAGGGCCCCTGAGGGGGGGTAGCCATGTCGCGTGTCGATTTTAAGAAAAGGTCCATGTCGTGTGTCGATTTTAAGAAAAGGTCCATGTCGCGCGTCGATTTTAAGAAAAGTTCCATGTCGCGTGTCGCTAAGTCTTATGTCGCATGTCGATTCTAGGACAACCCCAATGTAGCGTTGTCGATTTTAAAAATCGCCGTGTCGCCGTGTTGAAAAAGCCCCTCTTGGGCCCTTAGTTTAGGGTTGTACAGTCACTACAGCATCTGACCTACAAAAGAGGGATACGTATCGTTTTCCGAGGACGTTAACTTATGTAAAATCCACGTCCTTATGACTCAAATACACTAAGTTACATTACAGGAAAATAATGTCGTGACAGAACAATGGTGACGTCACCAGCGGATTTGACAACAACAATACATTGCGAAAGCGAACAAAAAGAGTGCCGCTATGTAATTAATAGGGCTGTTACTAGGGGATCTGATGGAGACCTCACGACAGCCGGGATACTTATACTCTGGAATGTCTATATTTTTCAAATTCTGCATCTAAAATACAAAATTCAACCTAAACAAACATCTAAAACCTTTCGTGACCCCAGCACCGTTGAGGTCAACCGTAAGTTTGGCGGTTACGTGGGGCAGAGGTGATGTGAGGAACGAGTCCCCCCTGCTGGCAGAGTGCTACAACGAGTGCGCGTCACGCAATTGTAGCAAGGCACGTGATACGCACTCTTTCTAAGAGCACGTGTTCTTTGTGTTGGTCTCCAAAGGACCGAAACCGGAAATAGAACCATCGAGAACTGAGCGTGGAAATCCACACGTATTCCACGTAATCACAAAATCAACCGTAGGATTCTGCGGTTGATATTTTGCGTTCCGCCGGAATGGGCTTTTCATTTCACTGTGAACTGGGAATGAGGAAAATAATTCTTCATGAATTGGGCATTAGCCGACCCTCGCGATTGCCATTTGTTGTGAATTGGGAATGTTGACATTAAATAACCGGGAATTGGGAAATCATGTATCCGCCCTCAGTATTTTATGTAGGGAGTTCAACTGTTATTTCATTGTGAACTGTGAATAAAGAAAATGGGGCCTCCACGCTGAAACATGGATTACATGGATTAATACGTACGGTAGGCCTGCGTCTTCTTAACGTCGATTCCTCCCACAACAAAAGATACAGTTTCATCTTGGACCTTTCGTTCGAAGGTCACGACAGATCCAATGTCTTTTAGTTATAGTCCAAACAATCTGTACGAAAGTCTCTGTGCGAAAATCTATTATTTGCGCCTCTCTATTACTGTAGAATGGTCTCGGTTTCCGATATCGATATGCTGGTACCTGTCATCGGCATCGAATTATTCTCGGCTTGACTCGTGTCGCGCTGAATGACTCAGTCAGATAATGGAGCAGCTGGGACAGTGTCGCCGCCTGGTGACGAAAAATAACGACCAATGATACAGAATCAAACAGAATATGACAAGCCGCCAAAATAAGACTACTGTATCGCAAAACAAGCGTCATATCCAGCACAGTGGGTAGATTCAACACAAGCTTAGCCCGAATTATGTGGTGTACCTGCATGTATATGTATACGTTATGATACGCTAAATGGCTTGTGGTGGCGTTATGATACGCTGCGTGCCTGGCGGGGGCGTTATTATACGCTAAGGGTGAGTTCGGGTATGTCTGATTCCGCGGAGTGCATACCGAACGCGGAGATTGTGTTCCGATAGCGCGGTGACGTCCCAACAATACGTAAATATATATAAAGTTTCGCCCTGCAAAAAATCTGTAAATAATATTATAAAAACTAGAATAAAATAATAAACCCAACAAGTATCCGTTGATTTATTTAATGGTACTGTTTAACGATCTTCGTTATTTGCGCAGTTCAGCAAGGGCAACATTTACGCGGACCGCGAATCTTGCGTTCGGTTTATTTTGATCCGCACATGGGCGGAAAGTATGAGTGCGCATGCTTCAAATGTCTGCGCCGATTACTCCGGTCGCATATCTGAACTCAACCGAAGTACCTGTTGATAGCGGTACAGGTTTGGTAAGTGTTGCTGGCGTTATGATACAATATGTGATCTCTTTAGGATATGGTGTCTGGTGATGGCGTTATGATACAATATGTGATGGCGTTATGATACGCTTGGTGTGCCGGTTACGTCAATTATCCTATATTCCAAACCATGTATTATTCAATCCGTTCCTACCGCGCGTCACCCCCCCCCCCCCCCCTCCACCCTTCCTGCCCAGCCTTCCAACCCCCACTGAACCACCTCAGATTATTTATGACATTATCCTGAGCAGAATTGCGGTCCCTGGAAATGTCACAGATGCTTTGCGGACCCCCCCCCCCCCCCCGCTCATTCTCTCGCTCCATAATACTGAGGTTTACCGAGGTAATAGCGGTACATTCCACCACCATGAAGTCTTTTAGCTAATGTCGCTTGATTTTACCCAGCGCGTGACCCCCTGAATTTTAATACAAAGGGGCGGATACAAGAGGGTGGGTGGGTTCTTGGGTACACCCCCCCCCCCCGGTCCCCTCACGTGGAAGATCAAGGAATGGTGAAGTTTAAAGTACAGTGGCAGAACCAGCCTGCTCCCCCTCCCTCCCTCCCTCCGTTCGCACGTGATCACCCCCCACCCGGTCGTAAATTCTCCCCCCTTTCAAAATCCCGGATCCGCTTATTCTATGCAGAGTCTCGACATACCATCGTAGACAAGTTGCTGCGGAAAAGATGAAGGGGATTGTCGAAATGGGACCATGATGACTGTAGGTCAATTTATTTTGTGTACAATGCTTTTAGCGAGAGATCTGTGATCAGGAGGTGGAGTGGGGGGGGGGGGGTTGAACAAACAACAAACTTAATGACTGAACTGTTAGGGCGTTGTGTTGTCTCTCAAACATCGACCTCCATGGCGTCGCATTTAAATTTGACAGCGAATTGGTTGTTGTTGACTGATACCTTGTGAGTCAGAGGCCTCCTCCACGTTTGAAACTGACCCGGTCAACGCATAGTGTGGGATTCTACCACCTGCCTTTAGTGCCCCGGAACGGGAGCATGAAGCAGATACTCTTAGAGTGTAGCCGCTGTTATAGGTCAACATTCTGTTACACCTACAAATGAATTACACGTATATGCGCAAAATACCGTACACAAGCTTCAGCCCATATGATTCCTACAGTTCACATGACTGTGATATACTTGCAAATCCTGTAAACCAACCCCATCACCGCTAGTTTCTTCATTCTATATTTACGCATGTGGACCCGCCAGTTCTTGCACAGATCCACAATAATGTCTCAGGTTCGTAATTAAGTCAACAGAGACTGAAACTCCGTGCCTCAACTCACGACGTACACAGAATGGGTCCAAGCAGGCGTAGACACTCGAAAATTGCTAATAGTAGGTATAGAACAGTCTATTTTAGGTTTCGGGGAAAAATCGAGACGCTCATAACTGAAATAAACCTTGACGGACGCTTGTGCCGACATGTTATCGTCATCCACTCAACCTCAATACGTGTAAAACAATTTGTGTTTAGTTCTCATACAACCCATACAACAATTTTTCCTGTGATAAACATTTTCAATCTTATAAATGAATAAAGTATTTAGGGCCTGATCGCATGAATAAAAATATCAATGCGCAAAAAAATATAAAAAAGCATGCTTCAGAGCTTTTTTTTGCCAAAATCACGTGGGAAAGTCTGGATTTCTTGTGTATTACGTCATCTAAAGTTGGGCATTATACTGCCGTATGTTGCCCTATAACGTGCAACTTCAAGTTAGTAATGCAAACATTTCTTTATGAGTTGGTACTTACAATATCAAACGATATATCCAATTTTTATCAAACAAAAGTTCCACAAAAACATAAAAAAGGTATATCTTAGGGACTGTAGGGAGGGGGGGGGGGCACGTGCCGCCTGTGCTCCCCCAACCCCTTGGCCAGGGGGCACATATGTAATTTGAAAAAGAGGGGCACATATATAATTTGAAAAGGGGGGCACAGACAAATGTTAGACAAATGTTAGCCCCCCCCCCCCCCCGCCACCCCCCCTAAACAAATTCGTTATAGTAAGTGTCAAGCCTATGTCTCGCCTAGGGTCTGTATGTTTGTATGCGGGATGCATCTAACATGCGCCTTTCGTGGGCATACCAAAGTCTGTATATATATAGGTACGTTTTCCCACTAGATACAAAGCGCAGTAACAGATATAATTTACAATTAGGACCCCAGCGGATGGGTATGTCTCTCCAAATGTACATTACTGCTGCCGATTTCGTTACAACACTTTGAGCGTATCAGGAATTATTTCTCGTATATATAACAATTGGCACAACTGCTTTTAACGTGAGTTCAGCTTTGTTGGTCGAGCATGCCAGGTCAATCGTATCGGCGTTGGGGGCTGTCTGAACAGGGTGTGAAAGTCGCCGTAAGCAGTGCCTCCATCTAGTGGTGTCATAACACGGTAACTGGCACTGGAGAAGTTACTTTGGTGGTTGTTATTTGTGGCAGCCGAATTAATACGCTATCGTGTCACAACTTGCTAACGATATAGGCATTACGTTTACCCTGAAGTTAACGGCGCTCTCTAGCCACCTTAGCGGAGTACTTGTCAGTCGTTATAACATGAATTACGCTGTTACACACATTAATTATGAACCTAAATATGGTGTTAGTAACATAAATTACGTTCTAAGTAACATTAATTATGTTGTTAGATTCATTCAATATGTTGCCATAATCATGTTGTTACATGCATATAGCCCTTGTTACACACATTAAATATGTCGTTTTGAATATAAATCATGCTCATATAAAAGTTTATTTTCTTGCAAACATTTGAGTAACATTGTTACGCATATTAATAATACTGTTACAAACATTAATTATGTTGTTACGGACATTTCAGTGATGTTGTTACGGACATTTCAGTGACGTTGTTACGGACATTTCAGTTATGTTGTTACGGACATTTCAGTTATGTTGTTACGGACATTTCAGTGATGTTGTTACGGACATTTCAGTTATGTTGTTACGGACATTTCAGTTATGTTGTTACGGACATAAAAAACACGCAGTTGCAACAAAACAAACGGAGTCAAAACATGTTTACGGGGCCGTGAAGTTTGCTGCGTCGGAGGGGGGAGTTGGGGAGGGGGCGGATCTATATTATCGCAAGTGGTCTGAAAAAAATGTGGAAGTGGTATCTCCGTCCCAAAATTCGGACGATACTGTGAGTGCGCGCTTCCCACTTCTTCACTTCCAACTTTTGCGTTTCCGAGTGTCAACTGTTTGAGAATCGCGATGAGTAGAGGTGACAACTGGCGGCCTCTCGCAGACTGATAAAACACGAACTTCTGTCCTATCTCCAAGGATATTAGTACTAATATCTTTGCTATCTCTGAAAGCGCCTCCGGAGCAAGGCAGAACGAACGGATGTATGTGCGTGACTGTTGGATCGGCGGGTTATTCGGTGCAGACGGGTGTATGCCTTAAGTAGATCAGTTCGGGCTACATCTTACGTACCGCTGTATACAGAATCATGTAGCAGACTGACAGACTTATCACTCGGTCTTATTTACATGGGGAAGGAGTGTCGTTCAGCGATGGTAACCATGGTATCCCCGTCACATATATTACTGCTATCACCAAACACACAGTGGCGGCAGTCTATAGCGTCTATATAGCGGTCACGCATGAGTGACTAACATTACGTTGGCGGATGTGGTACCCAATCCGATTGGCCGACAGGGGACCAACCAAGCAGGGGTCCCGGGTACGGGTGGGAGGGAGCAAGAGGGGAGTAGGCTGGGATGGGGTGGGGAGGGGAGGGTGATCCTGACACAGTTCAAGCTTTTAAGTGGGCCCCTGTATCCCCTGAGTCAGTGCTAGTGCGCGTCAGCATGTTGACTCAGGGTCTGACTTCCCTGGCGGCATGGTGTACGTGCACGTTGCGGTCAATGACGCTTTATACCAACGATAATACATGATAACGCCAAGTTCCTTTCTTCGCCGACATCCTCCACACGACCAAATAGTTCGCATATATATGTACATCTAGAGCCAAAGCGCGATCGTTAAAAAAATCACATTGTGGCTGCCATTAAGGTCAGTTAAGGCTAATTACAATGGATATTGAAATAAATTGCCTAATGATCCATCCAAATTGACAGGGGGGGGGGGGGGGGAGGGGGAGGGCAGAAGGGATGAAAGGTGGTAATAAATACACGTAATCCAAGTCAAGGCGTATCAGTTTCACCACGGTTGAAGCGTTCCCGCCAATACGTTTCGGCCGGTCGTCTGCCCTCGGTGAGAGAAAGGTCTTTATGCGGGTCTATCCTTCTATTGGCGAATGCGAACATACGCGTATATCTCCCGGGGCCGGGTTGACTTCGATTGGTAGTCACATTATAGTCTAGTTTAACCATAAACAGCTGGGATTGATGTGCCGATACGAACCCGACTTGTATGTACATCTGTGGATTCGCGGGATCTCGATGGCGGGCTGGCAATGTCGGAGGGGTGGGGCGTGGCCGTGGGGAGGGGGGGGGGTGTATGAGGCAGGAGCAGGTGGGAAGGAGCAGCGGTACCCGGGTTGTGGCAGATGGGGCTGGGACGGACAACAAGCCTTCGTAATGAATTGACGAGTTTTGCCAGCTTGTTGGCCCGACCGACCGATCCGACCCGGCGACTGCGACGAAACTGTTGGCTCGCTTTTCCAGCCATGTAATCCAGCCAGCTAGACTGCTTGGCTCGGCTCACTTTTAGTGGCAGCCCGACCCCGGCCCGATCGGCCAGCCTACCGGTGCGGTCGGCCCAGCGGGCTGGCGGGCCGGTGGAGGGTCCCATCCTTATCCCGCACTGCACACACACGCACAACACAGCATGACATAGATGGCAATGTTTAAACGCTCGGCGCGCCCGCCCCCGCTACCCCCGCCCCCTAGCTCCCACCACCCGCACCCCCAGGCGCCTGCAGCCGGTAATGAAGGGACCTGTGTTTATTTATAAGACCTCGCACGCCTCAACCACCCACCCTCCTGACTCACTCAACCCGTCCCACCCCACCCCACCCCACCCTCCTTTCCTTCCGACCAGCCAGCCTGTCAGTCCTTTTCCGTTCATTTTCTCCTATGAGCCCCCCAGTGTCTCCGCCACACACCATGGTTGAACACGGACTTCGGACTACCGACAGCGGCACCCCGGGAAATTTGCAACGCCGCTGAGAAATAGGCGTCAGGGGTGGGGTGGCTGACGCTTCCGTCGGTCGGTGGTCGTGTCCGTCCGTGTCCGTAACGGTCCCTCTACCCCGATGTCACCGCCACCCACCAGACTGTCCAGCTGCCGTGTAGCAGGCAGGTAGGTAGGTAGGTAGGTCTGTTGCAGTCACAGATCTCGCCGTGACGCTGCGAAGTTGACGCCACACCAGTCGAGCGGAGACAGATAGTAATGTACATGTAGTTTGGCCCGGGGCTAGCTAGCTTTGCATACATGCCTTCTGTTTGGCCTTCAGTCAGTCAGCAGTCGGTCGGCCAACCGGGAGTCGGGACAGAATCGGAGTCAGCGTCGTATAGACCATATTTGTGAAGTGACCTGTAGGGCCTCGTAGCTATAACGTTAGTTTTATCTGTGGATAGTCGGCGTCGGTCCTCCAGTATCAGAATAGTGGTAGCGGCCATATAGCTCAACCGCCTGCTGAGCTTTAGACACCTGCCACCACCACTGCAACCAGGCCACCAACAGTAGACCCGTGAACTACACCGCCTTCGTTTTGTATTATCTGATTATATACTCATATAGATGTCCTATAGATAGCTAGCTCCGTGACCATTTGAAACCGGGCTCACGGTGTATATATGCAGGCTGGTTCGACTTAGCATGTACCAGGGCTAGGTTCGAATGTGCTATCTGTATCGGCTTACTGCATACATGGATATTGCACAACGGATGGGTCGGATTTTAACATAGGCCTCTGCATGTATAACCTATATGGCTAAGCGTCGTTGGTATAGGCAGTTCATACACATGTCACCTGTGAAAAATTGATTGCCCGGTAGTCATGCATGCATAGATAGATCAGATCTGCAGTGGTGAGATTCACTCCCGGTAATACGGTCTGGACAACCACTGTCTTACATTGACTGCACATATATATAGATATATATATATCCATTGTTTATAGATAATGATCTCGGGACGCCGTCTGCCGGTCGCCAGCCGCACTAGACCCAGTGGTCGATCTGTCCGTCTGTCCAGATCTGTCAGTGGAAGCTCGAAAGGCTATTCTACACACAAGCGCCCAGGCGTGTAATTAATGAATGCTCTAATCAAACTTCTGTCACTCCACCACGATAGGAGATTGAAAGCGGATGGTGATAGCCGCGGGGGCGATGGACAGACACTAACTGAGGGATGTTATAGGATATAGCCAGGTCAAGGGGTCGCACATCCGGATTTTAACGCATGTCTGGACGACTTCCGATCTGGATCGACGGACTCATCAGAACGGCATTTATATCCGGATCCCGATAGATAGTGGCAGGATTTGTCGCCGCGTAGTCAAAGATGATCCTGTTAGGGATAACAACACCCAACCAACGAGCATAGTCGCAGTTGACTGTTGTCGCTGGAAGGATTCCGAAGTCACCAACTACAATCCTGTTTTTGATCCTGACGTCACTGGCTGACTGGATACGGACTTCGTCCCCTCTACGTGCTGAAGGATTAAAGGGCAAACAAAAAAACAGCATTCCCCAGCGTTCCCTCGCTCCCTCTCTTCATTCCATCTGGATCAGAACTCGGTGAAATGACCCTGGATCGGCGGGCGTCCTGACTGACCTGGATCTGACTGCGTGACGAGCGTCATGGGCCCCCGACTCCCAGTCGCCGTCTGGATCATCTGGATTATGGATGTCGTGTCCGGCACCTGTGAGTACAAAAGTGTATTATATTTGCTAAAATATATTCTATCCATATCGCGTATTTATACATATTTAATAATACTGTAGTGTAATCCTACAATGGTGATGTGAGTCTACGTATAGATGTCTTGACAGTTAGCTGGCAGTGTTTGATCCAGAATGAGAGATCATCTCGTGGTAAAACATGTCACACGAATGCTTTAAAACGGGACAACGTGCATTTGTGCACATGGAGGCTGCATTAGGCACAGACAAATCCCGTGACAATGAAACGGGGTTCCCTGAAACTTGCCCAGGTGCAGATGCTAACGTTCGAACCCACGACCTATTGGTATGCAGGTGAGCTTGTTTACCAATTGAGTTATGGAGACTCCCTGGATACCATATGACGTGGTATATCACAGAACGCAGTCCTCTTGGTGGTACCTGGATCCGTCCCTGTATGTCCTACAGGCTACTGAAGCATCGCGACACGTCGTATTTTGTTGGTTCTGCCTGGGGCTGCAAACAGTATGTCAGTCCACCAGCCAGAATGCCTACAGCCGACAGGTTAAACGGGGAGTCCGTCAGATAAATCGCTTCATTCACAATGTGTTTTTTTTATACTGCTTACGTGCAAAAAGGTAGAACTGTGTATATTATACTAATTTTTGCTATTTCTCTGGGTCAGAATATTTGACCCACTATCTGTCGAGACGGTGTTCGCCGGGCTGATTCAGGTGCGGGGACGCCTCATGAAGGGAGGTATCGGCTCGGGGTCTGGGGGACACGCACTGTATGTGTCAAGGGCGATCCGCCGAGATGTTTAACACAAGGGCAAGATGGGACAGGAAGTGAGGTGGCGAGATGGTCCTGCTAATGTGACTAATGTAGAATTAGACAAAGACAAAGGCACCCGTGATCGCTCAAATGTGTTTATTTATTATAAATCCATAATGACTTTACCATAGAGATCAATCGTGCAGTTGGCCATAGGACTGCCAAAGACTAAATGTGATATATTCAATGTTGTGTATTGCATGCTATCAGCACCAGGGGCGCTGCAAGAGATTCGAATTTGTTTTGACCTTGGGGGAGGGGAACGGGGGTAGTCATTTTGTCTTTATTTTCAACGGATCGTTCTCAATAATCGGAACTTTAAAGTCCAGCTTCCGGGTTCGAACAGGAATCAATATAACCAAAGGAACTTTCAGCACATGCATCCCACGATATCAAGCCATCAAAATATAATACCCGTTAATTCTGTTAAATATTTGCCATTATAATTCCGTCTGCGGCGTTAAGACATCAAAGAGTCAGAGGCGATCATTCGACGTTGCGTGACGTAAGTGTAACTTCCGGTTTGAAGAGCCGGTGCGCTGTACGCATCAAACTGACAGTCATACAAATTCGCTGAAACTCAGAAAAAATCGTAGGATACAATTTCAAATATTATAAATTCAACACGGCTAACACATTCTGGTCACATCCGTTCTTAAACATATCAATTAAGCGGAGTGACGCATGAACCTGCCTATAATGAGCATAGTTAAAAAGGAAACAATAACGTGCGTCACGGCCCGAGTTGGCTTAGATCTCGTGACAACATGCGACACGTGCCAAACTGTGAGGCATGTGTTTTACACAGCGACCCAAACTGCTTCAATATTTACCATTAGTACCCTGCTATGGGTAAATGATAGGATATGACGAATTCAACTCTAGCAACGATCTCAACTTTAACGGTGTATCGTTCGCAACGATCTCGACTTTAACAATGTCTTTCGCAACGATCTTGACTATTAACAGTGTGTCTTTCGCAACGATCTCGACTTAAACAGTATCTTTATCAGTCTGAATGTTATATGGTGAGTTGAATTCTATATATCAGTGATGCGGGATGTAGCAAGGATGGACTGAAATCTGAAAGATGGACTGTATATATTATACAAAGGCATGATTTCACCAGTCACTGCATACAGTAGTGCACACGCACCCACACGCACATGTATTTACAATCTCATGCTACGGACAAAATCGATCTGCCTCATGCGTCAATTGTCTATCTTTCCATGCGTGTTTTTCCGCATTCAACATGCAAGCCCTACCTGTCAGTACATGCTTGGCTTTACATCACTGTAAAGTGAAACTAGACGCCAGGGACTTCCATACGCATGGACGTGCCTGGCTGCCCTCAATGAAATCGCTAGCGCAAAATCTGGCGGGCCATGAGTAACACTGTCCAATTAAGAAAATATGGGACGGCGCGACTATACATTGGATGTTTGTGTTATATATGTACGGCGCCTCAAAAGGGAAATCACAAAGGCAAACGCATTTTTTTTTGGTTCTCGCGGTGCCCCCCTGGTCCCTCGTGTTGCCAAACAGTAACTTAAACGGCCGTTTTTGTACACATGTCGGTTACATCCAGCCAATGATCGAGGAACTTCCTCGGAAACGATGAATGCCTTGAATGAAACATGCCCCAGATTAAAGTGATACGGTGTGAAGGAAAAAAAGAGGGTGGACGTAGGCTACGATAGTGTGTAAGGAAGAGGTGGGGCGACAGAGGGTCCACGCTGAACGTAGCGCGCAAGGCCATAGCCTACAGCGCACTTACACCTTGACAGGTTGAAAAAAAAACAAGTGCAAACCTCGTACAAGTCTTCACATGGCAACAGGTTTAATAAATGTAGGCCATCGTGGGACGACGCAGAAAACCATTATGTGCACAAGTTGGTGTACGATGGAAAAGTATTATGCTCAAGCGGTTGTTTGGTTGGGTTATTATAGGATACAGGTAGGCCTACCTAGATGCAAAGACATCAACATGGGCGTTCCCAACTAATTGCAAAAGTGGATGGCCCGGTTGGAGAGGTAGATCTGGGGATGTATGGGTGATGGGCGGGTGGGGCGGTCAAAAGAGCTTTATTAAAGGGATTTATCTTGCGGGAGTCTTATGGCATTACCTGCTGTTCCAAGAACAAAGGTGCATCCCTCTGATCTGACGCCCCCCCCCCCCACCCCCCCGCCCCCGCCATGGTTGTTGAACTTTAGTAAGGCTATTCGCGACGATCTTGGTCAAAGTATAAAACAGCCATATTTCAAGTGGGCAACACCCCACTGTATTCGAAGAAAACGATCCTAATCTTACGCAAATATCGACAAATTGTGTAGTCGGGGTTCAAACACACACCCCGGTGTTGGTTTAAACATATTTATTTATCCTCGTTAAATAAATATGTTTAAACCAACACACACCCCGGGCTGACCATTTGCAGAGCGCAATCGACAAGAGCCGAAGGCTACCTAGGGTTGGAGAAACCACCCCCTGGAAGTAGCTACATTATGCGTCGCGTTGGCTACGTATTGAATTGAATCGGTTTACTGTTCTCATAAAGCAGCCTACTTACATGCGCCATCTTCGTTTTTTTTACATTTTAGAATCAAGACTAAAAGTATCTCAAAATTATGATGCATTTGTTTGATATCTCTTTGAGTCTGTAAAACAACAATTTCAACATAAAACTGCACGGTGTATTTATATCGCGCGCGGACGTGATAGCGAGCCGCGGTAGAAATATAAAACCGGCCACCAACTTCTGCTCCGGCGAACAAATTTACTTCTCGCCGGATAACCCACAGGCTTTTATGATTTAAATTCAAGACAGAATGTACTTATTTGACATGGAGAAGAGGTTGGTAATACAAAAAATTACAGAATATATATCTTTAAATCAGTTACAGTTCTTCGACAAGATTATACACCATCCAAAGGGGATAATATTAAACAAATGAACAGCAGCAGAAGCAAGGCTTATTAGCTGCAGAGCTCATACAAAATGTTACATATCTCTAACATATCAACTGGACTAGGTATCTATCATGTTGGCTTGGTCTTAATAATGTTACCTCCTGACTTCTCTCTCTGTGTTATAGGGGCTGCGATGTCACCTGTTTAACGACCGAGCTGATCAATTGGCTGGGTTGTGGGCTGGTGGTCGATTTCGTTTGCCATATGATATCGACTACTATATTATTCTGCTATGCTGTGGCTTTTACGATGGGTCCCATCGCTTACACTAGGCATGTAGTATTCGACAGATTCTCTCCGCGAAATCCATTCAGCCTAGTGTTTCGCGAAATGTTTGATATATCGGGCTGTCCCTGAATTGTAACTGTACCTGAATTGCACGATTCTAACGCGGCTCTACATATCTGGCAAGAAATAATTGTTGAGGCAAAAGCACAAGAAAACACTAGTGATTACGTCGCTGGGTATCCGCACCGACTGCGTATAACCATAGACATAATTTCATTTATATGTATGGTATAACGCAGAACAAAGACTACAATGAAGCGATGTAATATTTATCCAGTTAAAAGAACATTTAGATCAATGCGCGTCACTCTGTTCAGATGAATAGAACCTCGATGCCTTTCCACATCAATGAAATGGACATTTAATGTCTACCCCCCCCCCCAAAAAAAAAACCGCCAAAAAGTCGAGATTTGCTGCGTCCAATATTCATGTGCGGTGAACGATTATCTGTCGATATAGAACAAGAGATCCCCAGTGTATGATGAGTCTGTCAATATGCCTTTTGTTTCTTCATCGACATGGTTTGGGTAAGCCGATTGGTTGCCTGCGCAAGGTGGGCCTAAACTGCCGATCCTTTCTCCCGCCACCTCAGTGTAGACAGCGCCCAGAGCCAGCGACCACTTTCAATGACTGCGGGCCAATCACCGTTAATACGTCACGGCCGTTATGGCCACGGTGTGGTCGATATCTGGCATACTGGATGTTAAAGTTGGCTATCAACAAGGATTCTGACTATTATGTTATCCATAAAAATGGAAGTTAACGTTGGCTATCAACAAGCTTTCGGACAAATCCATAGATCACCCATATCGAAGCATGCATGCCACCTAATCATACGTTGAAAGGTCATAAAGTCGATCTGTTCTCGTATGAACAAGTTTTAGATTTACAAGGGACGATATCAAGCCCATTAGCGGTCTGCGCAAGCGATTAAAATTTCCATAAATGTGACTGTTTTTGTGTTGTAATAGGTAAAACATGCTGCCAGTCTCACAAATACCAGCCGCTGATGCAATTAATTTCTTATATGTTACGTATTGAGAGTTATCGACGTAAGTTCGGGGGCCATATATGGAGTTTCATACAGCGCCATTGCCGAACCATCTGGCCCCTACCTGGCGAACCTTTTAGACTGCACAGGGCCTCATGATTCCGCGACGGTAGGTGGCGACACTGGTTCATGGCGGAGACTGCGGTGTCCCGGGATAGACACGTTTGCCACGTCACAGCTGAAACGGCGATGTTTATTAGGTTTCCGGATTTTATAGAATGAAACAAGAGTTTTCTGCAATTTGTGATATATATGTCGCCTGGGCTTAGTTTTAGCGGGAAAAAGCTCGACATGCAACTTTAACAGTTGTTGCCACGCCAAAGCAACATTAAATCATATTAATCTTCTGTGTTTTCACGCTTATATTATCGACCTATAACGCCCCAAAATAATTGAATGGAATACCTTTTCCACTTGTTTTCGCGCATGCCGATTTAAATTCTGGGAAAGCGAGGAAAAGTCGACGTCAAAGGGGAAAACAAACGCATGTGCTTTTACAATGTGACTACTGATTGGCTTGAACTCAACCTAAAGCACTCATGTGTCCATATCGGTCCCGCCCTCAAGCTACCCCTCTAGACTGGGATCCTGAGGGGTGGGGGTTTGGGGGTTGGGGGGGGGGGCGTCTGCCAGCCACCCGTTTAAGCTTTTTGCAAGATGTCGGATATTTGCGAAGTCTTGTATAGTCACAGCCGGTGCACCATCTTCAACCGGGGCTTGATGTTATTACACAGGCGTCGTCCACCCTATGTGGGGATATGAAATGTCCTCCCTGTATTCCCTTTATTGTCGTTGCGTTGCCGTACTCGTTAGGTGGCGCCACCATTGCATGTATTATTTGGACTGTATGCAAATGACCAAAACCTGAGACCTTTCGTAATATAAAAAAAACTATTAACTGACGGAACAAAATGTTTCCTTTTTCGAACTGTTCTTAGCAGATTTATGACGAAAGTCTCCTACTGCTTCAATGAATTCACCCATTGACGAATCCACTTCACGTTCTCTCTCTAAAACATCATAATCTCTATTGAAGTACTGTTTACCCACATGTGGGCGATGTCAGATTTGGCAAATCCACCCTCCCGTCACATGTTTTTTGGGGTCTGGGTTTCGCGGTGTCCCCGGCCATGTGCCAAGAGACTCCTCCATATACTCCTCTCCTGCATGTACTGGCTCGCTAGGCAACGATTCATCTCCTTTGTTCACTGTATGGCAACCCTCCACCCTCCGCCCCCGCCTATTGTCTGACTGCATAGAGTCACGTTCCCCCTTTTCCTTTTGTATGACGACGTATAGATTCACCACTCCCGGTAGATGTATGTCTAGGCATAGATTCACCATTCCCGGTAGGTGTATGTCTAGGCATAGATTCACCACTCCCGGTAGGTGTATGTCTAGGCATAGATTCACCATTCCCGGTAGGTGTATGTCTAGGCCTAGATTCACCACTCCCGGTAGGTGTATGTCTAGGCCTAGATTCACCACTCCCGGTAGGTGTATGTCTAGGCCTAGATTCACTACTCCCGGTAGATGTATGTCCAGGCCTAGATTCACCACTCCCGGTAGGTGTATGTCTAGGCCTAGATTCACCACTCCCGGTAGGTGTATGTCTAGGCCTAGATTCACTACTCCTGGTAGGTGTATGTCTAGGCCTAGATTCACTACTCCCGGTAGGTGTATGTCTAGGCCTAGATTCGCCACTCCCGGTAGGTGTATGTCTAGGCCTAGATTAACCACTCCCGGTAGGTGTATGTCTAGGCATAGATTCACCACTCCCGGTAGGTGTATGTCTAGGCCTAGATTCACCACTCCCGGTAGGTGTATGTCTAGGCCTAGATTCACTACTCCCGGTAGGTGTATGTCTAGGCCTAGATTCACCATTCCCGGTAGGTGTATGTCTAGGCCTAGATTCACCACTCCCCGTAGGTGTATGTGTAGACATAGATTCACCACTCCCGGTAGGTGTATGTCTAGGCCTAGATTCACCACTCCCGGTAGGTGTATGCCTAGGCCTAGATTGACTACTTCCGGTAGGTGTATGTCTAGGCCTAGATTCACCATTCCCGGTAGGTGTATGTCTAGGCCTAGATTCACCGCTCCCGGTAGGTGTATGTGTAGACATAGATTCACCACTCCCGGTAGGTGTATGTCTAGGCATAGATTCACCACTCCCGGTAGGTGTATGTCTAGGCCTAGATTGACTACTTTCGGTAGGTGTATGTCTAGGCCTAGATTCACCACTCCCGGTAGGTGTATGTCTAGGCCTAGATTCACCACTCCCGTTAGGTGTATGTCTAGGCCTAGATTTACTACTCCCGGTAGGTGTATGTCTAGGCCTAGATTCACCACTCCCGGTAGGTGTATGTCTAGGCCTAGATTCACTACTCCCGGTAGGTGTATGTCTAGGCATTGATTCACTACTCCCGGTAGATGTATGTATAGGCATAGATTCACTACTCCCGGTAGATGTATGTCTAGGCATAGATTCACTACTCCTGGTAGGTGTATGTCTAGGCATAGATTCACTACTCCCGGTAGGTGTATGTCTAGGCATAGATTCACTACTCCCGGTAGGTGTATGTCTAGGCCTAGATTCACCACTCCCGGTAGGTGTATGTCTAGGCCTAGATTCACCACTCCCGGTAGGTGTATGTCTAGGCATAGACTCACTACTCCCGGTAGGTGTATGTCTAGGCATAGATTAACCACTCCCGGTACTTGTATGTCTAGGCATAGATTAACCACTCCCGGTACTTGTATGTCTAGGCCTAGATTCACGAGCCATGTTCAATAGCTAATGTTTTGCCAAGCGAGTGTGCGTATTGTGTGTGTTCGCGGGGTGGGGTGGGGGTTTATCTGATGTGGATATCAGTCTAGCTTCCATGTATTTTTGTCTTTTTTATTATATAAGATATACTCCCCTCCTCCCTGTAATAATTTTAATAATAATATTGTTAATAATAATAATAATTATTATTATTATTATTATTATTGTTATTATTTTTATTATTATTATTATTACAATACTAATTAATAGCCTGCACGCCCCCTTCCCTATAAAATGGACCAAGCACTTACCGTTTGCCTGGAGGTCATTATACCACTTCCTCCTTGCGCCCGTGAGTGACTCTTTAAAGCTTTGGTGATGTACTTTTTTTCAAAAAAACTTGAAGTGAATTCGTTTGCCCACGCACATGTATGGACCCCGGGAGGATGTGTAGTGGATGTGTTTGCGCAAGCTGAACCCGGCCAGTCCCTGATCCCCTCACTTCTGAATGCTCTCCACTCCGGGCGTTGGATGGAAGAAAAACATTGCCGGTCCGGGGCTATATAGGCCTATATATGTACCTCTGGTTGGTCAGTGACAATGGCAGATCGCTGTGCAAGGGATAGGAAGGACCATCAGGTCCAGGCAAGCCCTAGTCATTTCGTTATATAGATATAGGCGCCCCCTCCCCCTCCCCGCCTCTCCTCCCCCTCCCCCACCCCCTTCTCCCACCGACCCCCTATCCCGGTTTGTATACAAGAATGTTTTTTTCAGCGAATCTTGTTTGTTATTCAGTGAGTCACACCTCTCATTGACAAGCTCCAATGATGCCTTGAGTGTGAGAGGAATGTTAATGTGAGCCGCAATGACAATCCAGACTTGATGTTTTGTCACAGTCGTGATAGGTCTTCATAGTGTGTTTTGCTCATTGGTGTCCTGAAGGGCCAATGGACGTGTTGAATCTTCGGAAGGAGTTGAGGGTCTGGGATGGGGGGAGGGGTGGTGCACCGATGCAGTGATCTAGTAGGACGACAGTAAACTTGGTATCAGTGTTAGTGTCGGACAAATTTCAGGAATTGGGTTATCACTGGAAATACACTGATATTGGATTGATGGGGTCACGAGATATGATTAAAAGGTTGTGTAATAGGGAATGCGCACAGATACGGCTATAATTTTCAGTGGCGGGGTTGGAGTGGGACACATGCACAGTAAATCAGCACGAGCACTGCCCAACATGCTCTATCTCTGTATTTATGGATATAGGGATGGAGCATACCCCCCCCCCCCCACCTCCCCACTTCCGCCCTCTCCTGATTTACTGTGCCTGGGGATCATTGGATATCGAGTGAGGCTGGGGGTGGGTGGGGGGCACAGACAATGACCCGTTCCCTACGTGTTCCTGTATGGCTATGCTATCTAACGTCTAACCCTAAGTATGATATCTCATCCATTTATCTTATCACAACAAACAAGTGGCAGGTACTTGTCCCACTTGATGTCAATGCGCAATTCATCTTCGGGGTTAATGCGTGCAGCGAAGCCGCAAATCTTTGCGCGTTGGTTTAGTCCTGGGGCTTTGTGTCTATGGAGTGCGTATAACGACGGTGTTATCAGCATTACAGGTGTTGCGCTTTCACTTTCGCTTTGCAGTTGACGAACTTGGGGAAAAAGACACATTAAGTAGGTAATGCCGACTTAGTAATTACGTAGAAAGGTGAAAACGGGCACGACTGTGGCTCAAAAAATAATTTTCTTCTTAAGAATCCGACATAAACACGCGATGTTTACGGGCACCGCTAATACTATGGTATTGTGTTAATCAACATAAACCTTTATCACATATATACTTATGTATGATTATCATATTATAAACAGGAGCAACAGTTGTTTTTAATGATGAAGCCTACCACCATGCAACTCCTCACACACTTCTCGCACGTCAAAGCATTGTATTTAATTGAAGTTCAAGGGACACTTCGTTTAGGAAATTATTAAAATACCCCCCCCCCCCCTTCTCCCTCCTGTCTCACCATTTAAACTGATAGAGAATTATACCCCCGACAATCACCCGAACACATGCACTAAACCACCCCTAAACCGACACAACTAAACCTAAACCACAGCTATTCTAAATCCATCGCATCCCAATAAACCCGTCGATAGGAACTATATCCAGTTACCGACTGCCGCCCTGTTTCACTACGGATAAGACAGAATACCACTAAAAAACTCTGACACATGACAAGGTCAGCCAAGCGATTTATTGACAAGGATAAGGAAAGAGAAACCGAAGATCAATGATCAATCTATCCTTCAATGTACACAAATCACCGCCTATCCCCCGACCGTGCTGACACCTGTCGACATGGGTTGTAGGGCTCAGATCTATGATTCCGTCCGACCTGTCGCGTGCCTGTCACCAGTCTTCTTCACACGCCACTCCAAACGTGAAATGACCGCCATAAAGTTGGGTTCTCGACCTGCCTCTGACTTTTACCGGTATATTTTATCCAGCGATTATACATCAGACCATGCCGAGGCGTGACAGGATTACATCCCAGCCGAAGTAGATGGAAAATACCAAGGGTTTTAGGACTAAAGTGAAGAGCCTATTTTGTTTTGTAATATAAAACTTCACAATATAAATAGAGAGAAAACGCATATCCGTTGTTTTTTGTCTGTCACTGTGGATTGCGTGGGGCGGGAGCTGTTGGCTGTAAGGCGATTGAAGTCGCTTAATGCCATCCTGCACCCGTTCGTGTAAATTCATGTAAATCGCAGGTATTATCCCCATTGAGCCGGATCGCCGAGGTGTAAGAATATATATATAAATCAGTATATGACGCCTCTAAATTCCCTTTTGCGTGTTTAAATTTTAAGTTAAAAAAGGACCTATAAATTGTTCCTGTTGCCTGTTGTTGATACGGCTTTGTTGATGACTCACCGATGGAACCCGCATGCAGCCAGATAGAAATGGGTGGGTGACGATAGCGGGAGGCGGTGGGGGGCTGGGGGGGGGCGGTCAGCCTTACATATGGTACGCTAGCCCCACACCGCCACTCTCCACCCCACCTGCCCCATCCCCCGCCTCCTGCCCGCACGCACCCCTTTCATCTGTCGAGGTGTAGACCCGGACATAGGGAAATAACATGATGGATGACTTGCTGGTCAGAATGGTGTTTTGGGCCAAATAGATGACCACATAGGGTAAACTAGACAATTTTACAATTTATTTGGAGATTATACATCTCTTATACATGTCTTATACATGTACATATCATATGTATAACATCATATGTCGGTCGGTCGTGTTTGTTTGTCTGTTTCTATATATGTATGTATGTATGTATGTATGTATGTATGTATGTATGTATGTCTGTTTCACGCAAAAACGGGAAGTCTTCTTATGGCCTAACAACTGCATGCATCGGTTCGCAGTCTTCAGTACCTTATAGCCAAGCAGTAGGGCTAGAACATACTCGTCAACCAGATCAAAAGGTCAAAGGTCAAGGTCACCGCGATTTTTTGAAAAAAAACCACTAAGAATGCATATATCTCCGTTAATATTAAAGCTAGAGATTCCGGGTGAGTTGTAAAATGTGCTACACTTTAAGGCGCAGTTTTCGGGTATTGTTTACTTTTTGATGCGTAATAGTCATTTCGAGTAAAATGAGGTCGTACTTTTTGCGGAATACGCACTAAATGACCTCTGTCAGTTTTCTCGCTTTTGGGCACATTTGCCATCAAGCTATCGCTATGATGTTCTAATATGCCATAGAAATATGAATTGAGATGAGTTGTGTCGAATGTTAGAGTTCTCTGATGCGTCACGTGACGTCACGATGACGTCACTTTTGGTACTTAAAAAAATTCGTCAAAAATCAGGAAAAAATCCCCAAAAATTAGTGAGTAGCATCATATTGTAGGAAACACTCTTGTGTTTGTTGTAAGTCAGCGCTGTTATAATAACAGAGTGATAAATTTTGGATCGGCTAGGGGAAGATATTCTGTATCGCTACGGAATAGCCCGGGCAGCATGATACTTCGCCGTGGCATAACGCCAATCGTCCCGGAAACCAGCAGTGCTCGTTAAATCCAGCCCCCCCCCCCCCGCCTCACCCCAACCGAACTATCAGATGACGACCACCCTCCACCGTAACCCTGTCGCCCCCCCCCCCCCACACACACACCTCCTTCCCTCCCCTGTCGTCTCACCGGCATCCAGATATAATGACTCTAGCTATATCAGGCTTATGAGCCTGATTATTAAAAGTCAATTTTCATAATGGCTGGAATGACATGTATTTAGTGAGATCGGTTTTGTCTGGCTTTCCCGACGGTATTCCACATATGGTTGACCTTCATGTGGCTGACTGCACACACATAGTGCCGGGACTCACAACATACGGCACTGGATGGCTCAATTGTTGTGATTTCTCCTATCAGTGTTCTTTGATACTGCATCGGGTACTGTTTTTTTCACACAAGGCGAGACCGGTAATCCAAGTTAAGTTGTGAAATGTGCCGAACAGAATATAACAGGCTGTGTCTGTACACTTGAATATCAGTTCAAGTACATAACAAAGCACTAACGGCAGTGATGTCTGATGTATGTTTCTGTTTCTGTTGCTGATACTCTTGTCATTTTGTATACATACATCAACTATTGTTGCAATCTTATCAATACGCTTCGAATGTTAAACTTCAAAAGATGCATATTGCTCGCGAATGTATCATAAAATAAACTAGTCTTTGTGTTTTTCCAGCTGGCAGCTTTTGCACACCGGAACAGATCTCCAGTTGTCAATATGCAGGTGAGTACAAATATTATAGGCAGTTTCCGTGTAAAGGGTATCGTCTTTTAATCCATATTCCATATGGATCAGCTGTTTTTTCTTGCGAACGAGTATACTCTCATGGATCAAATGACGTGCTGACTGGGTTGTAAGTGACGTTGGGAATATATCTCTGGTCAAATTGTACGTCCATGGGGTTCATTGTAATAGGGGGGGGGGACCTTTTCCGATCTCCGCGGTTGGCATCCAGGAACTCTTGAAGATTCGCGATCAGCTGTTGCCAATTTTTGGAGATCGTTATCTTGGTTCAACGCTAAGACCCTTTGCCTATTTACCGCGATCCGTTATAGCAGTCTGCGAATTTCTCGATATTCGCGATATCACCATTATAAGGTTTTTTTTTCTCGATCAGCTTTAAAATGTCCTCATCTTGGAGATTCGATATTACTCTGCCTAATTCTTGGGGATTCGAGATTCAGCAGGGGGACCCCCCCCCCTAATAGCAGTGGCGCCGTGTGATGTTAATGTTTTTTTAAATGTCCGGAATTTAGACATCGTCAGCGCAAGAAATAGGAGGCTTTAAAAAACCGGGTGAAAGAGGCGATACGCTGTAAGTGGTCACTGGTGGCCAGAGGGAGGTGAGTGGGGGGGGGGGGGGTGGGGGGGGAGGACGTGGCGTGGGTTAGCCCGGTGCAGCGAGCGGTATCTCACCAATTGGGGGTGGGTAGGTGGAGGGTGAAGGTGGGGGGTAGGGGGGTAGGGGGAATACAGAGGGTAGAGGAATGACACCCCCGGGCTGTGATACCCAGGGACGGACCCGCTGATTACCGTCCAGGGTCGGCTGGACACCGCTGTGTCATTATGAAGACGTCGGTATGTCGCAATGGCAGACTTGCCACCCACCCCCACCCCCCCCCCCCCCACCAACCCACACTCTGTCTCCGCACCGTGAGGCCCTACCCCCCCCCCCGACCAACCCACACTCTGTCTCCGCACGGTGAGGCCCTACCCTCCCCCCCACCAACCCACACTCTGTCTCCGCACCGTAAGGCCCTACCCCCCCCCCCCGACCAACCCACACTCTGTCTCCGCACCGTAAGGCCCTACCCCCCCCCCCCGACCAACCCACACTCTGTCTCCGCACCGTGAGGCCCTACCCCCCCCCCCCCCACCAACCCACACTCTGTCTTCGCACCGTAAGGCCCTACCCCCTCCCCCACCACCAACCCAAACTCTGTCTCCGCACCGTAAGGACCCCCCAACCAACCCACGCTGTCTCCGCACCGTAAAGCCCTACCGCCCCCCCCCCCAGCCACCCCACCCCCCACCGCCAAAAAACAGAAAATAGCGGTGAGCCTGTGGATCCATGATGGCGGCGCCTCACTCTTTGCGAAAGAGAATGTTACTTTCGAATTCGAATAATTATTGCTCGGCTTGCAGCATGAGATCCCATTACTGTACTATCTCACATCTGTTAATTGTGTAGCAATTAGAATGTAGTACATTATTCATTTGGCGTCAAATCTTACGATACACAAGTGCGGATTTACCTGACGTCTGAAATCCGAGATGTGGCGTCTTAAGCGTATGTAATATATATATAACCCCTAATATAACATCTACCAGGCAACTCTTTGCGTGGCTGAATCACCGCAATAAAATTTGCCTTGGGTAGCCGTGCTTTCCAAACCAATGCTATTATAGTTAATGCCCAGGCCTAATTAAGTGACCAATAGCGCTGGTAATTCCATTGCCTCTATGAGTGTTATTCCGTTGAAACCGTGCAGATTTGCTAACATTGACGTTACGGGATTACTACGCCTTTCCCTAATACCCTGGTGACAGGTCTCAGTCGTGAGGCGGTGGGGTGGGGGGGGGGGGGTTGAGGGTGAAGGGGTGAGGGAGGGGGGTCATTCTTACACCTCGGCGATCCGGCTCAATGGCGATAATACCTTCCATTTACATGAGTTTACATGAACGGGTGGCGGTGCAGGATGGCATTAAGCGACTTCAATCGCCTTTATTAGCGGTGACTAACGCAAGCGAATAATGTGTAGCCTGCGGGGGTGAATATATATGGGAGGGGGTGCGAGGTGGGGTGGGGATTGGGGGCGCGGGTTTGGTTGGTGAGGGTCGGGGAGCGGAGTAGAGTGGAGAGATGGGGCGTGAGTCCGTGTGTAAATCGTTATTGTGTCGCTTGGCTCGCTTGGCCGAATCGAATGCTACCTTGTCGGCCCACACACCTCTCTGGTATATGCTGTTGCTTTCAGCGACACGCAAGCCGTGAGGAGGTGGGTGGCGAGGAGTGGGGTGGAGGCGGTGGAGGGGGTGGAGGGGGACAGGCGATCGGAAGAACCCCGATACGCCTCAGTGTCCTTGGGGTTTTGTCTGCCCCTTTAGCCATAACCATCACACTCGACTGGCCTCTCAACCGCGTGAGCCACCTAGCGACCGAGTCATAAAGCGTGAGTTGCGTCCGGCTTTGCCTGGAGCTGAATGCATACATACATACAGATATGGTTTATGATTCTCAATGACACTCTCGTGGTATTCAAATCAGTGTGTTTATTAGAATGTACGTTGCTCTTAGTGTAAATCCCATTCACGGTCAATTACTTTGTTGATCAAAGCGGACCTTCTTGTCTACTTGGTGTTGAATGCATAGGTCTTCCGGGAATAATAGACCATATATGCATGTATACATGTATGTAGACCTGTGAGTGGGCTAACAGAAGTCAAGTGCGTGTGTTTACATGCGTTTAATACGGCAGCTCTTTGTGGTCGAGTGGCCAGGCGGCAGTGACCCTAGGCCTACTGTGGTTTGTGTATTGTAGGCGTTGTACCAGGTACAGTTAGTTACTGGTCCCTGGTCCCATTGTAAATGGCATTGGCAACGAGAATGCAAGGGGTCTATTATATCTATTATAGATTGTGGGTGGTGGTGGTGTGGGGGGGGACGTGGGGGAAGGAGGGGGGGCGGCGCGTACGTACTGCAGGGGCCATGCTAGCAACTACAGTATACAAAGCCACGTGTTGGTGGTGTGAGCCCCATACAGCCACACAATGCACACCCTGACCAAAATCCTGGTGTCATTATTAATTGTAGCCACACAATACAAACACAAGTCATGCTGTAAATATGTAGTAGCCACACAATGCAAACACAAGTCGTTGTTGTCGCAAAATGCGGTTACCAATTATGGTCTAATACTTAGTCTATACCCCTGGAACAATCAGTTATTAGAGTATGACAGCAACGTTTTTACGTGCTGATGGGCACAAAGTAATCACGTAAGGGGGACTTCAACGTAATAATTAGTAACCAGGTTCAGCTGCAGATCCACAGGTCGTGGGTTCGCGACTCCACTTCATTGTCCCCGGGGATTTAAGGACCCTTCATATACACCAGATTCGCCCAACAAAAATAATTCAAGTTTTATATCAGCAATATTAATCATTACTTTTGTGCACAAGTTTTCCTTTGCACCTTTTATCCTGAAGATCAGCGGACCAAAGAAGGAATAAAACTTAGAAACTGTTGAGCCTCGGGTGTGGTAGGCAACGGTTCGAGCGGTGTCCGCAGTAGCTTGAAGGAGAGAAAAACTGCCACGCGGTGAGTGAGAACTAATTGGTGAGATGTTACCAGGCAAACCAGTGACACAAAGAGCACAACTGGCAAAAAAGTGAATACAATCGAGACGCCCCTCCCCTGGGTGACCATGGATACGGTGATCTATGGTGTCTCGATGTCTAGCGTGTTTTTGGGCTGCGGGGGGTGAAGTAATGGCTTCGCTATGCAGGGTCACGTGACCTTCTGACGTGACGTCCTACGAGATTTTACTTTGGCTGAAGTATGGGCCATCTGTCTGTGCCGTGAGAGTTTTAGCGCCCACCGGTCAACGGTCTTGTGCAGGCGCACCGATAACATTGAACAGATTGGTCTCGTTTGGACGAGCCACTCTAAAAAAGGGCGCACAGGGGGCAGGGGGTGGTGGGAGTCATGGTGGGGTGGGGGTGGCTCGCGGGGGCGGGGGGTTGACCTCTGGGGGCTGGGTCGGTAAAAAGGGGCATGGAACCGCGAAAGAGGGAAGCGGGTTGGACAGACGAAGTTGGGTGGGTGGGTGATGGAAGGAGGTGGGGCGGGGATTGGGGTATGTGGAGCGGTGATGAGGGAAGGTGGGGCGGTAATGGGGGCAGGTGGAGCGGGGATTGGGGGAGGTGGAGCGGTGATGAGGGAAGATGGGGCGGTGATGGGGGGAGGTGGAGCGGGGATGGGGGAGGTGGAGCGGGGATGAGGGAAGATGGAGCGGTGATGGGGGAAGGTGGGGCGGTGATGGGGGGAGGTGGAGCGGTGATGGGGGGAGGTGGAGCGGTGATGGGAGGAGGTGGAGCGGGGATGAGGGAAGATGGGGCGGTGATGGGGGAAGGTGGGGCGGTGATGGGGGGAGGTGGAGCGGTGATGGAGGGATGTGAAGCGGTGATGGGGGGAGGTGGGGCGGTGATGGGGGAGGCTGGGCGGTGGTTGGAGGAGGTGTGGCGGTGATGGGGGGAGGCGGGGCGGTGATGGGGGGAGGTGGAGCGGTGATGGGAGAGGTGGAGCGGGGATGAGGGAAGATGGGGCGGTGATGGGGGGAGGCGGGGCGGTGATGGGGGGAGGTGGAGCGGTGATGGAGGGATGTGAAGCGGTGATGGGGGGAGGTGGGGCGGTGATGGGGGAGGCTGGGCGGTGGTTGGAGGAGGTGGAGCGGGGATGAGGGAAGATGGGGCGGTGATGGGGGGAGGTGGAGCGGTGATGGGGGGAGGTGGAGCGGGGATGAGGGAAGATGGAGCGGTGATGGGGGGAGGTTGAGCGGTGATGGGGGGAGGTGGAGCGGGGATGAGGGAAGATGGGGCGGTGATGGGGGGAGGTGGGGCGGTGATGGGGGAGGCTGGGCGGTGGTTGGAGGAGGTGTGGCGGTGATGGGGGGCGGGGGTAGCACGCAGATAGAGACGGGGGGGGGGAGGCGGATTTATTAATATCACGTAGCAAGTGTTTTGCAGCCAAACGGTATATAACGTTGCAGTGTGAGCAGCTTGAGGTGAAGTGCTGATACGTCGTTCGTTGTTATCCGGGGTTACCAGTCACAGGCTACCTGCCGTGTATATCGATCTTCATCTTAATTTCGCAATAACATCATATCATATGTCTCACACACAAAGGGCAACGAGGGGCGATAATTCATCAATTTGCATCAATTTATTTTACTAACCCACAGCTCAAGGTGCCAACAGCTGAGGACGAGGAATGTGGTTATGTTACGAACCCGGTTTTCACGGGGGTTTCGCCGTTAAAGTCACCCGTTCTGACTATCGCTAATCAATAGTTGTTGACAGACTGAGAACGGCGGACTTGCTGATTTTTATTTTTTTTTTTTTTTTGACAAGCTGTTCCATGGAAAAATAAAAAATAAAAAAGTCAAAATAAAAACTTGAGAATAATCAGTATTATATATGGACTGACGTGGAAATGGTAGCGGCGGTACCTGGACACCTGCTCAGCTGTCCAAGAGCCACTGTGTCTGTATGTGTAACACGCTGGGTTGTCGTGAATCTGCCAGGACTGTGCTGGCATGCCCTGTGTTTAGTGGTTAAATATACGGACAAACCCAATTCTAGTGGTTAAGTATACGGACAAACCCAATTCTAGTGGTTAAGTATACGGACAAACCCTATTCTAGTGGTTAAATATACGGACAACAATGTATTTGGTGGTTAAGCATACACACAGGTCCTATATTTAGTGGTCGAATACGCGAACAGACTATGTATTTAGTCAACGAATATTTCTTGGTTCACCGTAAGGACGTTTTTTTTTTAGATGCTTCAAGATCCATTAATATCTGGTTAAATCTGCAGCCATGTCCAATACATCATGTTAATTATCTGAATACATGTATACAATTCTGTCTTGATAAAATCCACAGGCATGTTCTTTTATACCTCAGACAAATATAAGACGTTCCCTATAAATAATTACAAAATGTTATACCCGATGTATAATGGTTAAAGGTACGGTCGGACTGGGACGGTACCCAGGTATGACGTCAGCGTATTTCGGTCGCTCTGTCCATGGCCGCGTCTTGTGAATGTTATGGCCAACTGGATGCTGTATGTACATGGTGACCCGCCCACCGTACCATTCAGCCACCCTATTGATCTAGAGGCCGAGCAATGCTAACGGGATTGATGCTGAGTGTGTTTTGTGTCCACACTTTATTTGTGAATCGGCTTTAAAGGTGTTCGGGCAAACTTCCCTCCGCACGGCGTTTCCGTTGTTTAGTCATGCGGTCTTCCCACTGCCGGACGCTGCCATTGATTGTGTCAGATTGTGTGTGTATGAGCGCACCTGCGACAGTGATGCCCTCTACCGGGCTCCGACAGATTCTTGTCCTTTAATAAATATCAACACTCAACACGTGTTGTCTCGCCTGGTGTTCCATGAGGATGATGAAGAGTTGTCTAGTTTACGAGGTAAAGTTGATCCAAAGAGACCGTCCATGCAGTGTTTGAGGCGATGTGTCCCCCATTGCAACCGGGCAACATCTTCCCTTCGCAGGTACACCGGGTATCTAGTCCACGATTAAAATAGGTTCATGCCTTAAATCGTATAACCAATTTGCTATACTTAATCATGGAACAAAGGCAACCGCTCACGATTACTTGATTAAAACCATCTTCGACCTTAAAGTGATTATGTCAATAAATGTACAGAACACCATATTTTTATTTGCTTCGCGCTGTTTGACAAATTCTCTGATGCTATGTATGACCTTGACAGATGCGTCCGGGACGCTGGGGTCGGTGCCAGGAGGGGGCACGTGCCAGGCGAAGACGTACGTTGACTTCACCCACGTGTGTACGGTCTCCACCTACCTGTCTGGCGTGGACTTCTGCTGTTGTGTACAGGAGACGGAGCTCCTCTGTTGCCGGTACCTCTACCAAAACAAGGTCTTCTACTGCGACCGGACTGAGGATGTCATACCCAGGACGTCAGTACTGCCGCCATCTTTAATATTTTTACTTTTAATGTATTTACTGTACATTATAGTTTGAGTTGAAATGATTGATTGAATTTTGTAATCATACAGACATTCTAATCTGCTGTATAAAATTACTTTTTTAATTGTTTTATTTAAGAGACTTTAAACTGGAAGGAGATCGTGAGGCGTATGAAAAACCTCAATCATTTTTTTATGCGGGAACTTATCTTGGCACTTTGAATGAATCTGTTAACAGATCAAAAGCACGTATAATATATTTTCACAATTTTTATATTTTCACAATTTTTATATTTTCACAATTGTTACATGCTGTGCTCATACATCATCGCCTACAGCCCTCACAACCTTGGAAGGCAATCACCTCTAGGAAATATTGAAATGAAAATCAATAAAAATAATTACTGCAGTATATTTTGAACCCGCTAGCTTACGGATTCCGCTAGCTTACGGATTCCGTTAGCTTACGGATCCCGCTAGCTTACGCATTCCGCTAGATTACCGATCCCGGTAGATTACCGTTCCCGGTAGATTACGGGTTCCGGTAGCTTACGAATTCCAAAATCTTAAGGATCCCGCTACTTCACGGATTGCACTACATAGGGGTCCCACCAACTTACGGTTTCCGATAGCTTGCGGACTCGCTAGCTTATGGATCCCGGTAGCTTATGGATCCCTCTGTTTGACGTAAGGTTACATCTAAGGGTACATTTTCCCTCTTATTCGCCAGTGTGTTGCCTGTCTTCAACACCAGTTGGCAGTAGCTTCAAGTCGATACCGACTGAAGCTTAGTTTTCTCCCTTTGATCTTATTTCTGTCTTTAAAGAGATTGAATCTTGTTTAAAGTTGCATGTCGAGTTCTTTCCCGCCAAAACTAAGCCTAGGCGAAATTTATATCAAAATTTGCAGAAAACTCGATTGTTTCATTCTATAAATTCAGAAACCTGATCAACATCGCCGTTTCGGCTGTGGTGTGGCAAACGTGTCTATCCCGTGACACCACAGAACTCGGTCGCGACAGTGCTACTTATACCAAAGCATCGCGAAGCACACAAACTGATGACGTTTACCCCTAAAATGAAAACTTGTGGTAAATTAATATCACGGACAAGGCTAAGAGACATTATTTGGCAGTCTAGTATGGGTGGAGTATGGATAAAAGAAGTCTTGAATGATTCAAGGACTGATTCTTATATGTATTTTGACCTCATTAGTTTTGGCGGGAAAGAGCTCCACATGCAACTTTAATAATGTTTTTTTACAATCGAAACTAGATATAACGATCTCTCGTTATGCTTTGAGATCATAGTGAAACTAAAACCTGTCCTCTGCCTACTCGAGATTACCATAAGCATTCCCACCTGGTGTGTATAACAGTTACCCCCCCCCCCCCCCATTGTGTGAATATATATAGCTATATGTATACAGACCGAGCCTCACCGTGCCACCCTCGCCCTCCAGGGGGTATGGCAACCCTTGGGGGTCTCACCCCCAGGCTGATGGAACCAGGGGTCACAAAAACCCCCCGGGGATCCAGACATAACAAGGATGACCTTTTGTACACCACCAGGTCGCTGATCAAGCTAGAGGTCCTGCTTCCCGCGCTGTTCGGCTCCCTAATCGTCCTGGTCTTGGTCATCATCTGCATCGTCAAATGTGTTCAAGGTCGCCGAGAAGTGGGCGACAGTGACCTCTGTTGTTGTGAGTGATATTTGATGTAGCTTTAGGCACTGTTTAAAAAAAAAATATTATGTTTTGAAATATTTTGCTAATTTTCTAATAATTATTTTGAAATATTTTTAATATTTGTTTTCATTTATAAAGTTTCAAATTTCCAATTTATAAAGAAATTTTTCAAATTTCAAAACTAATTCTCATCGTAAAGGGCTGAAAGTACTTTTCAAATCGTAGTTTGATAAAGATGTGGTATATTGTATGCTGTGACATAATGACCATAAGCCGATCCATATAGTCCAGTAACGCTGAAAAATTGAGGTGAGCATGATCTCCCACCCACCCGCCCCCCACCACCATGTCCTGTCTTATGACCTACCAGATTCGGTGACTTTATCTGTTTTCGGTATTTCGACCTCTCCCTCTTTGTAGGCTTTCCCGGATGGAAGCGGCGGAAGACGTCGACTGAACCAGAGGGGGAGGAGGGTGACCCGGCTGTCCCCCTGAATACCCCGCCCCCCGAACGCCCTTCCGCTGGGCGACCCGTCTCCAGCGGCAAACTCCTAGCTGGGGGGTCCCAGCCTGACGTGTCTTCCTCCCACACCGCCGTTCCCTCCGCCCCGCCAGCCCTGGAGGACACAGAGTTACCGGAGCTTCCGCCCTATAATCGCTCATCGTCCGAGCCGCTGCAGTTTCACCCCCACCGCGGCGGCGGCAGCGGCGCCGACCACCCCTATTATCGCTCACACAGCGCAAACGGGAACGAGCCGGATGAGATTTGTGATGGGAGCGTTGCCATGGAACCAGGCAGGCGGGGTCCGCTGGGCTCCATACCAGAAGCGCCGCCATCTTATGACGAGCACCATCACCACCCACTCTTTCACCCAGAGGAGAATGGAGCGAACTGGTTTTAAAACGTTCCAGCCAGCCAACTGGTGTCCCCGCCAAATGGACTGCACAGCCAAACGTTCTTCCAGGAAAAGGATCTTCCAGCTAAATAATCTTCCAGCCAAACGTTCTTCAGGGCAAATGGTCTTCCAGCCAAATGACCCCTTCGTGGACAAAGGGTTTTCCAGCCACACGGTCTTCCTGCCACGCGGTTGAGGAGGAGATACCTTCATAATAGTGACGGTTTTGCCGGACGTAGGAAGTATCGCCGTATTACCTTAATGGGGACACTTTCACATTGCATGTTATCCGTATCATTCATCCATACCCGTGAAGAGACCTTCTACAGCTTATACTGGTGTTTCCATTCATCATACAAACTATTCTTACTATCTGCGTGGACAGATTGAAAACCACGATGACGTGACATGTGATATCTTCGCAGATAAAGACACCGCCATAGCTCCGCGTGTGATATGTGTACAGCGAAAGAACTGGGATAAGAATCCGGCGGCCATCATATGTTACCATGGTGACACTTTCTACTAAATACCGGAATGACGTCGATAGCCGCGGTGATGACATTCCTTATTGATTACCGACATGCCACTTGGTACGTCATCTTGAATGTGCGTGTTATTAGAATAGACAACAACAAGCAAACATGAGTGCGCTAGACTGCAAGTGTGAGAGCCATCCAACAATCAGGGTCGACTAATTGAAATAACTTTAAGCGAGCGTCCCAGGGAAATTGTATTATCTGATCTGTGCAGCCGCTTATTGCATAAAATTGATGCTTGGCCGGATTCATATTGTCTAAATGCTTAATTGTAAGCGATGCCAATCGGCCGCACGCAGTCGGTCTCCTGTCAGTGTGGTCGTCGGATGACATGAATCGTCGTCGGGGTCAACGACGTCCACATGTCTTATGGAAACACCGAAAAACGCAAAAGCTGCCGTACGCAAGCTGTATCATTTCGCCTTTCAAAACTGCTTTATATCTCAGAGAATCTCACAGATGGGTTAATTTCTTCTGCAGCTTGTCTTTCTTTTCATTGAATGCTCATAGTGACATCACAACTGGAGGGTTTGTCCGTATATCGTGACATATAGACCATAGATATATCCGTGTAAACGATCTAATCGGCCACGGGATCAGAATTTATGGGGTGTTTAAATAGATGTGATAAATACGCCTGTAGGTACATTTGTCTAATTATCATGGTTGTGACCTTGGCAACAACAAAACATGTGTGATGGTCGCGTATATATCGACTGCTCTGCCAGAAATGAAATGAAAATAAGTTTTGTCATTTATTTGTGTGAAATGCACGTTATTAAACGAATGATATATAACGCTTATGCGGGTTTCGCTGAAAATTATATGTTTATATATATATTGATATATATCATCGCATAGTGGTCTGTGTATGGCTGTTTGCTAGATCGCAGTAGGGATAATGACGCATAAAGTATGTGCCTTACCGATATTATACATCCCAGAATCGTGTTGATGTGTATTGTGTAGCATGGTTACATGCTGGTGTGTTGTATTATATGTGTGAAAGACGTTGTATCAGCCTTCTCGACGGTGCTTCAGGGCTGTGGGCCGATTGTTTGTGGCCGTGCTGCCAGCGACATATTAATCTGTTGCTGCTTATTCGGGAATGATGGAATGATAAAGTATGGGAACGGTAAACTGCTATATGAAATGATACTCAGAGCTATGTTTGTTGGCACACCACATTTGTAATGATATCCTAATCTGTCCCGACTTTCGAAAAAAAAACGGTTGGTTAAACGTAGATGGTTACGTTATAATAACATTTTATCCACTGGTCACCGCCCCCCCCCCCCCCCCCCCACTCTCTCTCTCTCTCTCGCGCTCTCTCTCTCTCTGTAAATATTTAACCTATCATTTGAATGAGGCATGTAGATGGAATGTTTAAATATAAAGGTAGGTAGGCTAAGCGGTTATTCTCGCGTAGACGCAGATTTCGGTCTGTACTCCAACAAATCAAAGAGAAAAATTCTCGAATGTTTATATGTCTAAATTTGGCGCGAAGGCGTTTGGCAGTGTTTACCTGGTTTTTTGTATTCTTTGCACATATGTATATCCCAGAATGAACACGTGTTCCATGTAACCCATTCCTTTGTGGTGTTCACACGATAGCCTTGGTGTTCGTAGTATGCAGGCTTGCCTTGAAAGACATTCCATTCTCTAACGTAATAGTTGATTTAGTATTCTCCCAATGGAGCTAATCATTTGGCAATCTAAGTGTGAACACGACTCGCATTTGCTATGTAAACGCGGGTCATAGTTATAATAAAATAGTGCCACCTCAGTTTATCACAGCCTCCCTGGCTTAGTTGGTGAACGGGTTGATACGCGGACAACAATCATGGTTCTCGCACTTTGTACGGTAGATACTTCATGTGAAGCCATGCGACCGTTGTAATCGGTTGGGATTTATGGGAATCTCTGGGACCGTCAATCTCTGCCAAGGTGACGAAAAAAGTATAGACCTACAACATGTCTGCAGACCCAGTGCTTCAACTGAAACGTTGTCCTTTCACAGCACTGAAACACTTGTCCTTCGAAATGACCACTAATATCTTGCCGGAGATCGGTGCCTTCGCAAGTAATGAACAGTCCCAATGTGTTTTGACTGACATATTAAGTGATATATATATGATAGATATTATGTTTGTTTTGCTGTATTTACCGTCACACAGAAACCGGTAAAGATACCTTATATATAATCTATTAGGGTTTGCTTAAAGGTGCTCGTACATTAATTGCTGGATAAATGAATAGACAGGTTGTTTGTTGTGGAAAAGCGCCTTATCTGGTATACTACGTCATGAGACATGGTTTCTTGTGGAAAAGCGTCTATTCTGGTATACTACGTCATGCGACGTGGTTTCTTGTGGAATAGCGCCTTATCTGGTATACTACGTCATGAGACGTGGTTTCTTGTGGAAAAGCGTCTATTCTGGTATACTACGTCATCAGACTATTCTTTAACATATTTAGATATGTGTAGCTAAACATCTCATAACCAGTAACAAGAGCACATAAAATCTATGTTGATAAATATTGAAATCTTTATATGTGGTGTGAACGGCTGGGTGGGGGGGCGGGGGGCGGGGGGGTATACGTCGCATATCTTTCTTACTATGACAATGAGCAGCTCATTTTCCATTCTTTTGCTCAATTGTATCAACGGTTATAGCTGTTCCTTTGTAGTTTGAACGAGAGGAGTCTGACACCACGCTGGTTGCTGGTCGGTGATATGACTGTCTATTGCTTATACTCGAGGAAAACTTTTGTAAGAGTGAATTGAAAAATTGCTATTTTTTCTAAATAAATGGTATATGATACAATATGGCGTTACACAAATACACAAACAATCTAAATACTGTGCCTATTCAACACGTATTAAACATATAGGCTGGTGGTTGTCAGGTAATGTGTGGCTGAGAAGTTATATAATGGAGACAGAAGTGAAGCTCCCACGCCCCCCCCCCCCCACCCCCGCCCCCCACAGCTTCTCATGTTTTTCGTATATCGCTAAGTAAGAGCTACAGAACGAGCGTATCGCGGCTTCATATCGGCAGATTGTGTAGGATCGCAACGTCAAATGTAACTGTTAGTTTGTTCTTAGTTATGTAAGATGTTTTGGGCAGTCGGACGTTTTGGGCCCCAACAGACGTAGCTACTAACATGGCCGACTTCTGCATTGCTCGACGGAGGATTTCCCGTTTCTTGGGCTATTTGTTCTTCAATGCAAATACAATAGCCTAAGTAGTAGTTCATACAGATTGATATATTTATGATATGAATGTTATAAGTTTATGAGATCACTACTCCTGTCGTCGCACGAACATTTCAGTGTATCAAATGCATCTCAGCTGTCTTCCATGTACGCAGTATTTCCATTCAAGTCTTAAAATGTATGTACTCAAAATACAACATTGTACATGAAGACGAGACAAAGTTCTCTCAAGTTAAAAAAAAATAGGTCATCTTGGTTTTTTCCATGTCTAAATCTCATTAAACTGTTAATTGAAATTCACGTGTGTCTGATAATGAAGTATGTGGTCTGTGGCTGGTTACTCCTGGGCGGCAGGGTGTATTGACGAGGGCTGACCGGGCGGACCGCTGCTGTCTGATAATGAAGTATGTGGTCTGTGGCTGGTTACTCCAGGGCGGCAGGGTGTATTGACGAGGGCTGACCGGGCGGACCGCTGCTGTCTGATAATGAAGTATGTGGTCTGTGGCTGGTTACTCCCGGGCGGTAGGGTGTATTGACGAGGGCTGACCGGGCGGACCGCTGCTGTCTGGTAATGAAGTACGTGGTCTGTGGCTGGTTACTCCTGGGCGGCAGGGTGTATTGACGAGGGCTGACCGGGCGGACCGCTGCTGTCTGATAATGAAGTATGTGGTCTGTGGCTGGTTACTCTTGGGCGGCAGGGTGTATTGACGAGGGCTGACCGGGCGGACCGCTGCTGTCTGATAATGAAGTATGTGGTCTGTGGCTGGTTACTCTTGGGCGGCAGGGTGTATTGAGGAGGGCTGACCGGGCGGACCGCTGCTGTCTGATAATGAAGTATGTGGTCTGTGGCTGGTTACTCCAGGGCGGCAGGGTGTATTGACGAGGGCTGACCGGGCGGACCGCTGCTGTCTGATAATGAAGTATGTGGTCTGTGGCTGGTTACTCCAGGGCGGCAGGGTGTATTGACGAGGGCTGACCGGGCGGACCGCTGCTGTCTGATAATGAAGTATGTGGTCTGTGGCTGGTTACTCTTGGGCGGCAGGGTGTATTGACGAGGGCTGACCGGGCGGACCGCTGCTGTCTGATAATGAAGTATGTGGTCTGTGGCTGGTTACTCTTGGGCGGCAGAATGTATTGACGAGGGCTGACTGGGCGGGCCGCTGCTGTCTGATAATGAAGTATGTGGTCTGTGGTTGGTTACCCCAGGGTGGCAGGGTGTATTGACGAGGGCTGACCGCGCGGACCGCTGCTGTCTGATAATGAAGTATGTGGTCTGCGGCTGGTTACTCCTGGGCGGCAGGGTGTATTGACGAGGGCTGACCGGGCGGACCGCTGCTGTCTGATAAAGAAGTATGTGGTCTGTGGCTGGTTACTCCAGGGCGGTAGGGTGTATTGACGAGGGCTGACCGCGCGGACCGCTGCACTGTCTGATAATGAAGTATGTGGTCTGTGGCTGGTTACTCTTGGGCGGCAGGGTGTATTGACGAGGGCTGACCGGGCGGACCGCTGCTGTCTAATAATGAGGTATGTGGTCTGTGGCTGGTTACTATTGGGCGGCAGGGTGTATTGACGAGGGCTGACCGGGCGGACCGCTGCTGTCTGATAATGAAGTATGTGGTCTGTGGCTGGTTACTCCAGGGCGGCAGGGTGTATTGACGAGGGCTGACCGGGCGGACCGCTGCTGTCTGATAATGAAGTATGTGGTCTGTGGCTGGTTACTCCAGGGCGGCAGGGTGTATTGACGAGGGCTGACCGGGCGGACCGCTGCTGTCTGATAATGAAGTATGTGGTCTGTGGCTGGTTACTCCTGGGCGGCAGGGTGTATTGACGAGGGCTGACCGGGCGGACCGCTGCTGTCTGATAATGAAGTATGTGGTCTGTGGCTGGTTACTCCAGGGCGGCAGGGTGTATTGACGAGGGCTGACAGGGCGGACCGCTGCTGTCTGATAATGAAGTATGTGGTCTGTGGCTGGTTACTCCAGGGCGGCAGGGTGTATTGAGGAGGGCTGACCGGGCGGACCGCTGCTGTCTGATAATGAAGTATGTGGTCTGTGGCTGGTTACTCCAGGGCGGCAGGGTGTATTGACGGAGGCTGACCGGGCGGATCGCTCCTGTCTGATAATGAAGTATGTGGTCTGTGGCTGGTTACTCTTGGGCGGCAGGGTGTATTGACGAGGGCTGACCGGGCGGACCGCTGCTGACCGTCGTCCGCTTGTCATTAGCATCAGTCCCCACCTCTGTCAGCGGTCCCACCATCTCCTCACCTCGCTTCACCGCCATAATCTGAAGGAGCAAACGTATCAGCCTACTGTAACAATAACCTTAATGGAATATCTGTTGAGGGATGTGAACATTATGTCGACACCAGTAGAAATATCGGGTCACAATGTGTTACGTTTTGATAGGACGCTCCATGGAGGATGGCCATCATGAGTCTTCATTTCGGCGGCGAATTCCGTATGAACCACATGGAACAACAGCGCCCTCTGGCGAATGCACGTAACCAGTATACGTAACTAGCACAAGAGTCTGCCCTCTACGCAACGATAGGAACGATAAGAAAAGATATAATTGTGAGATCTCTCTGTACTTGTATTAGAAGGCGTGGACTGCTACTAACCTTCGGTATGAAGACGATCCAGGCGGTCAGAGTCGTCCCCGCGATGATGAAGGCCGAAGTGAAGCCGTAAGTCGCATCCACGTTGTTCTCTATCACGTAACCAATGGCAACGCCAAGGACGCTGAACAGCATGATGTTGTAGATACAGGTGCTGATCAACTTGGAGTCGTTCAGCGCCTCCACTTTTATCTGAAGCAACATGGATTCAGTTTTACTCCGAAAATTAATCAAAACTTGGTATATGCAATATGCTTCCATCGTTCACTTACCGATACTAGCAGCAATACTACAACATATACAGTGACCAGTCCCATCTAGCACCGAACCGGTCCCAAATGGCTTATTTATTCCCTAACCGAACCCCGAAATAACCAGCGGACCAGCCGCCACTAATTACCCCCTCGGTATCCCAGACCAGAACCCCTTTACTTTCTTAATATTCTAGGCCAATTCGGACGGGGGATGGGCATGACTGTGCGGGTTGCGGGTACCTGCGGGTACCTGCGGGCGCGGGCATTTTTTTTCTTTTTTTTGTTATGTTATCCCCATCCCACTTAACAAGTGGTCTAGCCCCCAGTTTACCTTTTTGGTATCCTAAACCAGCTGGGGCACTGACCGCACGACCTTTACCTTCTTGGTATGGTATAAGAGATACCGCTTACCTTCTTGGTTTCCCAGGCCAGGAAGGCCCCAAATGCTAAGACCAGTCCCTGGACCACATACAGCGCCCCCGTAAAGTACAACTGGTAGCGAGACTCGCACACGTCAATCTGAGGCACGATCTCCACGTAGTCGTCGTCCTTAGAAATCTGGAAAAGGGGGTTATTGAATCTGATGTTAGATGTGATTTACCAAGCCTACTGGTGTAATGTGTATATCGGCAGCCTCATACACACAGTGCATAAACATATGAAACATAATTAGAAGGGGAAAACAAATATAGGGTACAGCATGTGAGCGATAATGTAATGACAGATCATGAACTGAAGACCCCAGTTACAAAATATTGAGACGCCAAGGTCAACACGAATACAAACATGGTTCCAATCTTCTTAATTTTGACCATCGCTCAATATATATTTGTCTACGTGTATTGTAATAATCCATATAATAATACATTATATAGCACACCCATGCGAATTAGTTGAGTAGCTTATAATACCGCAAACTAAAAGTCAAGAGTGGAATGATGATACCGTAAATGGAAAATGCATGACTATCCCAACTTGGCCGAATCTTATTGGTATGAACTAACCCTGCTCGGTAAGTCCTTGGTGACGACCTTGAAGGGGTCGACCGCCATCCAGATCACCAGGATGAGCATATTGACACCCACGAGGACCAGGATGTAAACAAAGAGACGACTGTCCTTTATAATCTGTGAGTGAAACAAGCCTCGATTTATTATAAACTACATTATACATGTGATGCTTGGCGCCACGTCTGTTCCAAGCATCAACGGGTAAACTATAAAATAACAAACGGCCTACTTAAACGCCATTATACGCATACTGGACAGAGAATACATACACCCTTATATGACAGGAGAAATACATGGATCTTTCTGTCGTTAGATAAAAGAGTCAATTAACAAGTATCGAATCACAGGCTGATAGAAACGTTGCGAATGCGTGTACTGAAGTATACACAAGTATAACCTTTAACCCCGGGGGGGGGGGGGGGGGGTACTTAATATATTGCTGTGGGCGGCGGGGGGCGGGGGGTCCCGCGGTAACCCCCCCCCCTTTTTTTCACCGTCAAACTCCACTCGGAAGCGGCGTTTGACCGCCAAATCCGCTCGGAAGGGGCGTTTGACCGCCAAATCCGTTCGGAAGGGGTGTTTTTTCGCGGTACTACGTATGACTCCTAGGCATATGTTTGCAGCTTGGTATAACGGCGAAGTAACACGTTGGAGAGGACAGAAAGCTGCTATACAACAATCCGAAATATTGTTACATGGGAAATAGGGTCCATACACAGTTCAGCCCGCGGTCTGTATGTGGACTGAAATGTTTTGGGCCGAAGTGTCTGGTTATCAAAACTAGTCCCATTTTGCGACAGTTGCTCCGCGCTTGACTCCAACACTGATATCCAGTGGAGCTACATATGAACTAACCGTTCGTTGTCCACCCTTCATCGATGACGTCATGATGACGTGGACCCTCCAGGTCTTGGAGAAGAGACCTCCGTAGGTCAGCGAGAAACCCAGGATGAAGGTCACCAGGCGAACCTAAAATAGGTCGAATTACCGTTTACACGCCAACATGATATCAGGAAACTCGTTCATGTTATCAGCATCATCTGGAAATGGTGTGTTCCGTATTTTACTGAGAATTTCATAATTATTTTTCTACCACATCCACCCCCTACCACCCAGTCTCCCGTATAACCTGCCCTCATCGCCATTGTATTGAGAAGCACACCATCAAGGCATCATTAAAATTTATAAGACTTAGTATTTTATATCATATGCATCTTGTACAGTTGCGATTAACCGAAGTTGTAAAAATAGGAATGTATAGGAAATGGCGTTTGGATTTGCAATTTGTTGCGATTAAGCGGAAGTTGCGATTAACCGAAGTGCGATTAAGTGGCGCGCACAGTATTTAATCAACATTTGTTACACGAAAGTCGATCATTATTGGATAAGGCACCTTCAGTTGCAACGTCATAATTTTTAAATATATGATATTCATATTATATTTAATCTCCATGTGTTGCCTGACAGGCCATCAATAATAGGTAAGGCACCTTCAATTGCAACTTGCTAACAAATTTACAAGGCAAATGGGAGGTTGACATAATATATACACTCACAATGCAGGTCGCCTGTACACTGAGTAGAGAGTGCTTTGTACTGACGAAAAGCACGGTGATGTAGGCAAGGATACAGCCCGACAGGATAACGTTGTTGATGTTAGGGGCCGACATCTTGATGACCCTGGGGAAGGAGTGTAACATGTGAACCGTCAAGTCAACCGTGGCTCTGTTCCTTGGCGACCATTGTAAGATAAAAATCCACCAGTGGAGAGAAACACGTCCAATTTATTGTGACAACACACCGGAAATGCTCATTAATTTTATAAATATAATTATCAATTAAATATACAACTGCAAATGGATTCTGGGTATTATTTTTGTTTGCGAAATGCCAAGATGACGTCATTGCATGACGATTTATTCTGACGAAAATGAACCATTCCATAATATTATCTACGTATAAGAGAAGTTATATCGCCTGGATGTAAATTTGACTCTACATTCTCTACCATTATCCGTATTGCATTTCCGTAATTACAGATAACACCAACATATTCCTAGAACCTAGCACCTGGTTGTCTGCGGATTATTTTGCGAGCAGACATATGTGGATAAACGTATAAGCATGCCTATATAATAGCCTCCCACCCCTCGCTGGTCCTCCTCTTTTGACATAAGGCGTGAGTGGGCGTTCACGTCAAGATAGCATATGAATAATTAATCTCACACATTCCCTATTGGATTGATCGAGATGTCAAGGCATTACCGGATTACCGACCGCGACCTAACTACTGTTCCATTGAGGGACCATACATTGTTAATCGTAGCCTATAGAGGATGTTTTGTCACTCCTATTCAGCTAATTTGCTGCAGGAGCACGTTAAGCAGCAAAACCATTCCTCACAAGGATTCCTCGCAGCCCTAATGACAGTCCGTGACCTTTGATGCCAATATCATATACGCGATGCGACCTTCATATACATATACCGAATCCCCCTTTATGGTAGGATATCTGCAGAAGCTATATTACTGTACCGTCTATTTCTGAACGCCATGTTGAATGCGAGGAAACCGACGGCCGCCAAGATACCGACGGCAGTCAGTGCAAACATGGCGGCCAAGATGGCGGTGGACACGTAGAGACGCTCATACGTCACCACGCTGGAGTCACGTGGTACACGGTCCCCTGCAACAATGCTATTCTCATGAGTTTAATTTGTATCAGCATTTTATATGAGAGCTTATCCTTCTTGTAACGCAGTATAATACCATCATTGAGGTAATGTTTCGGATCGAAATGTCTGAATTTGTAATGACAAATGGAAGTTATATATTTGTCAAATAAAAATAGATTATTCTTCCATTCCATTCTGTGAGTCATAGTTATAACAAACATAGGTCAACCTCGGTAGGTCAACAAAAAGAATCTCTACCTGGCCACTTTAGACCGCCGTTGACCCAGAATAGCTGGCCCGTGTCTGGTGTGTAGTACCCAACCACAACTCGATCCCGCCCTGAAACAGGAAACATAATGCACCTAGCTATTACTTGTATTGTATTAAATGGAATTGGTCTTCGATAATCGGTATTTTATTTTGATAATCTGTATATATATATATATGCGATAAAGGATGAGTTTACGCGTACTAACAGTCATCGCTTGGTTGGTTATTTATCACAACGTGTGCACTATTGTCGTAACGTCATCACAACGTGTGCACTATTGTCGTAACGTCATCACAACGTGTGCACTATTGTCGTAACGTCATCACAACGTGTGCACTATTGTCGTCACGTCATCACAACGTCTGCGGTTTTGTTGCTATTAAAAATATAGTTTATACACCACCAGGTCATGCGTAGAAAATTACATGGTATCAAGTAGCGTCTAAAATATGGTCCTTTATCCGAATTATCTCCTTACTAAGCTCTTATATAGTTGTATATATATTGTTTGTATTACTAATGTTTAGCCAGATTATGGCCTGTTCAGTTAATCTGTTGCGTATTTAATAATGCACGCGGATGTTGCCGGTGCGTGGTTCGGTCGACCTCATTGTTCGATGGGCATGGGGTTAAAATGGGTATTTTCCATGTCTTATCATGGAGATGGTTTCTATTGGTGTATAACATTAGAACATATATTAATATGTATTTGTGTCGAGTAACTTCCATCACCTTTCATTGCTTTATTGTAAGCCAATGAAGGAAGGGTCTCCTGTATTTGACACACTACAATACAATACATTATAAATAGGGGTCTGGAAGGGGTAAATATATATATATTTAAAAAGTCGACATTCGACATTGATCCCCAAATTCCGACACTGAGGACCTGAACAAGCGACATCGACACAGATTTTTGAAATAACAACACTGAATTTAGCCAAAAAGCGACACGGCACGTCGTAAAAAATCGACATTGGCTCGTGAGAATTTTGAAAAATCGACCATGGACGCTAGTGACCTTCCAGACCCCTATAACGAATGCATGAAAGTGGTGAAATGGTCTGTTGCGACACATTTATTTAGCCTCAATAATCAAGCAGGCCGAAATTAAGTAGTACTACAGCGATTATAGCAGTCGGCGATAACCTCAACGATAAGAGATAATTCTTCAATGAGTGGATGCTGTGTGTAATGATTCCCCCTTTTGGCATTGCGCTGAAGGTAGGTCAAGTTGCTACCGTTACCTTGCTGTTGTTCAATGGCCTGAGTGGCCGATGGGTTGCCCTGGTCGTCAAACTTCATCGTGCCCTGGACCCCCATGAAGTCTGTCTCTTTCACACTCTCCGTGATCATGTCGGCCATCTCCACGTCATCATACGTAAAGTCCGCCAACGTCTTGGACGATCCTGTCGGACACACATAGGAACAGGGATTAGGGCGTGACCAAGCACGTTTAAAAAACAGCCCACAGAGCGATCTGTATCCTCGATACGATGAATAACGAATGAGCAACGTTTCGGGTCTGCAACTGGTAGAGGATGGCGATGGGTCTTAACATGGTCGAATTAGTCCCTTAGTTTCTTCTCAAGCTATACTTGACGGATCTCGTAATTTGTGTCTCTCAATACGAGACACAGTCAAGTCGATTTCATGAAGAACCCAAAGCTATACGTTTGGGTGACTTTCCAGGTGACAAGCTCATGAAGCTGTGTATTATACGTCTCAAAAAGGATACACGCACGTTCCTGAAGCTTTTTGAGCGGCCTTTAGGAAGCGAGGTGCTGATATCTACGCCAAGAAACACACAGGCTAATGAAGCTATGCATGGACCAAGAAGGATGAAGTGAAGCTAATAACAGCTGTAAGAATGAATTTCAAGAAGCACACAAACCAATGAAGCTATACATAAACCAAGAAGTATAAAAGCTAATAACAGCTGTAACAATGAATTTCAAGAAGCACACAAACCAATAAAGCTATACATAAACCAAGAAGTAAAACAGCTAATAACAGCTGTAAGAATGTATTTCGAGAAGCACACAAACCAATGACGCTATACATAAACCAAGAAGTATAAAAGCTAATAACAGCTGTAAGAATGTATTTCGAGCACACAAACTAGAGTCAAGGGTGACAGAGGTCTGAGGGACATCATTTACCACTCTGCTGCAGCTTTTCCATTGTCCTGTGCAGAGCCGTAGCCGCCACCCATCCCGCGTCGAAGAAAGCCGAGTTGTAAAACTCGGAGCCATAATAAGTCATGTTTGTCGTTCTCTCCTTGAAAGCTTCCTGAAAGTCTTGGAAGGTATCCCCGGAGATGCTTGTGTCGTTGAAGGGATTCACGTAACTTTGTCCCATGTACAGCGTCCCGTCCACCACCTTCAACTGTTGTTCCTCCGTGCAGGTTACAGGCATGGCTGGGTCCAGGTACCACTTAGTCGGGAACCAGTTGGGCAGCACCCATACCACTGCTGGATTGTACAAATCCGCCTTGTAGGACTATAGAAAAGAAATGTGATGCATGGATTTTGCACGCATGAGTAACTCCAGCAAAAAAAAGATAAAACTCTAAATATGCCATTTTAAGTTACCGGGCACGGAGGATTTAGGGGCAGATTATGAATTAAATTAAACCCGGCTTTCAATTAAATACTAAGTGACCGCAGCCTTCATGATGGGCTGCGCAAACCGAACAAATAGTGGTCTGTGATATATATCCTACCTCACAGACAATGCCTGGCCCGACGTCATTGTAGAAACCGCCCAGGATAATACGGGCATCCTTCGCCTGTTAAAGCAATATACTTACATGCGTCATCTTAGATTTTTTACATTTTAGAATCAAGACTAAAAGTATCTCAAAAATTATGATGAATATGTTTTATATCTCTTTGAGTCTGTATAACAAACATTTCAACATAAAACTGCGCGGTTTATTTTTATCGCGCGCGGACGTGATAGCGAGCCGCGGTCGACATCACACACAAAATACCGAACGGCGAACCTGCGAACAGGCGCGCAGGGATATAAAGCCGGCCACCAACTTCTGCTCCCATGACCAAATTGCTTCTCTCCGGATAGCCCACAGGCTTTCGGGATTGAAATTCAAGACAGAATGTACTTATTTGACATGGAGAAGAGATTGGTAATACAAAAATTACGGAATATATTGCTTACGACACGAGAGCTCAGCTTAATATCAGAATAACGACTGTTCGATTTTTAATTTCAGTTTCATCGGTTATACAAGCAGAGCGATTAATGACGGAGGGTGGTGGTGGGGGTGATTGTGGGGCCATCATCAAAGCTACATGCAATATGCAAAACACCAAACAATAACATTTCTCGTTCGTGTGTGAAAGGTACAGAGGCTCATTCGCGTTAACATATGGCGCAATTATACCGTTTGGAACCGTCAGGCGCTTAAGTATGTCCAAGCTGTACCTTTAGTTTGCCGACCTGGATGCTTGGGTCGATTTGGAACACTTCAGAAGTGACCAAAGTCATATTCTCCTTGCCCAGCGCCTCAACAAACGCACCTGAAACCTTTGAAAACATTTCCAGCTGTGAGAAAAAACGCAACGCACTGCACACTAGTCATCAACACTAGTCATCAACACATGTTCGGGGTAGGAGACAAACAACTTATAATTTCTTATTTCAACCCCCAGTTTATTAACCAATCCGCATGGATGGTGACTATATGGCGGTTCATAATCATATGCGAACCTTTCAAGCATCTATTACATGTTGGTATCTTCTCGTCGCAGGATTGCTATCCCACTAGATGATCGAAGCACAGCTACAGTTAACTCACTAGAGGGCGCCACTAGATTGTGTTCTGCCTTTCTGCTCTGAAAAAGTGATCGGTGTCGTGTTGAGACAGTGTTACATGATGGGCACAGGTGAGGGATCCCCCCCCCCCCAGGGATGCGAGGTCTTGGTGAAGATGAACGTCATGACTGAGAAGGCTATATATAATTATACTCACAGCGAGGAAAACATCGTGACCTTGGTCCAAGATGGCGACTTTCTCCCAGCCGTGCATTCGCATTATCTGGATTAAGACCGGAATTTTACCAGTGTCAGGTGGCACGGTTCTGAAGAACCTGGGATATCGTGCCCGTATGGAAAGCGAGGGGGAGGCGCAGGAGAAAGACACCTGAAATGAAATATTAATAATATACAGTTGTAAATATTTAAAAAAATCCCACAACGTGCGTTGCCATGGAACCGATTGCACCTTTTCCTAACCACATGGTACGTTACATGGTATTCTTACTCGCCTTCGAGACATCCACGGGGCCTATCCAAGTGGGCCACATTAGGAAATAATAAACAGCAGTAACGCATATGTTGCGCATGTGCGAGTATCCATCATGTAGGTGTTATTTGAATCATACCGTGGTGAGATTCCACAGCGTAGAAGCCTCGGTGGCCGGTTGGCAAACGACTGAACACCCGGCGCCGATTACCATCAGCTTGGCGGGGGGTCTGTACAGCTGCCGGTAGAGGGCGTCTATGCCCGGACCTGTCGCACACTGGAAGACAAAGTGACACAAATAGATTCGTTCATTTTTTAAATATTTATTTCTCGTCGGGAGTCAGGAGTATACAAGCGAGGAACGCAGAATTATTGTAGTTTATTCCAGCGGTAGAGCCAGCACCTACGCCTACGCCTACGCCTATTTTGCTTTATGCTGCTTCAGGGGGGGGGGGCGGTGCCCTGGACCCGCCAATTTGAAAGGAGAGTATCTGGGAATGGAAGTGGTTACAATGAAACTGCGGCATAGAGCGAGTCAACCAAAATGAGGATGGTGCGGTCAGTGTGTGCACGAAATACGCGTTGGCTTTAGCGCTGGCGCGGGCGCTGGCGCGGGCGCTGGCGCGGGCGCGGGCGCGGGCGCTGGCGCGGGCGCTGGCGGGCGCCAGCGGGTGCTGGTGCTGGCGCTGGCGCTGGCGTTGGCGTTCGCAATTGGGCTGGCGCTGGCGGATACCATCGTAATGTGCAATTAAGCAATTAAGTGACTTTGTGCGTGTCATATTCATTGTTGCTGCCTGCAAATGACCCAATGCTGGAGCCCTTGTTGCATTTATAACGGGCCACATGCATGCAACATTTAGTGGATATATATAATTATTAATTTTCGAGGAAGAATGCCGTTTTTCAATCCAAAATGTAGGCCATCTGAGGCGTGGACCCGCCTCTTCTTGAGGAACAACGCTATCTGAGGCGGCGTCGACCCCCCCCCCGTCGGTCGCAAGTTTTCAATGGATCCTCAACCCCGCCCCCCCCCCCCCCCCCGGTGGTAAAAGAATTGGTGGACCCACCGGTCGCAATTTCAATTATTTGAACACTGTTTTGAAATTATAGTCATGAGCTGCAACTTTAACAGAACGAATTTTGCCTCAGATGGGCACATCGAGAGAAATGGCTGATTTCTATTTCCTGCTTCCGTGCATATATATATATTTAATACCAACCTTGCTATCCTCTTGCTCAAGAATCAATCGGTATCCAGGAAGTATGTCCCGTCGAACATTGATCATTTCTATGGCCATCTTCATAGCTTCAAAAATGGTGGAAGAGTTGAAAATTGGGTTGTTTATCGGTACGAGACCCAACAGGTGGATGTCTTGGAGATGAGGGAGGGCCGGGAGAGCTGTGACATTCTCCAAGCGTTCTAATGACCAGTCTGAAGAAGTAGATCTCGTCGTTATGCCAACAGCATTTTTCGCCATGGTGACGATGATAACGAACGCCGCAATGCCGGATATGTTCCTTCGACACATCTTCACAATTTCCGTTATCTGACTAAGTATATTTCACTGGTTTACTTATTGAATCTAATGCAGCGGTTTCTATCCAATTCGCCTGGATGCTTATATATATATATTCTTGCAATCTTTACTGAGGGCTTAGTCCTTTTGTCAGTAACTTGCCAGGTATTATTTACTGGTTTTCCTTTCTCATTTTCTTTTCAAGTTGTCTCTTCCTATAACAATCTTCTTCCGTGTTTTGTTCCTCCCATGACATTCTCTTCCTTGCTCTTGTTATTGCTCTGGCCGGGCCCTTCTGGTCATCCTCCGTATCATCCAAGAAGTAGCTTTGGCATTACGCTTGATAATCTCTCACTAGGTGTCTCCCTCGCTTCCTGTAGCGTTACGCACATCTACTAGGCCCATGTGGAGACTTTATAGCTTGGTGTTGTGTAGCCACGTCGCCTTTCGCCATCCGCCATTGGTTGCTCGTCCCTGTGCCACGCATGCGCATAATGCGGTCCCCGACCGATGCCACATACGGAATGGCCCAATCAGATGATGTGACTTGAAGTGACTTGCTTGAGGACTTGCTTGAGGCTGTGTGTAAGCAGATATGATGGTAGTAATACACTGTGGCGGCAGTACGCCAGATGCAATGCTGCCAGCAATGATGACGGTGGTGGTTCGTGTTAACCGACTATAGGAGTTACGGAGTTGTTTTTTTGAATGGAGAAATGTTGGACGAGGGGCGTCACTCCAACGCCATACCCGACTGGATAATTATGGGGAAAAGGTACCGGGGGTGGGTGGGAGGGGGGGGGGCATTTAACACGGCTATCAACGCAGTCTGCTATGCGTTTGGCGCATCAATGATCCAGTGGCAGTGGGCCTCCCTCCCCTCCCCTGGGCCCCCTCCCCTCCCCTGGGCCCCCTCCCCTCCCCTGGGCCTCCCTCCCCTCCCCTAGGCCTCCCTCCCCTCCCCTTACCCCTTGTCTCACCAAATTCACCCCAGCGATTCACGCGTCATGCGGCACCTTCCCCCTATAGATATTTTATCCGGCCCTCGTTATGTCGCGTTCGACAAATAATATTCCCTCTCTATAACAGCCACTTTACACACCAATCGAATCCATCCCCATGATAAGTAATGAACCCAATTTTCAACCCCATGCCAGAGAATAATCGTTACCCATGTTTGACTATGTGGGCCATAAGGAATTATAGAGAAAGTATCCAACTTCATTCTAGAAACAAGCAGAATCTAGGTTGATGGGCGATATATTTTGCTACAGCCTATAGTATGACACCCCCTCTAGCGCAACCCGCCGATAATTAGAGACTCTGCGAGTCAGTATGTGATGAGGTCGACCAAACCGCTCACCCGTAACATCTGCATGCATGATTAAACGTCACAGATCAACTGAACAGGCATTAACATGGCCAACATTAGTAACAGAAACAACATGAGCCTATACAAAGACAGAAATCCAGCTGTGGATCTAGGAATTTGCCGAACGGGACTCAATGAGTTCTTAATGAGGAGGGGATGCACCTCCCTCCCCCCCCCCACCCCCTAGACCCGCCCCTGGAAATATCTAGTAACCATATAATCTTGTTATACGACCATATTTGAGGCACTACTTGACGGCATATACTTTTCCAAGCACGCACAACCTATTGGTGTGTAACCTTTATCACGCGTAAAACGTGATGATGCGCGAGAGTTTTGTCCGTGAGTATGCGATTCGGGGGGAATATTTCGCGTGATTGGCTGTTGTAGCAAGACCTATAGCTTTGAGCCAATTAGTACACGATCGATGCCAGTTATTGTTCTACCAAAAGGACGTGACGATAACAGAAGAGCTCATCTGGTCTTCACGAACAGATAAGGTGGAAGGGAGGGTGTATTCGGTAATGACTCGCTGCACACGCTGTCGTGGCTGTAAGTAGGTAGGCCTGTGATAGTAATTAATAACCGTAATACACTGGCAGCAGTACGCCAGATGCAATGCTGTCAGCAACGGGGATAGTGGTGGTTCATGTGAACCGACTATAGGAATTACGACTGGGGAAAAGTTGGACGAGGGGCGTCACCCTGGGGGTATTAACCTGTTAACGCCATACCCGACTGGACAATTATTGGTAGGAAGTATCGGGGGTGGGGGGGGGTGGGAGCATTTTACACCGCTATCCACCCCGGGAGGGGGGGGGGGGCACTGTTATACGAATCTGGTGAGGGGGTTGCGAAAGCCAGAGGGGTTAGAAAGTGTGCC